>OW240918.1:150261978-150392518 GCA_933207985.1 Pelobates cultripes
GTCCAGAGGGGGATAATCTGAGTAGCTGGATCCCTGGTGGAAATTAAGCTGCTGAGATGGATCCCTGGTGGTCCGAGTAGGGTGATCGGAGGACCTGGATCCCTGGTGGTCTCATGAGGGGAGTATTGAGATATGTACCTCTAATGGGAGCTTTAAGAGCCAATGGCTGCAGCACTCTGAGTCTTTGAGAATCGCATGGGAGAGGAGAAATTACTTGCATTCCTGGAGATATTTCCATTGATGATTTATCTCTTTTACATTATTTTATGTTTTATAAGGTGCAAAGGTGACTTATTGTACCTCTCAGACTGAAGGAGTTTCTGAGGCTAAAAGATAATATTTAAACTGTTACTAACTCAAATCTGATAAGGAAAAAAAATATTTGATAGAACTTTGATCTAATTAGTCAGTGAAAAAAAATATAAGCCCGTCTTTTAGCTTACTGTATTCAGAAAATACAAGAACACCCTTTTAGAAGAGGCTCGACGTTACTTAGCATTACTAAAACGGGGAATAGAAAAGCATTCATTGGCTCAAAGGAATTCTGGATTTCCTAAATATAACACCGAAACAAGTCTTGTAGGCTGTTCAAAGCGGACGGAGTTAAAGTTTTACCCATTGGAACTGGTAGAAGCCAAAATGCAGCTTGAAGAAGGTACAGGGAAAAACACATTATTTGCTGTGTGGAAGGAAATTGAAAAAGGTGCGAGGTCAACGCCTGGGGAACCAAAGGGAAATAGGAAAGATGGTGCTATGACATTGAAAACGCCTGCTGATGGAGGGACTGTGAGGGTGGCTGACAAAATTCAAGCAGGTGCAAGGAAAGTGGACGGACAGCCAGGTAGATTGGGTAAGTCTGATCGAGGTGAGGGAAATGTTAAAGAAGCTATAAAGGCTAAAGGAAGGGTGACGGAAATATCTGAAAAATTCATGAAAGGTGCAGAGATGGAGCAGTCAGTGGAACTGAGGAAGCCCGTATATGCAGGGACAGACAAAAATCAAATGAGACACTTGGAGAAACCAGAAAGAGATTGGAGAATGACGAATGATGAATCGGAAAGGGGAAGAGTAAATAATATTTCTGGACTGAACTTAGGAATGGTGGCACAGCCAACAAAAATACATAGGAAACATGTACAAGGTACAGGGGCAGTGACTCAGCCAGCTGAACAATGTGCTCAGACAATGACAGATACAACAAAGCAAAAACTAGTGACAACGAAAGACAGTGCTGAGACAACAAAAAACACAGGCTGGGTGACAAGCATGACAAATGTGTTTAGCCAACATAAAGGGGGGACGCAGAAAGTGGTAGAGCTAAGTAATCATAGTGCAAGGATGGTGACATGGACAGGTGAACATGGAGGACAGGAGAACAGTAATACCGACAGGAGAACAGGAGTATCGATACAGTCAGATAAACAAATAACACATAATGTGATTGAGCCAAATAAACAAAGTAGAGAGCCAATGATAGAGATCGGTCAAAGTAAATCAAGAAAGGTGGCAGAAATATCTGAAAGGTTTAAGCAACTGGAAAAGGGTCCAGAGAGAGAGACAGAAATTATGAAACATAGAGCACAAATAATGACAGAGCCAGCTAGACAGAAATCGGTGGTAGAATCAGCCAATATCAAAGAAGAGACACAGATACTGCCACCTACATGGAGTACAGTAAATGTGGCAAAGAGATCTCAAGGCTTTAAAGATTTGGAAAGTGTTCCAGAGAGAGATGTAGCACCAAATAAGCAAAGCCCAAAAGCAGTGACACAGTCCGCTGCCAAAAAATCAGACACAGTGACAGAGCCACTTCAGTTGAAAAGTAGGAGGGTGGCAGAGATGGCTGAACAATTTAATAAGAAATCTGAACCAGTTCCACAGAGAGTGGTAGCGCCAACTAACTATAGCACATGGACAGTGGCAGAGCCAAGAAATAAAAAAACAGACACAGTGCCAGAGTCACTTCAGTTGAACAGTAGGACGGTGGCAGAGATGGCTGAACAATTTAAAAGGAAATCTGAACCAGTTCCACAGAGAGTGGTAGTGCCAACTAACTATAGTACAGGGACAGTGGCAGAGCCAAGAAATAAAAAAACAGACACAGTGCCAGAGCCACTCCAGTTAAAAAGTAGGAGGGTGGCAGAGATGGCTGAACAATTTAAAAGGAAATCTGAACCAGTTCCACAGAGAGTGGTAGTGTCAACTACCTATAGTACAGGGACAGTGGCAGAGCCAAGAAATAAAAAAACAGACACAGTGCCAGAGCCACTTCAGTTAAAAAGTAGGAGGGTGGCAGAGATGGCTGAACAATTTAAAAGAAAATCTGAACCAGTTCCGCAGAGAGTGGTAGTGCCAACTAACTATAGTACAGGGACAGTGGCAGAGACAAGAAATAAAAAAACAGACACAGTGCCAAAGCCAACACAACAACTGACAGTGACTGTGACAGAGACATCGAGGCAAGAAAGAGAGCCAGAGCCAGCTAAATGGAAAACAAGGAAGGTGATGGAGATGGCTACAGGGTTTACAGAATTGGATAGACGCTCAGATAGAGAAGTTGGTAGTTCGGAACCAAGGACAGTTCCACGCCAAGCAACACATGGTGCCGGCAGAACAATACATCCAGATAATTCAACCATGAATATAATGAATACGATGATCAAAATATTAGAGGAAAAGTTCAGTAAAGCTCCAGGAGGTGCAGTGACAGGACTACCCGAACAAAGACCAGAGAACCGGATGGCCTCCAGACTTAACCCTCAACCAGAGTCTTCATGTGAACGGTAAGAGAATGTCTGAAAGAAATGTGTGAAGTTCTCGAGTTCTTTATTAAATATAGTGTAAATAGCTGTAACTGTAAAAAAAAATCTTTTATATTTTCAAATCTCTCTCTCTCTCTGTATATATATTTACTGTAAGTTTAGCAAAGGGGTGAGGGATACACTCAGGTCTTCTCTCAAATGGGGAAAAAGTAAGAATAAATCGATACTTTTATATATATTTCTAAATGTATATCAATGTCTATATATTATTTATAATAATAATAACAATAATAATATATATATATATATATATATATATATATACTTTGATATATATAGATGTAATGTGAGATTTATAGCAATGAAATCCAGCGTGGTATGTTGCCGCTATATCCCATTTGTTTCTAGGGTCTCTCTTTCTGGAGCAGTAAGAGGCGATCGATAGATATACAATGTGTCACATGATAAGCAGCAATCTCAGTTGTTTTATCAATGTTATTTAAAATGTGTCACAGTATGAAATCATGCAAGAAGCTCCCGCTAGTGGGTGTCAATGTAATGGCATCAGTGAATACAAATGTGCGAATTCTAAAACAATCAATTGGTTATGTTAAACTCCACTTTGGTATGGATATTTTACCATCACTATTTTGGTATGGCCAAAAATAACCTCTGAGCCCAGTGCCTAGCTCCTGGCCTCCGACGCCAAACTGTAACACCAGTACCTACTTTCTAACTCCAATTCCTAACCTTTGTTCTTTAACCCTAATGTCTAATCGGGACCTCTAGCACCCATTCCTGGCTTTTATCTCAATGTTAAACCTTATCCTTCAACCCTAATGTCTAACATTATACATTTAACCCGAATGTCTATCTCTAACAGATACAATGGAGATTACTTTGCTTATTTCCTCACTCCCACCAACAGTTCCCCCCTCTATTTTAAGACTACTCAAAACAGCCACCTCCTTGTCTCAGAATGTTTTTCTTTTTTCAACATTTTCACTTCCGTCTACCGGGTTATTTTCCACCCTTCGCACCATTTTACCCCTCTCTCCCCATTTTTTCTACAATGTTTTTCATTTGTGTCTCTCCCTCTGGATCTTTTATTCCCTAATTTTGTCTTTTTTTCCACTTTATTCTTTCCATAAATATCCTTCTGAGACCCAGAAATCACAAAAAAAAAGAAATTGGAAGACAATTTTTTTCCCTCGGTTCCCAGGAGGATATATTTACTGCAGATTAACATTATATGCATGCCACCAACGTATAGAATCACTAATCACTAGTATAATCACTAGTAAAAAACTGACATTTTTCCAAGAGGAGGTGGACATTTTGAAATTGTATCACAGTTTTGACTCTTGTTGGTAACAAGAAAGCTTGTTGTACATGTCTGGTCTTAAAGCTTGCAGCTTCCCACTGGATAAATTACTTGTTTGACCTATTCATTGATGCTGTGTAAAGAAAAAGGTAGAAATATTCTATATAAAAAGTGTTGAGTAGGCTTTTTAGAAACAATCATTTTCATTTATAATTATTTTTTAAATGATACATGGTGGTGTGAAGGAAATATCTGCAAACTTTGTAATTGAACTTTTCTCGGGGTCTTTTTCAGGCCCGCCAAAGGCAAGGTGACACTCTGTGTGTGGGACACGCAGTCAAACTTGTCATTGATGATGAAGTGGAGCAAGTATCTGTCTGACAGGCGGGTGGGTTTTGTGAACTGTGTGTGTCTTTCTCAGGAAAGACTGAAGACAGTGATCACAACGTCCTCTCTGATCGTCATTTGTCACATTAGCTGCCCACAGACTCCAACAGAAAACATGCTACAATTCCTGGAATACTGTATCCACGGTGAGAGACCTGTACAGAGAAACACGTAATACAGAATACATTCATGTGAAAATGCTAACATGTTAACATATGATTGACGTGATGTGGTGGCATTGGACGATACATTAATAGAACATCCACTTAGGAATATATCCAGTCATACAGGAAACCATCTAGAGGTTTCACGTTTCAACACAATTTATAGGTAACTGTCACTTCCAACACATTGACAACATGTGCCTGTTTTCTTAACCTTTTTGTAATAACTAGTCATAGATCTTTTTCTCCAAATCTATTGGACAGTGTGAACACATGTCCCCCTCAACTATTTTAGATCAAACAAACACACAAAGAAACAAACAAGTAACTATGACATTTACTTCACTGGTATCGCATTTCCCCATCACACTCCTGTTAACGTGTCCGTGTTCTGTTCGGTATTTATTGGTTATTGAAAACCTGAGAGAATCCTTCCATACTCAATCAGTTTTTCTTCTGTTTACAGAATTTCAGCAGAGGTCCAGTTTGAAAAGTTTGGTAAGGGATATGTGATCATTTTTGTATTCTTTTATTACACTTTTATTAGACTTTGAACGTTTAATACACATGAATGACTCTAAATTAAAATGTATGATGTCAACAATCTATAACATAGAAAAAACCTATTGAGATGGCAAGTACCAAAAAGTTTGTTAAAAAAATAATACACACCTTTGATTCTTACTAAGTATCTAAAATGCTCCCTAACTCCAAAGAACTCTTTCTAACCAACTTTTCTAGATGCATCCAGTTGGTATGTTTTCAAGGAACGGTGGCAAATGGCTTCAAACATTACTAAATAGTAACGGCACAAAGGGCTATTGGAGAGAGGTCAGATACATTGATATATCGAGAAGCACAGTGGATAGAATCCGAGAGGCTATCTCCAAGTGTTCGTACTCCATCTTACATATCGGCAAGGAACATGTTAGTGATCTGGAACATATCTCTTTGTTTGGTAAGATACATAACTGGAAAGATCTATCAGAATGTCAAGATAAGAAATATGGCGCAGCATTCCAAAATGTGCGGCAACCACCTTGGGTCCAGTAGGATCAACTGAGACATTACATTGGTGATTGTTCCACTTTTATAGATTTGCACTAGTTTTCTATTATGACATGGGCATAAATCCTCCACGGGTATATAATCCATTTTCTGTTCACAAGCATTCGATTCTATTCCCTGGTTTATTGCATTTGCCAAACACTTTAGATCAGGGCTGGGCAAAAGGTATATCCCCATGTGTTATATTACTAAACGTGTAATGAGGCATTGTCTGCCTTTAGAACGGCAAAGCATGATAGAACTTGATATCTGGGGATCTACCATTCGCCCACCTCTACGCTTGTGTGTTTCCAGTAATATTTGGAACAGTTGAGTGAAATCTGCCAGTTATGGAACTTGACCAGACTTCTAGACCCCTGAGGACCACAATGAGCTGGGAATCAGATAGTGCGGTGTGGTATTGTGATGCTTAACTACTAAAAGAGAAAATCCACCTTTTAGAGACACAAGATCATGGTTACAAATTGCTGACCTGACATTCTAATGTAACGTATTTGTACGAAGTTCCTCAAGGAATATCTTGAATGAATGCAGAGTGTGTTTAAACTATGGGATACAAACGCTGCATCCTTTATTTAGTCTCATCTTGTATAAAATAAGCCTTCTACGTGTTGATGGGTGCTTGAAGAAGCATTCATTTCAAATCCTTTTTTACTGTTTGTCGTTACATCCTGCTTTGTAATAAAGAACATTTTTATTGGCTGTTAACTGTTTTGCACAGATATGAAGAAGGTTCTTGTGGTGACTGAAGATTTTGAAGATAGAAGCTTGAAGGAAATGCTCAGGATCCTGGAGGAGATATCTGGTATCAGAAATGACAAATATAAGTTACACTATCAAAAATAAAGTGATTATTAAAAATATGATATAAAAAAGGACAAGACAACTCGTCTAAATTAGGTGCATTTATTTGGAGAAAAAAACAAATCATGGAAAATTGTTGCTCTTAACATTTGAAGTTATTTTTTAATAATATTAGTAATAATTACAATGAGTCGTTAGATATAATCCTCACAAGTTGGTTAGGTTCTCAGCCGTTGAGTTTATGACACAAACTGTTCGCAGTTAGATAAATAGGTTTCAAAGAATTCTACGTTGTGAAAATGATTAAGCCACATTCTCTGGACTGTCCTAATTTTATCAGACAAATCTGGAGTCACCTTAACAAAACAATGGAATTCAGGTTTCAACCTTAGTCAGGTCAGAAAACGATGTTTTTATGAGGATATTAAAAAGATGTAGAAATCTGCACATCTAATGCAAAGTTACATAAATTTAGTTGAACCCCCTAGAAAACCCAGCTGTAGAGGATTGGCAGATTAAAAGTTTGAATTAAGGGTTAACATTATGTGTCAAAAAACATGGTATGTTTAGAGAAGCATTTTAAAGCCATGGACTAGATAACGTACAAGGTCTAACGGAGGGGCTAGATGTCTACCATCAGTCATAGGTCTGTGTCCCCCTCCATGATGGGCTACCAGGTAGTCTTCAAGAAGGTGGTCTGATAGGAGGTGGTCTAGCAGGAGATGATCTTGAATTACACCAAGCTGTTTTCCCTACTCCCTGTCAGGTCTGCTACAGGAAACCAGAAAGATTATTAGACTCCCAAGGACTGTGATAACCTCCATGTCCTTTGCTTACCTCAGCACATCACTAGGGTTCAGGGTTGTGGGCCTTAAAAATGAAAAGTCAAGAATACCATTGGTAGAAGAGTCACGTTTTCAAAAACAGCATCCAAACAGTCTGAGTTTCTACAACTCTTTGTACAATGTGATACAATCTTACACACTCTGTCTGTTTCCCAGGCTCCCCGGTTTCTCGACTTACTGAAACGACAAGAGAAGAACATAGATTGGTAAGATAGATACACACATACAGAATAGATATGTGACGCGGATGTTGCTGACGTCTTGTCTACAGCATAACATTCATGAATTATAAATTGAGATTTTATTTTACTGAAATAGGTTATCATTAGGTTTTAATGTTTTATCCCCCTTTGGGTGTTTTGAATAAGTATGATGGCAGATCCAAGGTAGAGAAGTAACAAATGGGTCAAAGGATCTTTAAATTATTACAGAGCTGGTTCTGGACCCTCAATAGAGCTTGTGTGACCTACCTGAGCTCATGTGGAAATAAGGAATTAGCTTCATGGGCTATTAATATCGATGGGAGGGGGAGTTACTATATTTTATTGCTTTCGGTTTTCATAATAAATTTTTAACATAAAATGAGGATAATACAGTGTGGTTTCACAAATGTGACGTGGCTTGTTACCTGCGGGTACTCTGAGAAAGGTTTTACCTTGTATATCATTTATAAAGTTTGTAGTTTTTCACATTATAGATATGCTTTCTAACCAAGCCGACTGCACTGCATGTGAAATCTGAGAACTAAAACTTTATATAAAAAGTATATATTTTATATTTCATTTATTTCTTTACAATTAGTATAAGTGAAATCAGTAGGAGGAGAATCTGTAACATTTCTTATATAGTAACCAGACTGTCAACTCATTTCACACAGAGAAATGCATCAGGTGATGGATCTACCGTTTGCCATTAACTAAACCTGTGATCTGATTTCAGTCTCTATTTACCAAGCAAATTAAACCAACTGCTGTAGAGAAATGTAAATAATATGAAAAAAAGAATCCAAAAGTTTAATAATCTAATCTGAGAATTGTGGACTATGGTCAAGAGAGCTGCACAGTTTTGTTATTTTACATAAGGTGACTGTGTTTTCTCCTAATGACAATGACCTGCTTCTACTTGGTAACAGGATCAGACGACAAGACCGTCCTGCACTGTTGGAATATTCTCTAGATCGGCTGAGAGTGATTACAAATGGCTTCAAATGATGCTTCGAAATGAGAGATTCAGGGATTATATTCAATTTGTCGAAAACTGTCACATCTTCAATAAGGGAGAACAAGAGTTTAGAGAGGATGTGTCTCGGTGTACAGCTGCAATATTGTATCACACCAAGAACAGGGGTGGAATTAATGTCACAAATGTGACGGACTCTCTGTATGATAAAGAGTTGGAATACATGTCACATTTCCTCGGTAAGAGACTCATAGCATTGACATATATGTATCTCTGTTAAATTCCCATGTAGGGTCTGACTGAAAAACTATAAGGGAATTAGTGTTTTTACAAAGTGTTTTAAAATGATTTTGAAAATGATTCATGTGTTGCTTAAATGCTGTTTTTACATCTGAGTTTGAGATTAATATAATAAAGAAATATATAACATTTCCTCTCCTGAGCCATTTCCAGGTCAGGACATACATGGCTTAGGGCTTCTTCCGAGTCAAAGTATGATTTTGGTTCTACTTCTATCACCAACAATCAATGACTAATTTTCAGTAATATATATACTGTCACCTAGGAGAGCTTCAACACACTCAGCCAGACTTATTGTCATTTTACAACATAAAGAAAGTAGAGGCTGAGTACTTAATGGGTTAGAGACTGGATGAGTTAGAAATTGGATGGGATAGAGATTGGTTGGGTTAGAGATTGGATGCATTAGAGATTGGTTGGGTTAGAGATCGGATGCATTAGAGATTGGATTGGTTAGAGATTGGATGGGTTAGAGATTGGTTGGATTAGATATTGGATGGGATAGAGATTGGTTGGGTTAGAGATTGGATGGGATAGAGACTGGATGGGTTAAAGACTGGTTGGATTATATATTGGATGGGTTTAAGATTGGATGGGTTAGAGATTGGATTGGTTAGAGATTGGATGGGTTAGAGATTGGATTGGTTAGAGTCTGGGTGGGTTAGAGATTAGATGGGTTAAAGACTGGATGGTTTAAGTACTAGTTAGATCAGAGACATTTAAACTTTCATTTTAAATAAAAAAAATATAAACATTTTATGTTATGGTTCCTCAGTGGTTTTGACATCATAGCTAAGCAGTAAATCATATAATTCCATTTTGGGAGAACATCTCACAGGTTTGTCAAACAGTTGAAGAATAGAATAACTCAAAGAAACATGTTAGGAAAGGTGGCTGAGAGAAACCCAGTAAATATATTAAGAAACGGAACCAGGAAATATCTTCAGGATCCAGGTTCCCCTAGATATTTTTTCTTTTGAGCCGCTTAAGGCTTGCACTTATCTTTGACAGTGCCCGTTGACCCACCTCTATCCAGCCCATTGTATAATCCCTGTGGTCTTACTGGACCCTGGGCTCTTTTCACTACGGACAGCTGAAGGTGCAAATTTAGGCTGGAGATACGATCACAGCCACGACTTTCAACATAATACCTTTTCATATCTTTACATGTTTTACTGTGGAATATCAATCTGAACTAAATGAATGATATTTGATAGATGTCTATAAGAATATTCTTAGTTTCATTGTTTATAAAATCCCTTATCGATCATACAGAAATATTTGCATTATACATTTTCTGGTGTAATATTCTTGATTTCTGTGTTCTGTGCAGGGAAGGACAATGTCCTTGTGGTGATCGATGACCTGGAGGACAGTGGTCTAGAAGAGAAGTTTACCATCCTGGCGAAGCAGCCAAGTATAATTATACATGCTAGTGATCTGGTCCTCATCTCAGAGAAGGAAAAGAGAGATATGGAAAGTCTACTGCAAAAACTGCTTAGAATACAATTATTTACTAAACCCAGAGGCACATCCATATTTAAACCAATTTAACCATTATAAGAACGATGGCTCTAAATAAACAATTAGAAAAGACACCTTCACTTGATTCATGTTTGCTCTTGTGTCCATAATAATACTGGGGGTTTGTCCTTGGTCAGTCTATTTTTTATTGTTATTTTGTTTTTCCCGTTATACCTTCCCTATCTCTCTCGCATTAGATTAGTTAAGGAGAATCTGTGCCACATGTGGCCCATTGAGGCCAACACAGTTGGCGCTAGTCCTGTGCGATAATGTCTGTCCTGCATATTAAATAATGGTTTTGTCCAAAGAGACTCATCTGTACGTGAAGCTACTTGTTGCAACCAGCAGTGACATCATCTCACATCAAATGTAATAGGAGCCCAGGGGCCAGAAGTAGATACACGGGTAACCCCAAACTGGCAGGAAAAGGTTTATTGGACGGTGGGAGCAGATCATGAATGGGCCAGTTGATACTAATATGGAAAAACACAGACTGATAAAGAATAGTAGGAGGAGATTTTTATGAACATGCCGGGTATGTTTCAGGGAGATTAATGTGTAACCAGACCTGGAGGATTGGAGAAGTGGACTGACATGCAGTGCAGGAGAGGCAGGCTAATGTAGGATTAAACAAGGGGAACATTGACATAGAATGAGAAATGCTAGAGTTTATGGGAATTAATGGATGAGTTTGGAAGAAAGGACTAAATATTGAGTGTAAATGATCTTGGAGAGGAGGGGACTGAATGAGAGGTGGATAAGGGAATTATATAAACCTGGGTAGGAGAAGAGCTGGTCCTATGATAAGAAGAGGGAGATTGTCTGTAAATAATAATGAATATAATAATACAATGAGAACTGCTGATATGAAGACGAAGAAGTCAGAAAAAACAAGATTTTGAGGCTCATCTGAAACATTAATTTCTCAGAGTGATATCACTGTAAAGACCAAAATATACACAAAATACAGATTAGGGAACAACGCACACTACTGTCAGGTTATATCTGCCGAATTAAGCAACTTCCGGGTTGACGGAGCTCTGCCCCGCCCCTTCTCTGATGCGGTCTCCCCACGCTATATGGGAAGACCGCGCCAGATTCAAGTTGCTGGATTATTGAACAAGTGCATGTGAACCTCTTACCGGCTACTCAATTTCAATTGAAGCTCCTCCGTGTACCGAAAACCGCTCTGGAAACGACTACCCTCCTTCTCCACTCCTCGACCTCGGATTGTTAAACGGACTTCTGCTCCTTCCCCTAAGGAACTGATTAATTTGAACTCTCCAGTTACCGGGAACTGCCTCTAAGCTAAGTACTTTTCCTTCAATCCAATTGCTCTCAGTTTCAAATAAGAACCTGCCTCATAAGCTAGGTACTTTTTCCTTCAATCCAACTGCTCTCAGTTGCAAATAAGAATCTGCCTCATTATTAGACTCTCCTAAAGCTAATTCTACTGCATTTAATTCAACCTAATTCTGCATGCAATCTCTGCACTATCCTTAATTGGGACTGCTTGGCTTGTGCAAAACTTCAGTGGCTTATTTTTTTCCTGCAACTAACAACCTGCTATAAGGGTTTAAAGCTACAGTAACCACTCCTGCAACTCAATAACAAAAAAAAGAATAAAATTATAAATTGATGTAATTAAAAGTTTTTCTGCAGTTGCGTTCCAGTAGTTTAGCCTTACAGAATAATCCAGCCTTTTTAATGGAACCAGCAGATATGAACTCACAAGTCTCTGCCCTGACTAATAGAGTGGATACAATTGCTCAGGGCTTACAAGATTTGCAGATTACAAACAAGAGAATACTAACCTATGTCAGAGACATACAAGGTCATCTTCCTCATGCCGCTCTTCAATTGGCTAGTGATCCTGCTGTCTGCAATCCAGAAAAATTTTATGGAGCTAGATCAAAGTACAGAGAGTTCTTGAATTCCTGCAAACTTCTGATAGCTTTAAGACCTAGATCTTATCTTACTGAAAGATCTAAGGTCTGTTCTGTGATCTCTTTTCTAAGAGGTGAACCTATGGCCTGGGCACATTCCTTCCTAGAGAATGATGACCCCATATTAGATTCATTGGATGAGTTCTTTGAAGCTATGTCTCTATTATATGAGGATCCTTACAAACAAACTACTGCAGATTTAACCATCAGAACTCTACAACAAAAGAATAGACCTGTTGAAGATTATATTGCAGAATTTAAAAGATGGGCTACTGAAACCCAATGGAACGACATTACCTTATGCAATCAGTTCCGTCTCCGATTATCCGAAGCGGTAAAAGATGAACTCTCCCGTACCGAACTTCCTCCTACTCTAAACACATTGATCCAACTTTCCATTAGTATCGATAGACGCCTAAGACAAAGAAAGGCTGAAAAAGTTCTCATTAGTTCAACTTGGAGGAAACCCTTCACACCTCCAAAATTGTCTGAAAAAATTCCTGCTCAAGCTGAACCTATGGAAGTAGGTATAATAAGAAGTCCTCTTACCTCTGAAGAAAGATCAAGAAGGAGACAATTAAATCTATGTATGTATTGTGCCTCAAAAGAACATCTAATTCCAGAATTTCCTCTACTGAAACATTCAAAACGCGGTAAGCATCATTCAGCTACTTCTCTATTAAACGTCCTACCTCAAAAAACATCTGCTCACTTTTCTATATCTCTCATATTACAGTGGGACACCGAAATAATTATGACTGAGGCCATTATCGATTCTGGCGCTAACGGAGTCTTTCTTGATTACTCCTTTGTAAAAAAATAAATAAAATCCCTTGTGTTCGTAAAACTAATTTTGTCCCAGTCAGAGTTATTGATGGCTCCTATATATCCTCAGGTCCCATAAAAAATTAGACAGTTCCCCTAAGAATGATTACCAACAACGTACATTCCGAATTCCTTATTTTTGATGTTATTAAATCACCACTTTATCCAGTCATTCTTGGGATTAATTGGTTAAAATTCCATAATCCCTTACTTAAATGGTCTCCGTTCACCATTTCTTTTACCTCTGACTTCTGTAAAAGAACATGCTTACAACATATTCCCAATCTCCAAATTACTAAAGAACCAGTTATACCCACGTTCTACTCCGATTTCGCAGATGTGTTTTGTAAAAAAGAAGCCGAAACACTCCCACCTCATCGGGTATATGACTGCCCAATAGATCTCATACCCGGAGCTCCTATTCCTTATGGCCATATTTATCCACTCTCTGAAAAGGAATTAGAAACCTTAAAAGAATATCTCAATGAAAATCTACGTAAATCAGACCTTCGACCTCCCCAGCTGCTTCTAGTATTTTCTTTATGAGAAATAAAGACCAAACCATTCGTCCCATTATAGATTATAGAGCCTTAAACAAAATAACGATTAAAAATCGTTATCCTCTTCCTCTAATAAATAAATTAATTGAAAGGTTAAGAACCGCTACTATATTCACTAAATTAGACCTCCGTGGCGCATACAACCTTATTAGAATAAAACAGGATCCCCCTAGACATCAATGAAGAAACAGCAGCCTATTACCAAAACCTGTACAACTTAACAAAGGATCCCCAAACGCATCAGCCAACACAAGTTGAAATTAATAACTTTCTCTCGCAGATAAAATTGACAAAATTAACACAACAACAGCAGGACTCCCTGATAGAACCGATTACACTGAAAGAACTACAGCAAACTATCCGTACACTCCCTTCAGGGAAATCACCCGGTCCAGATGGCTTCACGAACACTTACTACAAAGTCTTTTCGAGCATCCTGAGCCCCCATCTAGTACATACACTGAACCATATTGTACACACAGGGAAGATGCCCTCAGAAATGCTATTAGCACACATAGCCACGCTACCAAAGCCAGGGAAACCACCTACGCAACCAAAAAATTTAAGACCTATCTCACTGTTAAACACAGATACGAAACTCCTAGCCAAAATATACGCCAATCGTGTAGCGGCCCTCGTCCCCTTTATTACACACCCGGATCAAGTGGGATTTGTGAAGGGGCGACAGGGAACTGACGGCACTAGGAAACTCCACAGCCTTCTATATAGTAGGACACCTCCCGGAGAGTCCAGGGTCTTTATGTCCCTGGATGCCGAGAAGGCGTTCGACAGACTATACTGGAACTTCCTGAGAACTGTACTACAAAAATTTGCATTCCCACAACAATTCCTATCCCTACTCTCAGCACTGTACTCCACGCCATCAGCACAAGTGGCAAATGGCGGGTTTGTATCCAAGCCGTTCCTGGAACGAGGCAAGGATGCCCGCTTTCCCCAGCCCTATACATTCTTGCGCTAGAGCCATTGGCCCAGGCGATACGGGATAACAGCCAAATCCGAGGTGTGAAAATTAAACATAAAACATACAAAATAACGATGTTTGCGGATGACGTTATGCTCTCCTTGTCTGACCCACTCACCTCTATCTCAGAACTCCAGACTCTGTTACAACAGTATAGCAACTGCTCGTATTACAAATTGAATAGATCTAAAACACAGGCAATGAGTCTACATGCGCCCGCGTCGCTATATACAGCCTTGCAACAGAAATACCATTATGAATGGAGACAAGACCACTTAACATTCTTAGGCATAAAATTTACGAAACTGGAGAGGAACTTACATCGGGAGAATTACGGCAAACTCCTTACATCCATAAAACAGCAGCTAACAGATTGGAAAGGGAAATACATATCATGGATGGGTAGGATAGCTGCAGTCAAAATGAAAATCCTCCCGAGACTGCAATACCTGTTTCGTACATTACAAGTTAGGCTCTCAAAAAAATTTCTTCACGACGCACAACAATTGATTAATACCTTTGTCTGGTCCCACAAGAAACCCAGAATAGCGGCAAACATCATGTACCGCACATATAAAGGAGGGGGCATGGGATTACCACACTTAGCCACGTATTACAGATCAGCTATACTTGCACCGCTGGTCAACGAACTACACCAACATGACAAACCATCCCCTTGGGTAACCGTAGAAGCAGAACTCACTGGGGGACAACACATAACGCACCTAGCCTGGACTCCACCACAGCTCAGGAAAAAATATAACGATATGTCACCACTCACGGCCACAACATTACGAGAATGGGACAGATTTCATAAGGAACAGGGACTCGATGGGGAGCTCTCTCCAGCCTTACTCCTAGATTCCTTTTATGGACTAATACCCTCATTGAACATGGCGTCCTGGAGTAGTAGGGGTCTGATATACTTACATCAGTTGTTTGATCAGGGTGAGATCATCCCCTTCAGACAACTGCAAAATACATACCAATTACCCAACGCAGCAGCATTTGCGCACAGACAGATACACTCATGGTTGCAGAAAAATAAAAATGTACTACCTGCAGGAGACAGGTGGGGCAGTTTCACTGCATTAGAAAGCCTTTGCACACAGACGAAAAAACCACTTAAGCTAATCTCCACACTGTACAATCACCATCATCGAGCACTGGACCCACATACATTACAGTTTGTAAAAGCATGGGAAGCGGAACTAGGAAGACAGTTAACAAAAGAGCAGTGGTCACATATATTGTATGAGAATAAGAAACTCACACTCAGCACAGCCCATCTAGAACTAGCCAGGAAAGTATTATACCGCTGGTACTTAGTACCAACGCGTCTAAAACATATGACACTTAAGAATACAGGACTGTGCTGGAGATGCAACAAAGACCAGGGCACCATGCTACACATATGGTGGGACTGCCTGGTCCTGACATCACTGTGGGCGGACACACAAGCTCTAATTAAAAACACTACAGGTGTAGCTCTCGCACATACTCCTGAGCATTATCTCCTACAGTATATGCCTCCAAGCCATACAAAATCATCTCGATATTTAATGTATCACATTATCTTGGCAGTTCTGCTGCAGATCAGCAAACACTGGCAAAAGCAGACGACCCCCAACATACAGAGCTGCATAACACACATTGAAACCATAAAGGGGTACGAGATAATGGCCAGATCCAATAATCCACCACAAAAATTTTGGAAGGAGGCGTGGGAAAAATGAGACACATACCAACAAAAAATGGCGAAACTTTAAACACTCTAAACACCCTTTACGCTGTAGTCCACAGAACAATGCTTTAGGGAAAGGATAATAAGCACCCCTTCTCAGCACCGCATCTTTGAACACAAGGGAGCCCACACACCACCTACACACCACCTCTTCCTACTTAAAGCTGGATGAGTACTCTGATGCAAATTCTTAGGGCCGAAGAACCGGCCTATATGCTGGGCTAGACTAAGGGACCAACACCCGCCCCCCTCCCCCTCCTCTACCTCCCCCTCTTTCCCTGTATTATACCCAGGTTATGCCCCCCAAGTTCGTAACTTTTTCACCGGAAAAGTAGCTGAGCACCAGGGAGATGGGGGTTGCTTCACAGCTAAGCACTTACCGAGACTGGCAGAGTGGAAAGACAACTCTCACTATCACGTCCATTGGACAAGAAAGAGAGCAACACAAATATGGGCACAAAAGCAATGTCAGAATAATTTGTTTATTTGTTTAACGGTGTAACTCTAATGTCACTACTACATGTATACCCAACACAAGTATCACCACTGTATAGTTAGGATGGTATACTGACAATGCATGCTGCTCAATATATTGTATTCTCTATGCTGTGAACATGACTGTAACCCGCATACCCTGTATACCTGTAATAAGACTGTGAATTCTATAAAATGCAAATAAAAAAAATAAAAAAAAAGAATAAAACAGGATGATGAATGGAAGACCGCCATCCGGACACGATATGGTCTCTACGAATATCTTGTCATGCCATTTGGGCTTTGTAATGCCCCTGCAACATTTCAACATTTTATAAATGATATCTTCAGAGATCTATTGGACGTATGTGTTATTATCTATTTAGATGATATCTTAATATATTCCAACAATCTGGACGAACATAGGAAACATGTAAGATGGGTCCTATCTAGATTAAGAACCCACAAACTATACGCTAAACTCGAGAAATGCCTTTTTGAAGTCACTGAAATCTCTTTTCTAGGATATGTTATTTCACCTCATTCCCTGAAGATGGATAATTCCAAAATTGAGTGTATTATTAACTGGCCCGTCCCTACTAGTACAAAAGAATTACAACGATTTCTTGGGTTTGCAAATTTCTATAGAAAATTTATTAGAAATTACTCAGATATATCTCATCCACTTAATCTCCTTAACAGCAGTAAGCGTTCTTTTATTTGGAATGAAAATGCCCAATCAGCCTTCAACGAATTAAAAAGAAGATTTACAACTGCCCCCATCCTTCAATTGCCTAATCCTACATTCCTAAATGTTCTTGAAGTAGATGCATCAGATACAGCTATCGGAGCAGTGCTTTCTCAACACGAAACACCTCAGGATCCGCTCCATCCAGTTGCTTTTTTTTCACGATCCTTGAGCTCCGCTGAGAAAAATTATCCAATTGGTGAAAAGGAATTGTTAGGTGTTAAGGCTGCATTTGAGAATTGGCGTCATCTCCTTGAAGATACAAAACACCCCATCGTGGTTTATACAGATCACAAAAATCTCGAATATCTCCATACTAACAAGACTCTTTCAGCTAGACAAGTTAGATGGAATCTTTTTTTTAATCGATTTAACTTCCAATTAGTATACAGGCCTGGAACTAGGAATAAAAAGGCAGACGCTCTTTCTAGAATCCCTCATAAAACTGCTTTAGATGATTACCCTCCTAACAAAACAATTGGAATTATTTATTCTCTATGTGATGACATAAAAAATTTGGATGAGACGGACCTCGAACTTCCCAATTCACCTATGTTAACAAAAAAGGATGGCATATTCTATTTTAAAGATAGAATGTACATTCCTCCCATAATTAGAAATAAACTACTTAAAATGGTTCATGATTCTCCCTTAGCTGGACATCCTGGGATTAAGAAGACTCTTGAATTAGCTTCACGATATTATTGGTGGCCCCGCCAGGATAAAACTATTGAATCCTATGTCAAGACTTGCTCTACCTGTCAGAGATCCAAACCTGAACATCACCAACCTTTTGGTTTACTACTTAACTTACCCATTCCAGAAAAACCATGGCAATCCATTTCTATGGATTTTCTAGTGGATCTCCCTCCATCTCAACATTTTACCACTATTCTTGTCATAGTCGACCGCCTCACTAAGATGTCCCATTTCATTCCTTTAAGGAAATTGCCCTCCTCAGCAGAATTATCTAAAGTTTTTATCGATAATATTGTAAAGCTTCATGGACTTCCTGAAGAAATTATTTCCGATAGAGGTACACAGTTTACCTCCAAATTCTAGAAAGAGATGTGTTCCTCCCTTCAAATTCAACGCAAACTCTCATCCGCCTATCATCCCTAAACTAATGGGCAAACGGAGAGGGTCAATCAATGCCTGGAACAATATCTGCGATGTTATTGTTCATACCTACAAGATGACTGGACCACATGGCTACCTATGGCTGAATTTTCTTATAACATCTCTATTCACACCAGTACGAAAATGACTCCCTTCTTCTCGAACTATGGGTTCCATCCATCTTCATTTCCCATCCAGACCATTGCTTCATCTAATCCTACTGTTTCATCCCGGAACGAGTTTATGTCCTCCCTATTTCACAAGTTACGGGAGAATCTTCAACTTGCTTTAAGTAATCAGAAAAAGTTTTTTGACACTAAAAGAAAAATTCCTCCTAACTACAAAATAGGTATTCTTGTCTGGCTCTCTTCAAGGAATATAGCCACCAATCGCCCCTCAAAAAAAACTGAGCTCTCTCTTCCTTGGGCCTTTTCAAATATTAGCAGTAATCAACGACAATGTTGTTAAGCTAAAACTTCCTCCAAATGTCAAACTTCATCCAGTATTCCATGTCTCTCTACTTAAACCACCTGACCCTTTCAATAGGGAAGTGGTGACCTCTCCTGAACCTATCATTGTTCACGGTGAAGATGAATACGAAGTACAAAAGATTTTGGATTCACGAATCTGGCGTGGCTCCCTGCAATACCTTATTAGATGGAAAGGTTATGGGGTTGATGAAGACACTTGGGAAGATTCATCTGTTGTTCATGCAGATAGATTGGTTGCTGCGTTCCACAGGCGCTACCCCTCCAAACCAAGGTGAAGTACACCCAGGGGGTGTTCCATAGGAAGGGGGTACTGTCAGGTTATATCTGCCGATTTCGCCAAATTAAGCGACTTCCGGGTTGACGGAGCTCTGCCCCGCCCCTTCTCTGATGCGGTCTCCCCACGCCAGATTCAAGTTGCTGGATTATTGAACAAGTGCCTGTGAACCTCTTACCGGCTACTCAATTTCAATTGAAGCTCCTCCGTGTACCGAAAACCGCTCTGGAAACGACTACCCTCCTTCTCCACTCCTCGACCTCGGATTGTTATACGGACTTCTGCTCCTTCCCCTAAGGAACTAATTAATTTGAACTCTCCAGTTACCGGGAACTGCCTCTAAGCTAAGTACTTTTCCTTCAATCCAATTGCTCTCAGTTGCAAATAAGAAACTGCCTCTAAGCTAGGTACTTTTTCCTTCAATCCAACTGCTCTCAGTTGCAAATAAGAATCTGCCTCATTATTAGACTCTCCTAAAGCTAATTCTACTGCATTTAATTCAACCTAATTCTGCATGCAATCTCTGCACTATCCTTAATTGGGACTGCTTGGCTTGTGCAAAACTTCAGTGGCTTATTTTTTTCCTGCAACTAACAACCTGCTATAAGGGTTTAAAGCTACAGTAACCACTCCTGCAACTCAATAACAAAAAAAAAGAATAAAATTATAAATTGTTGTAATTAAAAGTTTTTCTGCAGTTGCGTTCCAGTAGTTTAGCCTTACAACTACATTATGGGGATGTAGTATATGCACCTGCACCGCAAACCCACATTAATAAACTCAATACATTGTATAACTCGTTCTGCCACTTTGTGCTACAATGTAATTACAGGACCCATCATTGTGACATGCTAAAAGAACTAAACTGGCTGTCGCTAGAATCCAGACGCACCCTTCATCTTTCCAGCCTTGTGTTTAAGAGCCTTTCTGGGAAGCTCTCACCCTACCTGAGCAGAATGCTCGCCCCGGCTGTTCCCACCTCCTATAACATCCTATTCAGTACCAGCACTTTATTTAGTCTACCGCAATACAAAAAGAAAGCGTCCTGATCCTCCTTTTCCTACATAGCGCCGCAATTATGGAACGACCTCCCGCACACTGCGGAGATGCAATATTCCCCAGGTTATCTCCGCTTATAATCCAAGTGAGGCTCAGGAACGAGTAAATAGTAAATCCACAGGCAAGGTTTCCAGCAGGTAAAATAACGGCAATATCCCACAGCAATCCCAATAACTGGACGACACACAGTTTCAGGAGCAGAACTGAAAGCTTTTAATCCACACTGTCCTTTTAAAGCATGCTCCCATGCAAGGGAGGGATTTACAATCATTAATACAGTAGCCAATCCTGTCCTGGTAACCTCCCACACATCTCCTCCCCTCAGCCTGCATCATAATCCCCTTATCCAGTCTAGCAATTCCCCCCGTTTCTGGATGTACCCCTAAACATAGGGGTACCCCTTTAAATCCTACACCCCCTGATAGCCCTGATCTGGGTGAACAACATATCCAAAAATCACCCAGATCAGACCAGGGGTTCGGGAAATTTATGGAGGGAATAAAATGACCGACCGCACTGACTGAGACAGCCGAATGCGGTTCCATGCAAATGGGCTCTGCGGTCGGTCCTGGAATAAGGGAACAAACTGCACGAAAGCCTCTAGCTATAGAGGCTAGGGAGGGTTCTAGAAAACAGGTAAACGTACCAGCGCTGATATTTCAATAAGATGTGATACAGTTATATCAGAAATCCTACTAATTTCCAGCTATCTACCTCGTTCGGTAGATAGAAAGAACCGAACGAGGGGCCGTTCGGTAGTTAGGAACCGAACGGACAGGGCTTGTGGAGGTTTCAGCAGGGTTTTCGCCTAGTCGAGTGTCCGATTTGAGTTCCAGACACTCGACGGCAAACCACCGCTGTTCGGGAGTTTTAAAATGGCCGCCGCCACGTGTTCGTTTGTCGAATGGCGGCCACCCCCGAGAACAAAGGACGGCTACTTAACTTGTCAATTAAAACGTAAGGACAGGAATCTAATCGGGAGAGAGAGAGGTGTCTGAAATGAGAAGACTGGGAACTAGACTCCAGAAGGGGGGCCGAAAATGACAATAATTGAAATGTAAATAGTGTACTTTTCTATTTCTACATACGATTAAACCTTGTTTGGAAGTGATCACCAATGGCATTATATAACTGAGTCCATGACCCCATTCTTGGCCAGCTTTCAATGCTGTGTCTTTGATTATCTTGGCGTCTGCAACTAGCAGATACAGCCGTATATTCAACTACAACAATAAAAAAATACTTTCTAACTGCACCGTTAGGGTTCATCCAATTCCAGTGAGGAACATTAATTCCGCTTGTACCTTTCAGATATGTTTATATTTTTATTAATTCAATGTTTTTGTAACCTTTTACTCATTTCTATTTTTCATTATTTAGGTAACATATCACCCTAGCTTTCAGCTTATGTGTCAGTTTACGCTTTATACAAGCGCTTACTCAGAGAACGTATGCAAACTATGTGACGCTATATTTACAGTATACGTAGCAATCGAAAGTTTGTTTAAGCAGACTTTTATTCACCCACTGTTCCTGTATGACAATAGTGTTTTGTTAGTATTCAATGTGTGTCTTGCTTTACCTATTGTACAACGCTGCGGAATAGGATGGAGCTATATAAATATTTGTAACTGTACATATAATAGGGTATTAAATATTTGAGGACAATATTTACAATGATAAAAAGGAAAAGGATTAAAACATATTTAAAGAAGGGGCATAAAAAGGGACAGCGAAAGGGGGGTGCATCATTTAGATGCGCCCACTGTATGTAAGAGACGGGTCGGAAGAAGAAGACTTTATCCAAATACCAGACATGATGTCTGAGTCTGACACAGACGTTGATAGAGGTGAAGTTAGTTATACAGACAGACCATTGGAAGACGGCAGGTAACCAGCAGACTTGCCGATTCCTTGCTGTAGCAGACCATGATTTGAACTGCACATACTTCTACATTAGTTTGTGTGTTTTTATTAAAGTCCTGCACATGGTGCCCTTGTTCAGTCGGACACTCCTGTGAATTTAAGACAGACAAGTAAGAGTTTTTGTTTTCATAATAAAGGAACACTCGAAGCACCATAATTATTATAGCGTGCTGTAGTGGTTATGGTGCCAGGAGTGCACTGGCAACCCCCGTTTGAAGGTTTTAAACAATTTTAGAACAGTTTCACTTGGTAGCTCAGGTCCATTGGATGCCACATCAGTCTCCACTACCTCTGCAAGACAGGTGGAAGAGAGTGATCAGCTGACGCTCTCAAGCAATGAGTTGGGGTTTTACACAGGAGAGCTAACAAGGCCCTTACGTAGGATTTTTTGTCTGGATGAGGTGGTGGAGATGGGGAGAGGTACCCAGCGGACCCCTGGTAGGAAGAAAAATCCAAAATGGTTTGACTGCTTACCATGTCTGAGGGGGCGCAAGGGCACTTCCGGCACCAATAACCACTACAACGCACTGCATTGATTGTGTGCTTGGTGTGTACCTTTAACAAATTAGACTAATTGTGGAAAGGGCAGGAGGGCAGACTGGGTTCAATAACATGTCTAGAGGTAAATGGATCCTCCCTTATGATTTGAATAAACCCTGGACTTTCCTCTCCAGCTGAAATAATTCCTTCCTGGATAATAAAAAGTATATGATGAAGGGTCAGAGTGAGATATGGGAATTATCTGACTGGGGTATTGACATGTCATAGAATTAACAACCAGAGACAAAGTGCATCAAATAGCCTGCCTGGAGCATGTAATAAACACACAGCCTGCCTGTGTGTCTAACAAATACTCAATATCTCTGAGGGACGGACGGGCAGACGATAATATTCCGTTACGGTTATACTGAACATATGGATTTAGCTAGGGTGAAGATGGAATTCTGGATTTTATAATCTCCTTCCCGGGACAGTGATTACTTTGCACAGCGGGTTCTGTGTGAGATCAACAGCATGCAAGACGATCCTGGGACTGGTATAGGGGCTGTACAGGGTATAGACGCAATGCAGGGTACAAATGCAGTGCAGGGTATAGGGGCAGCGCAGGCTGTAGATGCAGCAAAGGGTATAGGGGCAGCGCAGGGTAAAGGGCCAATGCAGGGTACAAATGAAGTGCAGGGTATAGGGGCAGCACAGGGTAAAGGGCCAATGCAGGGTATAAGGGCAGCGCAGGCTGAAGATGCAGCGCAGGGTATAGGGGCAGCACAGGGTATAGGGGCAGTGCAGGGTGCTAAGGAAAAGGGGGTAATGCGAGGTAAAAAGGGAAAACGGCGAACAATGTCAACACGGGAAACAAGGGTTGAGTTGGCTGAAATGAAAAATCAGGCAGATCTGGGTTTACTGGCAATATTGAGAGCAAGGGTAATACGGAAAACACGGGGGCAGTTGGCCAAACAAGGGGCAGTGAGTAAACGGAAGTCAGGCACATTAATGGACTTAGATGAAGATGGTATAAGTTTTGGAAGGAAGGAATCAGAGAAGCTAGATACATTAAATAAAGAGACATCAACATCTGATGGAATACAAGAAGCAACACACACAGCAGGGGATACAGGGACGTCAAGCTCTGGAGGCGATACAGAGATATCACATACTGATCCTCCAGGGAATGAAGGTGCTGGGTGAGTATATCTGCAGATGATACAATATTTACCATTCATTCACTGATCATTCCTACACAGGACACAGTGATTAATAACAGAATGAATTTATAGTTAGTCATACTCAGATACAAGCACAGCTCATTGATATGTGTCAGTCCTCGAATGACAAGAAGTGAAATGAGATCTCACCATAAAGTTAAATAATCTGATTAACACGCACCTCCCTCCCTCTCTGTTTCTTTTCTTGGATACAGCAATACCCCAGCGGAAGTTTGCCACTTGCCAGACCATATTACTAATATTCACATTTCCAATGTTGACAGACAAAGTAAAATATCTCCTTCTAACTGTGCTTTAATCTCATCTTGGTTTACCATTTGTAAAATCCAACAACATAGAAAATATTCCTAAAGCAAATATCGAAAGACATTGGTGGCTACAGGAAGATAACTAAGAAAATAATACAACGAGCTATAATAACATACTGAGCTGTAATAATACATCGAGCTGTAATAATACAATGAGCTGTAATAACACAATGAGCTGTAATAATACAATGAGCTGTAATAATACAATAAGCTGTAATAATACAATGAGCTGTAATAATACATCGAGCTGTAATAATACAATGAGCTGTAATAATACATCGAGCTGTAATAACACAATAAGCTGTAATAATACAATGAGCTGTAATAATACAATAAGCTGTAATAACACAATGAGCTGTAATAATACAACGAGCTGTAATAATACATTGAGCTGTAATAATACAATAAGCTGTAATAACACAATAAGCTGTAATAATACAATGAGCTGTAATAATACATCGAGCTGTAATAATACAATAAGCTGTAATAATACAATGAGCTGTAATAATACAATAAGCTGTAATAATACAATGAGCTGTAATAACACAATGAGCTGTAATAATACAACGAGCTGTAATAATACAACGAGCTGTAATAATACATTGAGCTGTAATAATACAATAAGCTGTAATAACATAATAAGCTGTAATAATACAATGAAGCTGTAATAATACATCGAGCTGTAATAATACAATAAGCTGTAATAACACAATAAGCTGTAATAATACAATAAGCTGTAATAATACAATGAGCTGTAATAATACATCGAGCTGTAATAATACAATGAGCTGTAATAACACAATAAGCTGTAACAATACAATAAGCTGTAAGTATACAATGAGCTGTAATAATACAATAAGCTGTAAGTATACAATGAGCTGTAATAATACAATAAGCTGTAAGTATACAATAAGCTGTAATAATACAATGAGCTGTGCCCTTTAAGGTAGTAATTTAGCCCCTTTGCATCTTCTCAAGAAATGAAACATGCTTTGTCTGTAATGTGGTGCCGGTCATTTTATTTACCATAAATTTTGTATTTTCGGGTTTTGTTGTTTAGAGTTAAAGAGAAGAAGGTAACAATCTGCTTCTGGAATGCAAAGAGTGACTTATCGTGGCTCTACAACGAGCTGACCATGTACTCCTCCATCCAAGGAATAGATGTGGTAACCTGTGTG
Source organism: Pelobates cultripes (assembly GCA_933207985.1). Classification (NCBI taxonomy): domain Eukaryota; kingdom Metazoa; phylum Chordata; class Amphibia; order Anura; family Pelobatidae; genus Pelobates; species Pelobates cultripes. Next base: position 150,287,694 of record OW240918.1, read on the forward strand.
CCTCTCTTTCTCATCAATGGGGAGAAGGCAAGGAGGCAAATTATCAATACGTCTCTGTTCATCATTTGTTACTGTGACCAGACTCCCAGATTTCAAACTGACATTGAGAAATTCCTGGACCTGTGTATATCCATAAATGGTGAGAGTTATTTCAGGGTAAATACGGAGTCACATGTACCATAATCACTGCATCAGAATTTACTTTCTCTAGAATTGAAATACTTTCATTTAGAAAGATGCAATTTTCAGAATAGTTTCCACATATTTAGTTTGGAATCAACTTGAAAGGTATCATTATAACTGTAGGTGTCAGTTCCTGAAAAATTTCTCTTTAAAATCCTTGAAGCATTTATTATCCTATTACGGCCTCTATTTAATATATATATATATATTTTTTAAATTCTTTATTTTATTTGTGCATAGCGTGAACAATCATGTTTGCACTGCCACAATAGCTGGTGCAAGCAAGTACGGAAACATACATTAACATAGGTATGGCATTGAAATACATAGCACAATTTTGTTTTTTTATATTCAAGATAGGAAACATGTTAGAGGTTAAACATTGGATCGTGGTTGCATAGAAGATCTAACTGTCTCAATATTTAGTAACACAGTAAACTGGTTAATCTTGCAGCCTATGGGGATTAACATGCTAGCTGAACATAGCTGAGACTTGCTTGGTACATAAGGTGACATCGCTGCACTATCTGAATGTATCATTACTGTGCTGCGTCAGACGCTAACAGATTGTATACATGCAGTACAGGTATATTTGCCTGAGTAGGTTAATTTCAAATCTGTTTAGCCATATTAGTTAAATTGACAGGCTGGAGACGTGGAAGTGCAGGCTAAAACTGAACTCATAGTTACAATAGATTTTGTGAGAGAGACAGGTTTGCTAGGCAAGATGGCATGGTTAGTGTTGCTTAAAAAAGAAAAAGGAAAATTTATGCCACCGTGGTTAAAGAACCCTGGGTCCCCGGACAGAGACTCCCCTCCCCGATGAGAGGTGGATGTGATCCTGATTGTTGTTCAGGAGACAGAGTAGGCAGCCCCAGTCCCTGTGCAGAGAGCAGCCAACTCCCATCACTGGCAGGTCATAGTCATGTGTTTTCTCAGCTCTATCTGCGAATAATGATGCTGTGGTGTCGCTTGTCGGGTGGTATCAGCCGGTCGCACTTGGGAGCTGGGTATGTGTGGGGTCTTCGTAGTGGTCTGCGGCCATCGTGCGTGTGACTCGGCTTCACAGGACCGTGCCAGCTTGCAGCCTAAATACCTTTGGGGCCGCTTTGCCAGTCAGCTGATCTCCACTCAAGGTCCTCGGTGTCGATTGGAGCACTCCAGGTCGGGTCTCAGGATAGGTAGGTTGCTCAAATGATTTCTCCCTGAGTAGCCCGCAGTGAGCGCCAAGAGCCCCGAGGAGGGGCCTCTTTCTCCATAGCGCGCCGGTCGGGCCCAGCCGCCATCTTGAGTGATGTCTCCACAGTGAAGTCTCCAATCGGGTTAGAGCCCCAGGGTAGGCCGGGATGACCCCCACCGGCCCAGAGGGGGGGAAGCAGGGCCATCACCCCATTAAGTTAGGGGACCCCCATATTGCAGCCAGGCAGGGTAGCAGGGCGGCGGCCGTCCACCCTACTCACCATCTGGATAGGCTTGACTAGGCCTTGGTCTTAGAGCTCTGTGTTCTCCCCAAAAGGGGGGCCCAGAATCGGGTCACTGACTGCTCCCCAGTACTAGCACTTCATAGTGCAGTTGCCTGTAGTGACTCAGCGCCAGAAGTTGCGTTTTTGGGACCAAATTGCTTGAAAATAGCAGGAGCTGTTGTGCCATGTGTCTGCTCTGCTTGGCGGTCCGGCCCCGCCCCCCTATTTAATATTTTTTTAAGCTAATCAAATGTTTGTTTTTTTAAATATCAAAAATGTTTTAGTATATATCAATATATCACCAAATATCAAAATATTAATCGATTTTTCAATATATTTAATTATTAAATCATTTTAAAAGTTTATGCAAAAGTTCTAAATAATTTGAAAAGTATATTCAAAAATATTAAATGGATGCATATTCCTAATATACTATTCTCTGTGTACGATTGGCCTAAATTCAGGGTTTAAGATTAAATTGTAAATAAACTCACACAGATAACATAAACATAAAAAAAGATCCAGGGTTCGTGATGCAAAGAGTGATCGATGATGGCAATATTTACTCCACCACCCACGCAGGAACTAAGAGGACTAGTTAACCATGGATTATCCAATCAGTTTGCTTAGATGGTCAAAAAGCATGTTTTGTAATAAGTGGTGGATAGTGATGTCCCGAACGGTTCGCCGAACGGTTCGCCGCGGACGGTGAACATATGCGGTAAACTTTGACCCTGTACCCAGACACATTCCAGCCAATCAAAAGCAGACCCTTCCTCCCAGACCCTCCCACCTCCTGGACAGCTCACTAAGAATGCAGCTTCACAATGAATGTAAAATGGATGCTGTCCAGGAGGTGGGAGGGTCTGGGAGGGAGGGTCTGCTTTTGATTGGCTGGAATGTGTCTGGGTACAGGGTCAAAGTTTACCGCATATGTTCACCGTCCGCGGCGAACCGTTCGGCGAACCGTTCGGCGAACCGTTCGGCGAACCGTTCGGGACATCACTAGTGGTGGAATGTTAAAGGGTGATTAAAAAGTTATCAATATTATGTCATTCTCTTCAAATAAAAATGAGGTAGAACAATAGGCACAAGAAATTATTGATAGTGTCTGTGATTATTGCTTTAATCAACGATGATGTCTTTTTGTGATATTTAGGAGCCTGTAACTTGGTGGTTATAATCGATGACATGAAAGACGAACCCTCCATAACGCAGAAGAGAGATCAGTGGGGACAGGGTCGGTTTTCACACTGTGAGCTCCTCCTATTCACAAAGAAAGACCTCGAATATATCGGCCATTTATATATCAATTTGACAATCCAATCACCGCCATGGAAAATCATGGAAAAAAAGCTGAACTACATGAAACAAATTCTAGATAAAGGTAACTTCAAATTACAAATAAATTGTATGACAAAGGGCACAGAAAGACTAGAATTAAAGGGACAGTTTAAGCACCAAAACAACTTTGGCTTAATGAAGTGGTTGTGGTTTATAGATTATGCCCCTGCAGTCTCACTGCTCAATTATTTAGAGGTTAAAGGACCACTCTAAGCACCCAGACTACTTCAGCTTAATGAAGTGGTCTGGGTGCCAGGTCCCTCTAGGGTTAACCCATTTTTTCATAAACATAGCAGTTTCAGAGAAACTGCTATGTTTATGTTAGGGTTAATACAGCCTCTAGAGCCTCTAGTGGCTGTCTCATTGACAGCCGCTAGAGGCGCTTGCGTGATTCTCACTGTGAAAATCACAGTGAGAGCACGCAAGCATCCATAGGAAAGCATTGTAAATGCTTTCCTATGAGACCGGCTGAAGGCGCGCGCAGCTCTTGCAGCGCGTGCCCATTCAGCAGAATGGGAGGAACGGAGGAGGATCGGAGGAGGAGAGCTCCCCGCCCAGCTCTGGAAAAAAGTAAGTTTTTACCCTTTTCCTCTCCCCACAGCCGGGCAGGAGGGGGACCCCGAGTATGTTTTCCTGGCACTATAGTGGTCCTTTAAATCACTAAGGTCACACATCAAATCTTGGCCAACTCTTAAATATGTAGTTATACTATATTTTCCCCCATAGACCTTTTATTTAATTAATGTATTCCTTCTTTCTACTTAGTATTTAATAGTAAACCAGTGATAGCTGATGGCAGTTTATATTTTGTAAACATTTTGTTGTATCTATCATTTTATTGTATTTCATAGAATGCATTTGTACTCATTTTTTAGTTTTCTATGTATAAATATCACACATAATAACATTATATATTCTCTACGCAGCTATTCACAAAAGAACTGTCTTACCATTGGACATTCTCAAGGTCACATGAACTTAGAAAGGCATCGACATTTGCAATTTATGTAAAGTAATTGGTCAATTCCAATGTGGGTGAAATCCATGATAATATTATAAGGGGGACTGTGTGAAGGAATTAATTAATAATGCCTCTCTGGGTGACACATATTGGAATGCTTCTTAAAGGAACACTATAGTCACCTAAATTACTTTAGCTAAATAAAGCAGTTTTAGTGTATAGATCATTCCCTTGCAATTTCACTGCTCAATTCACTGTCATTTAGGAGTTAAATCACTTTGTTTCTGTTTATGCAGCCCTAGCCACACCTCCCCTGGCTATGATTGACAGAGCCTGCATGAAAAAAAAACTGGTTTCACTTTCAAACAGATGCAATTTACCTTAAATAATTGTATCTCAATCTCTAAATTGAACTTTAATCACATACAGGAGGCTCTTGCAGGGTCTAGCAAGCTATTAACATAGCAGGGGATAAGAAAATCTTAATTAAACAGAACTTGCAATAAAGAAAGCCTAAATTGGGCTCTCTTTACAGGAAGTGTTTATGGAAGGCTGTGCAAGTCACATGCAGGGAGGTGTGACTAGGGTTCATAAACAAAGGGATTTAACTCCTAAATGGCAGAGGATTGAGCATTGAGGCTGCAGGGACATGTTCTATACACCAAAACTGCTTCATTAAGCTAAGGTTGTTCAGGTGACTATAGTGTCCCTTTAAGATAATAGTCATATCTTGGTGCCATTCATATATGTGTTTATGTGAACGAGCTTCTAAAAAATGAAGTACGCCTCTATATCTTTAGATTTTTAAATAAGAAACATTGTCTCATCCCGATCTTTTTTTCCTTCTTTTTACAGAATCTCAGCATTTAAGACGGACGTCTTCCACAGTAAGACATTTCATTCCATACAATGACATAATCTAAATTATGTTTTTGCAAGTATGCATCTAGCACCTGTAATTAAATATAATTAAAATGATTCAGTATATCCAAACAATGACAGTATTAGGTGCCTATAAATCACAGTGCTTCTCTGTGTGCAATTATATATTGTGCCAGTACATATAATCAATGTGCGTATGAATTCCAATGTAATGATCTATGTAAGGTGTATATAAATTTATAGTTATTACAATAACGTGATGTGCACCCAAATGGTGATTTACAAACACACACCAGAGACATATATCAGCAGTGATTGATGCAGTTCAATGAAGGTTAACTCATTAGGCTGTGCCAAGCACTTACAGGATGAACTCTCAGTACTATATGTACGAAGGATGGGTACTCAATAGGCTTTGGTGTAAAAGGAGAGGAACAGTCAATGCTTAATAACATGAATCAAATTTACTAAAGCATTCAAAACGTTGATTAGTTATTGAATGGCGTGGGCTAGCTGTAGTCCTTCAGTATAGGATTCTATAATGCTGACTTTAAGTCTATACCAGTCTGTAATCAGTATGGCAATTCCGTCCCCTGGATGACGCGTTTCGCATGTCATGCTTCAAATGATCTGTGACATCACCTGTTCATATTATTCTTTTCCTCCTTTTCTATTCCTACATTGGATTCTATACACTATTATTGTTCAATTTTCTCTTTTTTGGGGGGAATCTACATTGATTCTCAGCTAAGCATCCATGTATATTTTGTGTCTTGTCTTGAGGTGTTATTTTATAATTACAATTTGCTCTTTTGTCTCACAATTATCCCTACAAAGAACACAACTCTCATTTTGTTTTTTTGTAATTTTTGTGAGGATCGTTTTTCGCCCCAAGAAACATAATTGGAGGGTTGACTTTGGCACGAATCATAATGGCCAAGCAATGTCTGAGAGTTTTAACTTTTTGGGTGAATTTACATCTTTAACATTCATGAATAGAATTGTAATATCTGTCATGGGATACAGTCTTTCTTTCTGCTACTCTTTACCATTCTTTACTATTTTCAAGATATCACGCCAACGCATTGGCATATTGTCCTGGTCGGAGGATCGATGGAAATGGCTTCAGACAGTACTGTGTGAGATGGGACCTAACAGTGAATTAAGGGAGTTCAGACATATTGGCATTTCTAAAGCTGAAAAGAAAAAGGTCACAAAGGAGATTTCTGAGTGTTCTTTCTCCATCTTGCATGTTACCAAAAATCATATCAAAGACCTGGAAGACATCTCACCACGAAGTAAGAGACAGCTAGCTGGTTCCATGTTGGATATACTTAGACACTTAGACTGAACGTTATCCACTAGACAGGCAATTCGTAATGGAATTCTTAAGCAGAATCCTGCTAAGTGTCCGTTAGCTCTCACTATACGCAAACTGCCAACATAAACGTCAGCTGCTAATTCCGTGGCGTTTCTAAAGTTTTACAGTTAGGAAACAGACAGTAAGGGCCTTGATGTAATGTTTGGCTAAACTTTTCAAATGATTTGATATTTTTAGATAAACTTTAGAAATGTATCTTTTCTAAATATTAAAATATCAAAAAATATATCATAAATTAAAATTAATGTATAAAACAATATTAAAATGTTAAAGTATTTTTTTTTACAAACATTAAATAATTTTAAGGTTTTTAAATCATTTTAAAAGCGTATCCAAAAACATTAAATCGAGGCCAAGATTAGCAACAACTACGTTAGTGGCTAACTGGCTGGTTGGTAAATGTTGGCTATAATATTAAGAGGCCCCTCGATATTAAGAGTTTAAGAAAGAAACGTCAGTTGCATGAACCAGTGGTTTTTGACCTTGTTCCAATTTTTTACTCCTGTCCCATTTTAACCTGTAGATACATTGCAGCGACCAATCAGTGGGCTAACATGGGTTTAAGAGGCTGGCCAACCATGTAACCAGGCTATTACTCTGTATGTTGTAGTTATAGTCATCATGGTAGTTAATGAGTTGGGCTTAGTTAAGGGCCACTGTTATCTATTAGATTATCTTTCCTATGGTTTTTTAAACTGATAAGTAAGTAAACTAAATAAACATCCGGTGTTATTACTGGCTAATAATTTGATTAATCCTTGTTTTGTGCAGAGTTGAAGATAGTCCTAGTGGTGTTTGATGGTCAAGGAAAAAACAGGTCGGAGATGGACAGGATTCGGGACAGACTGTCTCGTTTAGGTGTAAAACACGTTATCTCGATCAGTAAAGAGGAAAAGTCAGACTACCAGAAATTCCAACCGGATAATTATAAGAAGGCTCTAGAAAGGATTCAAGGACAACTGTCTAAGCTGGAAAAGTTGGTATCTGAGACAGGTAAGATACCCACCTTTTTCCTCCCAATATTATTATCTATTGGAACTCATCCAACCTCCTAGTTCACCTACTGCCCCATTTTGAATCCATTATATACCATTAAAATGAAATAAACAAATAAATGCACAAAATGTCCCTCATTAGCAGCAGGTTCCAGGGGTCGGCAGTGTGTGCAGTAATGACTGAGATCGTTCAGCCAATCCTGGTCATAGCTTTCACCCTCTGTCCATTGCTCATTCATTACCTGCCTTACTACCGAGCACGTTTTGTTTTATAAGTATTAGAATGGCATTTCTGGATACATGGGGTGCATAGACCGCAAACATATATTATAAATAGTGATATTGTGTACAGATTGCCGTTCAGGTATACAGACAATGAAAACAAATCATATTGTTGAGCAATGAAGCTCCTTTGATATATGGAATCAGAATATCATGGGTCGACTGGCAAGGGGGACGAGGGGGCAATAACCCCCCTGGGCACTAGAATACAGGCACTGTAGGTTGGTGCCATTCCCATGTGGACTAAAATAACAGCAGTTGTATTGAGATGTTTTCAGAGCGAGGAAGCTGGTAATAATTGTTGCAACAGGAAAAGTGGAACCTGTAGAAATGTTAATAAAATTGCAGTGACCAAAATATGGAGAGGGATAACCCGTAGTGTTAGAAATATAAATGGGTTATGTAGCGGACTGTAAAAAGAAGGGGGAGGAGTCTGCGCTAAGTAACAGAGATGAGCTGCAACCCTAGAAAGGGAATCCCTCAAAAACCCTTAATGTGATATCGGAGAAGAAAAAAGGAGGGGAAGGGCTGCGCTATGCAAAAAAGGATAATAAATAATAAAATATACTCAATATAAAAATAGACTTAAAATATAAAATAAATAGATAAATAAAAAGGTAAATAAAATAGTTAATGAAATAGAGTCCATCCAATAATAAAATGTCCAAAAAAGTATAAAAAACTTCTCACAGATATGTGGATAGGCCGTGTATACAGTCCTCAGAGGTTAGTCCATCCAATTTTCAGGTAATCCGTATATGTAAAAAAATGTGTTCTATAACTTCTATGTAATTAAGTTATCTCTCAGGCTGAATGGAGGGAAAATGTATACTGTATCCAGCCCTGGATTGGCTGATGCCTTATTCTTTGTGGGTGTATCCCTTGCATGGGAGAAGTATATAAAAGCAGAGTATGGGATTAAAAATTCATTTCTGCTCCTGATACCACGTGTCGTCCAGTTATTGGGAAAGGTGGTGGGAGATTCGTGGATTACTCTGTTTACTGTTTATGCTGTGCTTCTATCCTGCTTGTTCCTGAGTAACTATTGGAATACCAGCGGAGGAAAGTCTATGTTAAACTAGCGCTCCGCTACAGGTTAGCTGAAGAAAGTCGGGAACACGGCACTATCATATGTAGGTAAAATATAACAACCTTTATTAGAAAGTTTAAAATACAATTTAATAGAAACTAAATACTCAACTGCAATAAATAAATACAATAAACAAACTAATAATTAAATACAATAAACACAAAGAACAAATAAATACATGAATGGTCAGCTACAAGAAATATTTACAATCTGTGCGTTCTTTAACCATCTGGAAGTTTAGCGTCTCAATCTGTATATAAGGGATGAATATGTAGATATCTAGAACTTACAAATAACCGCTAGGGAGCAACTGTGTCCTTCAATAAAAACAAAACAGATTGTACCAGATTTCTGGGAATAATCTGTCAACGGCACATATCATAATGATGGAGGATGCAGGGAGATATGATGTCATACTGTGCAGGTCACACTGATGGAGGATGCAGGGAGATATGATGTCATACTGTGCAGGTCACACTGATGGAGGATGCAGGGAGATATGATGTCATACTGTGCAGGTCATACTGATGGAGGATAGAGGGAGATATGATGTCATACTGTGCAGGTCATACTGATGGAGGATAGAGGGAGATATGATGTCATACTGTGCAGGTCACACTGATGGAGGATGCAGGGAGATATGATGTCATACTGTGCAGGTCACACTGATGGAGGTTACGGGGAGATATGATGTCATACTGAGCAGGTCACACTGATGGAGGTTGCAGGGAGATATGATGTCATACTGTGCAGGTCACACTGATGGAGGATGCAGGGAGATATGATGTCATACTGTGCAGGTCACACTGATGGAGGATAGAGGGAGATATGATGTCATACTGTGCAGGTCACACTGATGGAGGTTGCAGGGAGATATGATGTCATACTGTGCAGGTCATACTGATGGAGGATGCAGGGAGATATGATGTCATACTGTGCAGGTCATACTGATGGAGATTGCAGGGAGATATGATGTCATACTGTGCAGGTCACACTGATGGAGGATAGAGGGAGATATGATGTCATACTGTGCAGGTCACACTGATGGAGGTTGCAGGGAGATATGATCTCATACTGTGCAGGTCATACTGATGGAGATTACAGGGAGATATGATGTCATACTGTGCAGGTCATACTGATGGAGGATGCAGGGAGATATGATGTCATACTGTGCAGGTCACACTGATGGAGGATAGAGGGAGATATGATGTCATACTGTGCAGGTCATACTGATGGAGGATGCAGGGAGATATGATGTCATACTGTGCAGGTCATACTGATGGAGATTGCAGGGAGATATGATGTCATACTGTGCAGGTCACACTGATGGAGGATAGAGGGAGATATGATGTCATACTGTGCAGGTCACACTGATGGAGGTTGCTGGGAGATATGATGTCATACTGTGCAGGTCACACTGATGGAGGTTGCAGGGAGATATGATGTCATACTGTGCAGGTCATACTGATGGAGGATGCAGGGAGATATGATGTCATACTGTGCAGGTCACACTGATGGAGGTTGCAGGGAGATATGATGTCATACTGTGCAGGTCACACTGATGGAGGTTGCAGGGAGATATGATGTCATACTGTGCAGGTCATACTGATGGAGGATGCAGGGAGATATGATGTCATACTGTGCAGGTCATACTGATGGAGATTGCAGGGAGATATGATGTCATACTGTGCAGGTCACACTGATGGAGGATAGAGGGAGATATGATGTCATACTGTGCAGGTCACACTGATGGAGGTTGCAGGGAGATATGATGTCATACTGTGCAGGTCATACTGATGGAGATTACAGGGAGATATGATGTCATACTGTGCAGGTCATACTGATGGAGGATGCAGGGAGATATGATGTCATACTGTGCAGGTCACACTGATGGAGGATAGAGGGAGATATGATGTCATACTGTGCAGGTCATACTGATGGAGGATGCAGGGAGATATGATGTCATACTGTGCAGGTCATACTGATGGAGATTGCAGGGAGATATGATGTCATACTGTGCAGGTCACACTGATGGAGGATAGAGGGAGATATGATGTCATACTGTGCAGGTCACACTGATGGAGGTTGCTGGGAGATATGATGTCATACTGTGCAGGTCACACTGATGGAGGTTGCAGGGAGATATGATGTCATACTGTGCAGGTCACACTGATGGAGGTTGCAGGGAGATATGATGTCATACTGTGCAGGTCACACTGATGGAGGTTGCAGGGAGATATGATGTCATACTGTGCAGGTCATACTGATGGAGGATGCAGGGAGATATGATGTCATACTGTGCAGGTCATACTGATGGAGATTGCAGGGAGATATGATGTCATACTGTGCAGGTCACACTGATGGAGGATGGAGGGAGATATGATGTCATACTGTGCAGGTCACACTGATGGAGGTTGCTGGGAGATATGATGTCATACTGTGCAGGTCACACTGATGGAGGTTGCAGGGAGATATGATGTCATACTGTGCAGGTCACACTGATGGAGGTTGCAGGGAGATATGATGTCATACTGTGCAGGTCACACTGATGGAGGTTGCAGGGAAATATGATGTCACAACTCACAGCTACAGGACCTCCATCTCTCATACCCATATATCGCCTGCACTGTGTTAGACAATCCACACTGAGATCTGTACTGACCTGCAAGGCAGGAGGTTTCCAGCCCTCCTAATATTTCACATAGGGCACAAAATATTAACATAGGGACAGAAATACCAGTTTAAAAATTGCAATCCCTTATCAAAGCTAAATACTAATTTTAGAGAGTTATATTGTTAATAATAACTTACATATTCCTATGGGTAGGGTATCTGATCTTATTTATTTATTCTTGTATTGCCTCTAAACTAATATTTCAAAAACGAGGACGTATTAAAAGATATCAGTATTTCCATTAGGATAAATGGATGAATAAAAAGAAAAAAATCACGTGCAATTGTATCATTTACATTTTTCCACGTCGGTGAGCATCAATCATCACAGAATGGCTCTCTCATTCCTATATTCAAGCCAAAATCTTACTCAAAGGAATGATTTCTAAGGCCAGAATGTGTTTTGGCTCCCATTGTGATGCAGTTCCACATCCCTGACTCGTCAATGCCAATAAAGTTATCTTTGCTCACGTTGATCGTGGCGTTTTTCTTGTATAATTAATTTATTAATGGTCTTTCATTAAGATTTCATTTATCTGTCTACCCCTTAGTTAATGATGATGAAAATACAGGAATGGAAGATCTTCCAATATGCGACATGGTGAGTAATGTATAATCGGTCTACTCTACATACTTCTAAGACATTCTAAGGCCAACAAAAAAATCTACAAAATGTTACAAAAAGTTGCCGTTTTATGTCTGTTTCCTGGAGGAAACCACATGGTTATGGATTGGCTGCATTAGAGTCTTTATTATAGAATTTGGTTTATAACATACCGTTCTCACTGTTAATCTGCTGTCCACTAGGGGGCGTTGGTATACCCATATTCCCCTGTAATGAAATTTCTACATTGAATCTGTGTATTATAAGGTTTACACACAACAAATATAAACATAAATGACCAGTAGCTATTATCAGAGTTTTTGGTTTCAATAGATATAGAAAAATCAAGTTCCAGATGTTTTCTGTAAGTTATCCCCCCCTTTACAGAGTTCTGAAGGAGAAGGCTACATGACATCTGCATCTTCTCGGTCCTCCTAAGCTCCAGGACAGGTTTCATTGGTATCAAGACTTTTTTTTAGCTCACCTATCAGTACTTTAGTAGACCTCCCTTCTCAAAATGCTTTAGTCACATCCACTGCCATCCAGACCTGATTTATGAAGGATTTATTTTTAGGGGTACAGATGTGGACAATATGCAGTATGTATGGTGAGCACTCACTCGCAGCTGCTGACTTGTAACAATGCAGAAAGCCAGCATATTCAGCAGTAGGAATAAAGGCTGCTAAATGCCTCTGCTGATGTCACTATTGATCTCAGCATAGGGAATCCCACTGAGCTAGGATTAGGGTTAGAGTTAGGTTAGGGCTAGGTTTTGTGTAGGGTTAGGATGAAGGTTAGCGTATGGTTAGTGTTAGTGAAGGGGAAGGGTTACTGATGAAATATGGTTAGTACTGGGTTAGGGATAGTGCAGGGTTAAGCTTGGGTGGGTGCATGATTGGAGTTAGTGTAAACATAGCGTTAGGGGTAGGGTTGATGAAGAGTTAGTATAGGTGTTGTGGTTTGTGGTTTTGGATGAATTAGTTTGCACAATTTAAAGGGTTTGACAGTAACTACTGTGTTAAACTTCTAGGAGAACCAAGATGGCTACTGACTATGTGCTTCAAAGAGCATCAAGATGGCCACCAGTCATGTGTCCAGGTGTAACCTTGTTACACTAACAATAGACATCACTTAGTTACACTAACAATAGAATTATTGGAAGCCCACATATATTTGCAAGCATTCAAAACCAACCCTTTTATGTTGTACAGCTATAATTTTAGATGATTGGCTGCATAAGGTTTTTTAGGCAGAGTTATATCTTAATAGGTAATCCTCAAATGATAATTACTCAGCAAAAAATAATGTTAAATAAAAAGAAGTTAAAGAAAATATAACAAATATTAATAAACATGTTCTAGTTAAACACTTGTAATACTAACTAGACGATTATCCTTTGCATTGCTAATCGTATATTTCCCACGATTGCAGTTAAAACAAATCAAAGGCTATTCAAGCACTTTAATCTAAACACAAGTGTAAAAGCTATAACAATTATACAGTTTTATACTTAACGTCCCAGGATCTTAGATAAGATAAAAAAGGATACAAAATATGGGCCTAGTGCGCATACTTGCAGCCTTAGAAATAATTAGTAAGGCTGCCTGTGCCCCTGTACTGCTACATCGCTGCTATCCCCCACAAACTCAGAAAAACCAACTGTCCAACATCCACAAAACAGCTTCACAATAACCATAGTAGCATGTCCCTCCTTCTAACCTATTCCCTACCCATCAACCTGCCTCCGTACTCTGAACTGGTTAAACTAGTTTGTTAATTAACCTTTTCAGTGCTTAAGACTTAACAGTCTGGGGGACTGTGTTTGTAGGATGTCAGAGTTAATTATGGCCGTACAAAGCCATAAAACCACCAACTATTTAATGACCAGTAAACCTCTCCAGAGATTCATATACAGACATCCTGTTTCAATTTTGGACCATTGGATGCTTGACTATGACAGTGTGCTCCTAAATGACAGGTTTATCTGCCTTTCTACTTTCCCACCCCCTTCTTTCCTAAAATGTATTTTTCATGATATCCTCCGTCACCCACTTTTCCTAGACTGTAACAATGTTTTGCTCTTTCCACCTTGTACACTAGAGTCGATAAAAACAGAGTACAATTTATAGTCATTATTTTCTTCGTCCAAGAAGGCCTACGTTATGTCTTATATAAAATGCCATTTTTGCTTAATGTGAAAAATTAGATTAAAGAAATTATATAAGCAAAATAATTAAAAAACTAAATGTGGATGATCCAACACACATGATGAAGGTCCCGCTCATTGGTGCCTAGGAAACAGGCAAGTTACGACATCCCTGAAAGAATTCTAAATCACTTACCTGGAATGTTCCCATGGCCACCAGGTGTGACAGGTATACAGGGTAATATGTTGTGTACTGGTAAAATATGACACTTTGTTTCCTTTATGTAACAGGAACAGAAGTCAAGCTCACCCTATTCTATTGGGATATTCTCCAGATCGGCTGAGAGTGATTATAAATGGCTTAAGATATTGCTTCAATCTGAGGGTTTCAGAGATCAGGGTACAGGCGTTCAGTCCTTTCATATTTCAAACAATGGACTATTACAGTTTATAGAAGATGTTTCTTTGTGCAAAATTGGAATATTGTATCACACTAAGAACAGAGGTGGAATTAATGTCACAGACGTGACGGACTCTCTGTATGACGAAGAACTGAAATTAATGTCTGGGTTGTTGGGTAAGATGATCACAATCTGGATATATGTTATCATATTAATACGTAAAATATCTTGTGGGTTATTATTTTCTCTCTGTGTTTTTCTGTACAGGATGGGACAATGTATACGTAGTCATTGATGACCTGGAAGACAGCAGTCCCAATGAGAAAAAAAAGATCTTGGACAACCAGCCAAGTATTAAAAAATATGCATGTGAGCTAATACTTATCTCAGAGACTGAGAAGAACAATGAATACAGTTTGCATGAAAAATTTAGACGGGTTCAACCTCTTGAGACCATCATGTCGACAACACTATGAACAGTTTCTTATGTTATCCATCTCTCCAGGATCAGGATTTATCTTCTCCCATATAGTTAGCTTGGGAAATTTTAATAAACCCTGGACACTAATATTATGTCCCACAGTTATCCCTACAGAATCCAACATACAACCTGTTTTTGTTTTCATCCCGGAACATCTAATGGATATATCACTTTGAAGACAGACACAGTGAAGAGTTCTGATCATTTTTTGTCAGGTTTTTTATTGTATATTTTATGGTAGTCTTGCGCTATTCTCTTACAGACTCAGCTATATATACAGGATCCTGTCTCAGTAACACCAACAAACTGACACGTACTAGAGTCTGGTGCTTTTTATTGACTGTCCACTTTATATATATATATTGCACCAGTAAA
This sequence comes from Pelobates cultripes, assembly GCA_933207985.1. Taxonomy (NCBI): domain Eukaryota; kingdom Metazoa; phylum Chordata; class Amphibia; order Anura; family Pelobatidae; genus Pelobates; species Pelobates cultripes. The sequence continues at coordinate 150,302,955 of OW240918.1, forward strand.
TAGTATTTGAAGTATTGTATGTCTGTGAGAAACAACTGTGGAGATTAGACAAGCGAAATGTAAATTTTAAGCCAATATATATATTAAAAGCCCTGCTATTTATTCCTAAAATGTTCTAATTTTCATGAAAATTGTGCACAAATATTTGTTTACCTCTTCACTATCAAGCACTTTTTGTTTAAAAACATATATTAGCATAACATTTATTTAAACAAAGTGATGCATAGTTATCATATTAAAATATAATAAAACTGCATTTATTATGATGTGTTTGGAGTTGTCATAATTAGCTGGAGCAGTGTCCTTGGGGTCTAATTCCCCCATTTTGAACAAAACCTTTAAATCCAGTCTTATATGATTTGGTTCATAAAGAGATTTCAGAGACCATGGTACATCTAAAAAGATTAACCATGTCCCATGAAATGTGGAGCGTACCCATAAACCCAGCAATGACTAGTTTTATCAGACAATTCATACAACCCACCTCACATAATGATTATGTATTTCCAAAGAAGAAAGATCAGTAAATGTATCTGCCTGTGACACCATTGTGCCAAAGGTTATTGAGGTCGATGCCATATAAACAAATTGCAATCCCGAAAAATAATTAAGACGGATAGCAAGAGCATCATGATACTCAATTAGCAATTCCGTACCAGTAATGACAAGTAATAGGCAATCTTAAACAAGCACAATAATCCCCTTGTGGGGAGCTTTTACAAGGGAGATCACTTTCCAGGTCATCCATTCGGAGTCCAGTAAAAGGACGGTGTCTTTATGAGAAACAGGAAGTTAGGAGGTTGGATTATCTTCATACAATTATCCATGTCCTCTCTATCACTTCTTTTGATAATATTTATTGAGTGCCTGTCATTTACCTCATATGGTAATGGGGGACTGATCACTTTTAGGTTGCTAGGATAGTATTCACTGAAGGCTAGGTGTTGTTTTGATGACAGTTGCAGGAAAGGAATAAGGGTGCTGGGAGAGAAAGCTGAAGAAGTGAATTTTCAAAGATTTTTTTGAAGGAGTGGAGACTGGTTGAGAGTCTAACAGAGATGGGAAGGGCGTTCCATAGGAACGGTGAAACCCTAGAGAAGTCTTGAAGGTGAGCATCAGAGGTGGGAGTACGAACAGAGGTTAGCCGTAACAGAGCGTAGGGGCCTAGACCGGACATACTTGTGTATTAGGTAGAATAGGTAGGTTGGTTGAATAGGTAGATTAATAATGATTAACTACTATCTAAGACAACTCAGACAAAAATATATACTTCTACTTTTCCACGTCTCTTCTTAAAACCATCGATTTAATAAACATTAAATTACATATAAATGGGGAAATAATAACAGGAAGTAGTACTATAAAGTACAAATTCATACTTTAGCTACTCACATATAACATACACATATTATAACATACAAATATATCGGATACATATCGTTGACCCATGTATTGGGAAAATAATGCAAATTAAGTGTTTTTGAGATAACATAATGAACCACAAGATGGCAGTATTCTCCCATAACACACTTATGACTGTCTCTTTATATTGCAATGTAATTGAAGATTATGCTAGCGCAGTGTACTGATAATCTTAATTTTAATAATGACAGGAGGCGAATATTTGCATTAACTTTCTTTACTAGCTCCATAGCAGCAAAGAAAAAAACTCTTAAAGAAAAGAACCAATCAGAATGAAACAGAGGATATATAAACCCATACATATCCCATCATTCCCTCTTGAGTAATGCGACATCACAAGTCCCAAAGAAATATGACAAACGTGTCAAATCCAACTTGCTCCAGCTTGACGTAGTTATTTCATTGTTGAGAATGAGAAGGATTTTCAGTCACTCCGTCCTCCATGAAGCTTGTTAAACTGAAAGGAAAGAGAGACTAGTATCAGTGATACGGAATTAACCGTAGACCCCAAATATCTGATTAGAAGTGTAAATTCTCCGTCATTCCAATACGTCTCATCCTACAATACCCGTGATCTTATTGAACTACAATATCTAGATAACCACACTCTCTATTCTACAGCCCTTGAAACCCAAATGCAACAACGGTTACCATTATCCCTATGGATCATAACTTACCTCGTCGTTTGGGTGGGAACATCAAGAGAAAGGGTGGGAAAATATTCGCCTCCTGTCATTATTAAAATTAAGATTATCAGTACACTGCGCTAGCATAATCTTCAATTTTATAACATGACAGGAGGCTTCATATTTGCATTTTTAAAGCATAGGCAGAAGGGAGAATGCGGCATTAGTCGACTGTCGGAAGTAAAAGGTCCGGAATGTCGTTTCGCGTGACCAGTCCGCTGCTTGGAGAATATCCGCCAACTATGCTCCTGCCAAAAAAGCTGAAGACGCCGCCGCACCTCGTACGGAGTGCGCTCCGAAGGACGATTCCACCCCCGCCAGGGTGAGGATCCATCTAATCCATCTGGATAGTGTGGTGGTCGACACTGGACCATGAGGTTTCACGTATGATATCAGTAGTTGTTGGGAGTTTGGTCGTCGTAGCGACCCCGTTGTCTCTATATATGTTCTCAATGCCCTAACCACACATAGTTGGGGTTCCGATGTAAAGAACGGGTAAAATACCGACTTCGAATCGGTCTTGGTTCTCCGGGAGAGTTGGAATGTAACCCCATCTGGGCCAATAGAAAAGGCATCAGCATCAAACGCCCGTATATCTGAGACACGGCGAAATGAAACCAGGCTCAGGAGGAAGGTGAATTTCGCCGTCAGCTGTTTCAAGGATAAGTGTTCATTTGAAGGCCATTCCTTCAGGAACCGGAGCACCACCTCCACATCCCAGAGATGGTGATATTTTGGTGTCGGAGGGCGTCTCATTTTAATCCCCCGTAACAGACGACAAACCAAAGGGTCTTGTCCGATTGCTCTCCCCTGTGACGGAACGTGAGCTGCAGATATGGCTGACCGGAGGACGTTGATGGTGCGATACGATTTACCTTCTGCGAAGATGGATGAGAGAAAATTCAATATCTCGGGTACAGGAGCCGTAAAGGGATCCAAACTCCGTCCCACGCACCAATTGGACCAAGTTCTCCATGCCGATAGGTAGTTTCTCCTAGTTCCCGGGGCCCATGAATCCCACAGTAGGTCCCTAGCTGCCGCCGATAATCCGTGGGTGTCCCATGCGCCCCTGAAAGCGTCCAGGCTACCAGCTGTAGGTGATCGTCCAGAAGCATGGGGTGTGGGTTGCCCAGTGGATCCTTGAGCAGGTATGGATCGTTCGGTAGGAGGAGTGGGTCGTTGCACGATAATTCGAGTAGGTCGGGGAACCAGGGCTGGCTCTGCCATAATGGCGTCAATAGTGTTAGCATCACTCCCCGTTGTTGAACGTGATGAAGTACTCTCGCAATCAGTGCGAATGGAGGGAAGGCATACGCCCCTTGACTTGGCCAGTGTTGAGTGAATGCGTCCACCGCTATGCACTCCGGGTCCGGGAGCCAGCTGTAAAATCTCGGTAGTTGACGGTTGCTGCGTGACGCAAAGAGGTCGAGGGTGAATGGTCCCCTCTGTTCGTTCAGTTGCGCGAATATCTTGGGGTTCAATCGCCAGTCGCTGGCGTCTCTCCAATGTCGTGAGTACCAATCCGCGGTCAAATTCGATTCCCCTGGTAGGTGCTCGGCCTTGATCGAGATGTTGCGTGGGAGGCAGTAGTCGAAGATCTCCTTCGTCAGGTTGGCTAATGTTTGTGAGCGAGTCCCTCCTAGATGGTTGATGTAGCGTACTGCGGAAAAGTTGTCCATCCGCAAGAGGATACAGCAGTTGGATTGTCCTTTTGTCAGGCTGCGAATGGCGAAGGATCCAGCTAGTAACTCCAAACCGTTGATGTGCATGGTGAGTTCCTGGTTCGTCCAGATCCCGCCTGTGGACGTAGATCCATCCGTGGCGCCCCATCCCCATCGGCTCGCATCGGATTCCAGAATGAAGTCCGGGTGGCTGCCAAAAATGGCTCGACCATTCCATGCCTGCATGCAGTTGAGCCACCATTAGAGTTCCTGGCGGACCTCGTCCGTCAGGGGAACCGGCTGGTTGTATGTGGGGTTCTGCCTGAGGAAGCGGGCTTTCAACCGTTGCATGGCCCGATAATGTAGTGGTCCTGGAAAGATGGCCTGGATGGAGGAGGATAGCAGACCCACAATCCGTGCTAGCTGGCGGAGGGGAATGGACTCGAGTTTGAGGACGTTGCGTATCTCTTTTCTGATGGCCGTTACTTTGGTCCTCGGCAAATGCAGAGTGCAGGATCTGGAGTCTATGTCGAAGCCCAGGAATTGAACCGTGCGTTTGGGAGTCAGTGCAGATTTCTCTCTGTTGACAATAAATCCCAGCGATTCTATCAATTGGATCGTGTATTCGGTGTGACGTGACGCTTTGTCGCTTGTGTTGCAGAAGATGAGTATATCGTCCAAATAGATGATACATCTGATGCCTCGAGCCCTGAGGTGAGCTACCACTGGTTTCAGCATTTTCGTGAAGCACCAGGGGGCTGAGCTGAGGCCGAAAGGGAGGCAGGTGAATTGCCACGGGGATCCGTGCCAGAGGAAACAAAGTAGTGGCCAGCTGTCTATGTGAATAGGAATTGATAGGTATGCGTCTTTGAGGTCCAGATGCGTAAACCAGTCCCTTTCTTGTAGCAAGTCCCTTAGAAGGTGAATGCCTTCCATCTTGAAATGGCGGTAGACCACGTGGGCATTCAGGTCTCGTAAACTGATCACCGGTCGGAAGTCTCCGGTCTTTTTTCGCACGAGGAACATGTTGCTGAAATAACCCCCCGGGGAATGTGCGGGTTGTATCGCCCCCTTCCTGAGGAGTTCGTCCAGTTCCAACTCGATGAGTTGGGAGTCCGTGGTGGTGAGGCATAGGGGCCGTGGAGGCCCGTGTTGCACGGGGCGCGACTGCAGTTCGATGCGATAGCCCCCGACCGTTTGCAACACCCATGCGTCCGTGGTGAGACCTGCCCAATTCTGGGAAAAAAGAGAAACACGGCCGGCAGTCATGGTTATTAAAGACATAGGTGTATTTGGTTTCCTTACCTGTGGGAAATCGTGCGCGGGTACATCCGCGGGCTCCCCGGCCTCTATCTGTTCCCCTTTGGAAGTGGGAGTAAGACTGCCTCGTTCCGGAATCCGGGTAGGACAGTTGAGGTTAAAACTGTTGCGGAGGTCCAGTGCGGGGGCCCGATGGCCAGAAGCGGCTGGTGGCACGGCCCCGCTGCCGACCAGCCCTTGAAAAAACACCCCTGGAGGGGTTGCCCCTGAAGACCTTTCTCATAGAGGTACGAGCCTTGTTTAGGGACGTGAACACGTTCACGTGTTTATTGAGCTCCTTCATAAACGCCTCTCCGAAAAGTTTGCCCTGTGCCAGGGGGCCTAATTCTTTTATCCCAAGGTCGGCCAGCTTCGGGTCAATTCGAAACAGTGCTGCGCGGCGCCGTTCTGTTGAAAGGGCCGCATTCGTATTCCCCAGGAAGCAGAAGCCCTGCTGGGTCCACTCTCTAATATCATGCGCCCAGGTGCGCACCATGTCCGCGGTAAACGAGTCCGCTCTGGTATAGGCGTCATCAGCCAAATACATCACTCGGGCCAGCGGCCCCATCGCATCTAGGAGCTTGTCTTGTGCCCCTTTAAAGCTCCGTTCGATCCCCCTGCGTGGATCGCGACCACCCCGTTCCATAAACGTCAGCATTAGCTGGTCAAACTCTGGCGTAAACGCCACTTTGTCTGGCAGGGAAGGTCTAGGGCACTCAGCCCGCATCCTCTTGCGGACGTGCTTCTCGAGCGGTTTCCGAATCCAGAAGTGCATGAACTTCACCAGGTGGTCGGGTGGAGCCCACTCCCCGCAGCGGGGGTGGCGGATGTTCCTGGGATCGAACATGCGTTGTCCCGTAGTATCCAGGAATGTCTCTTGCTCCTGGCTAGCAGATGTCGTGGAAGACTCTGCCAATCCTGTCTTCTGGGGCTCACCCAGGAATGTTTCTGTGACATAGGCGTTGGATCCCCAATCGCCGTCGTCCGAATCCGACGCCTCTGCCTGCCACTCATCCAGGACGGACAGGGTATGGGGCATCTCACCTTCCTCCTCCGAGGAGGCGTCGGGAAATGTTGTAGGCACGGGTGTTATCGGTGCATGGCGCTTGAGAGGCGCCTTGCCCTTTTTTGGGGCTTTCCGAGACCCTTCGCCCTTCCAGTGGCGTTTCGTCGGGCGGTGCCTCTCTGGGGAGGAGTCATCGGAGTCACCGGACTCGTCCCTGGGGCGACTAGACTTGCCAGGCGGCTTGAGGGTGTCAGAGGCCGTCGGGAGTACCAGTGCCATGGCCTTTTCCAGTGATGCGGCTACCGCCGCATTAATCATGGCTTGCATCTGGTCCGCGGAAATCTGTGTCTCCTTTTCCATGTTATGAATTAGCTGGCCGGCACAGGGCGGAGAGGTATGGGGACGGTATGGGAGGGTATGAATAAGAGGCCGGCGGCCGGTTAGGGTATAACGCTTAGTAGCGTGAAAGTCGGACTCGCACTGGGGCTCACCCAGCAAAGAGGGAAGTTGCTTTAACAAATTCCCGTAAGCAGCACTGATGTGGGGGCTCACCCCGTGCCAGGTTACTAGTACAAAACTGACTGGCAAATCCACTCCCAAAGGGTTAACAAACCCAAAATATACAGGTCCCCTTTAAGGCTCTAACAGTAAAACTCACTTTTGCAGCAGATTTAGCAGGCAAACCCAGGAGCTCTCCAGAACACAGGCTCATTCCACAGCAACACAGCACCCACAAAATGGCCCCCGCGATTCTCGCGATGTCTGGCCCTTTAAAAGCCCGGGAAAATTGTGCAGGGCTAAATGGAGGCAAAAGTGCGTTCGGCAAGTTTATTCGAATAAACTGCCGAATGCAGGTATGTGCACATACACCTCCGTTCGCGCTGAAATGCGAACGGAGGAGTCCACAATGGGAAGAAGGCTTCCGTTCGCGCTTTGTGTTAAAGCGCGAACGGAGGCAGCACTGGGTGAAACAAAACCTCCGTTCGCGCTATGTATTGCGCGAACGGAGAGGAGTCAGTAAGGAGAGGGAGAAGGCTTCCGTTCACGCTTTGTAAAGCGCGAACGGAGGCAGCCCTGGACCTCCCTCGAGCCCTGACTGACAGCAGGGCGGGAAGTACAACCTCCGTTCGCGCTCAGTAGTGCGCGAACGGAGAAGAGGCAGCACTGGGAGGGCGGCTGTATAGAGGCAGCCCTCCGTGTGTATGCTGCCTCAGCCTGCCCGGCTCCGTGCACACAGCAGTGTGAGCCGGGCGGTAGACAAAGGTGGCGAACGTTGCCACTGGGGGGAGGGAGGGAGGGGAGTGGGTTGTGGGGAGAGAGGGGGGATACCCTCAAGGAACTAATCTGCCCCACAACAGTGAAGGAGCCCCTAATTAAAGGAGCCCTCAAGCATGAAAGGAGCCCTTAATTAAAGGAGCCCTTAATTAAAGGAGCCCTCAATTAAAGGAGCCCTCACTACCCCCACTACAAATACCACAATCAGTTATCTAAAACCGTAAATAATGAAAATTAAACAATAGTAAACAGAAGTAGTACTCTGACCTGTACTTGTGATGGAGCAGCAAAGAAAGAGGGAATGATGGGATATGTATGGGTTTATATATCCTCTGTTTCATTCTGATTGGTTCTTTTCTTTAAGAGTTTTTTTCTTTGCTGCTATGGAGCTAGTAAAGAAAGTTAATGCAAATATGAAGCCTCCTGTCATATTATAAAATTAATAGATTAGGGCAGTGATGGCGAAACCAAATTATGTATCACAAAGATTGCAATTAAACACAAAAATAGATGGGGTTTTAATAAAAAAAAAAAATAACACAAATATCTAAACAAATTAGCTTTGTCGATAATTGTGGACCAATCTTTGGTCTTAAATATGACACACACACACACAAATATATATACATATATATACACACACACATAAGGTTTTTAAGTATATATATATATATAAAATAGATGATAGCTTGGCACTCGCCTTACCAGGATTTAGGGTGCGATATAGCTTGGGTGCAATCCAAATGCATCCAATATATAAACAGGAGAAAGTCAGGATGCACACTCAGGTCTTTAAATCAGTGCAATGTGATTTAATCAATAATCAGGCATTCAACAAATAGAATCAACGTTTCGACCCCAGCGGGTCTTTTTCAAGATTACTGCCTATGCATAAATAATGTGTATATATAGCAAAAGTAATGCATTAATCAATTAGCTTACCAATTAATGGAGTGTAATCCCTCTCCCCGATACAACCCGGAAGTGTACTGAGACCGCCAATGACATCATCATGTCTAGACGTACGGCGGATTAAAGCGTGGTTACTATGGAAACCGAAATCACCACTGTGCAGGACGTAAATCCTGTAATTATGTGACAGGTGAAAAACAAACCGTGCTATGTACGACCAAAGAGTCAGAAGGAGGATAAAAATAAAGAATACTAATTTCTTAGTATATAGCCACCATAATCAGGGAGAGAAAGAGTGCAAATAAAGTGAATGTGTGGACAAAAAGTAAAAAACGTGAACATAAGTGTCAATAAATAAATGGTGCATTTGCAAATCCCTGCAATGGCAAATATATGCAATAACAGGACAGAAACATTTCATTCATTATGTACATATAAATCCAAAATAATGATCAGTAATAATAATTTAAAAGAAAAATCAAACTAGTTAGATCAGGGTCTTCCTATGTATTAGCATGCATGCCAAGCATATGAATACTGTATGTAACTCTTACAGGAATCTTACACTGAATTACCTTCAGGGGTATATCTAAGAAAAGTTATCAAGGTAAAAACAGAGACAAAGGTCTAAATAAAAATAAGTGTATCTTTTTTAAGGTATCACACCAAAGCATATAAATGCTGTCTACATTAAGCATAAGCAAGACCTGTATACAGGAAAAAGGATAGTGACAAAAGAATAATGAAGAAATTGCAGCTACCATCTCAATTATAGCAACCTATGGCAAGCAAACTGGCCAACTGAGGAAGCGGTGGAAACATGTCAAGCATATGAATGCTATCTGTAACTTTACCGGGTGTATTAAACTAGATTATCAAATTAGATATACATATAAGGATTATTAGAGACAGGGCTCTTAATAAGTGTGTTTCTTTTAAGAAATATCACACCCAAGCATGTGAATGCTGTCTACATTAAACATAGAAAAAACTTATACAATGGAAAAAACTGCGATTACCATCTCGCTTGGAGCAACCCACAGCATGCAAACTAGCCAAGTAAAATGGCAGTATATAAAATAACAAACGTATGTGAATAATATCCCAATAGGGGAAAAACGTGGCTAAGGGTAGAACAGTCATAGCAGGTACAAGCCTCTAGCTTAAATCACCTAATGAATACGAAGACATCTTTCAACACAAGAGGAGACATAGTTGTGTATATGCATACGTCAATTATTTACAATATTTACAGTGTTAGAGAGAACAGAGATGATGGTCTTGATAGATTAAGTATTATAAGAACATAGACTATATAACATTTTCATTTAGACCCTTAGGGGCTACTGTGTCCAATTGGTAAATCCAATACGCTTCCCTCTGTCAGAGCCTTTTAGATCTATAAAATAATGACAATAGAGTTTAAATGCATGACACTCCCATATACAAACATACAACCCCTTCCCTCTGCCTGGGAGATAATTACATCAGATACTGTATTAAGTCAATTATCTCAGGCAGCAAAACACATATTTTTATAAAACCCCAAAAGTACCTTTAAAACTCATGGAAACCCCATAAAATATATATCCCCTGATAGCCCCGATTTGGGTGAATAACATATCCAAAAATCCCCCATATCGGTTCTGGGGTTCAGGATTTCCATGAAGGTCTTATTTTAACCGACCGCATACAAAATTACTGCCTGAAAAGAGTTCCAGGAAATCAGGCTGTGTGGTCGGTCTACTTCAAGGATTCGAAGCAGAATATAAAATACCGAACGTATAGCTTTGAGAGTAGGCTCAGTTTATATTTCTCGCTCGGGAGTTTATTCCCACCGAACGTCGTTCGATTCCCATTTGAATAGCCGAACATCAGTGTAAGGTATGTGTTTAGCAGTGTTCGTGCCATCGAGTGTCCGATTTGAGTTCCATACACTCAACGACCAAACCCCGCTCACTGGGCTTGCGGCTTAAGATGGCCGCCGCCACATGTTCGAATACCAGCCGACTACTTCGAATCGCTTTGGGAGTTCGAAGTGCCGCTTCGAACCGCTTCAAGAATTCAAAGTGTAATCATACAAATCCAGAAAGGCACAAACAGTGTCTGTAAGCAAGGTTTATCACAGGGGCCATAGTTACAGGGCAGGAGGCTGGCAAGCAGCCCCTTTTGTCTTGGTGTAACTAGACCTTTAGTGTTCTAGGTATTCCTCCCAGGATTGCCAAACCTTTGCGAAGGCTGACTCTGTGCTTCTAACCTGGGCTGTCAGTTTTTCGATTAGATAGTTATCTTTTATTTTAAAAATGACCTGATCCATGGTGGGTGTGACAATCGCTCCTTCCCACGTACGTTTGCCATGGACTCCTGGAGGAGTCTGGAAGCCGGCCTTCTGCCCACCGACTATGGTCCAGGTCTGGTACACCGTTTGGGAGTTACCATGCCCAGCCGCCATTAGTAGCTTTCCCTGGGTGCCCTTGGTTTGGCTCTTTCCCTTGTGAATGGAACCGAAAGCTAGCTCTCATGAACTAAACCGATGTATAGTCCTCAATGGTACTTAGCTGCGACTGCCATGGAACTAATTTTGGCATGAGGACTTTGTGGGTTCCTGGTCACCTCAGCGCAACTTTGCTGCGAATGTTATCGTACTGTTTTCGACATGAGGTGACCGTGCAGTTTCTGGACAACTTGGTTTGCGGTTTTGAACTACTTCCACAATCCGCTAGGAGAGCGCTTTTTGGAGGGAAGGTGCCTAAGACTAAGGGGAACAACTGCTACCTAAGAACCAAGCGGAGCACCCTGTATTGCAGCCACAGGAGCACCCGATAGTTGACCGGCAAAAGCACCATACTCCCTGGAACTATTTCGGGTATAGGACCACGTGTGCGGCCGGTCAGAACTTTAACACGATGGAGTTCCCCCTACACTGTATGGATCTCAGCGCTATTCGTAGAACTTGGCTGCTCAGATCAGGGCTATTTAAAGATATATTATTTGTGGGGTTATGATATATTTTTATGATGTTTTGAGGTGTTTTTAAGTTTTTATATTTTTGTGTTTTGCTCTCTGTTCCTGGGAGATAATTAGCGTACCGATCTATAACGCAATTATCTCCCAGGCCTAGAAATTTTGTGGGGGGCTTGTGCTGAATACAATGAAGACCTCTGTGCATAAGGGCTTTGTTGCCTTTAAGGGCTGATATGGCCAGATCAACCTCCTCGCAGGTGATTGGGGCCCCCAGGGCATCAATGAGGTTGACTTTAGTTGTTGGTAATCTTATTTTGTCAAGACAAGCCTGTACTGACAGTGTGTATTCTACATTGTTACTGGTCATTGTGGGTGAGTGATTACAAAACATGTGTAAAGTAGTCAGTAAAGACTTTGTTAAAGTCTACTGGATTGGTGACTATGTTACTTTGGGTGTCTTTGAGTGCGGTGATCAAATTGTGTTTTTGCCTGGGCTTCAGGGCTTGGGCCAAGAGTGTATCTACGTTATTGGATCTTTCATAAAAGAGCCTCTTGGTTTGCAGAAGGTCCCTCCCCAAGACCTCTACGGCTAGCTCGCTAAGCAGTTGTCGGATTCCCTTAGCTCCACTAGTTTCAGAGGGGTCAGCGTTTGTTTGTGTTGCATTTCCGCTTTGCGTAGTGCTTTTTGTAGCTCAAACATTCTCTCAGACATGCACTTTTTACCGGCTGTGGCTAGCTTAATTAAGAAGCCTTGGAAGACTACTTTGTGGATGGCCCATATCATTGTGGGGGCTAGCTCGGGGGTCTGATTGTTTTGGAAATAGATTTTGATTTCCGAGCGTACTTGCTCAGTTGTCTCTTGATCCCTGAGGAGACGGCTATTAAGTCTCCATTTCCACAGTGGGCACGCCCCTGGTAGCCGGAGGTGGTGTCCGATATCAGCGTGGTTGGACCATGATATCAGATTTACGCTCGCGGTCTGGGTATAGTGCATGCCATTTGGCTGATTTAAAAGAGGTCAATACGTGAATAGGTGAAGTGGGCTTCTGAATAGAAGGTGTAATCTTTTGTACTGGGGTGCTGGAGTCTCCATGTATCCAATAACCCGTGTGGGTGATACATTTTTGCAATAGTTTATCCTGACCCCCAGGGGCGTACCTAGAGCATTTGGCACCCGGGGCGGATCCTGTGCTTGGCACCCCCTGGCCCCCCCATGTGACATCACAATGCCCCACCCATATGATCTGCCATGTTAACTAACGCCAGTGCTGCAGTGCTGCCGTATTTACATTAAAATGCCTGCAGGGACAGGCTATAGACACCAGAACCACTACATTAAGCTGCAGTGGTTCTGGGGACTATAGTGTTTCTTTAATGTGAGGTAAATTAGAGCTTAGTGCCACGAATAATAAACTAGATTGCCTACTTACAAGCAGATGAGGATGATGATGGGCTCTAGCTGCCATCTGGCTCCACTGGTCTGGTGCAGAACAGGCTCTCTGGAGGCTGTTTGTAACTGTGGTCACAAAAATCAATGTTCTCAGCTCCATTTTTTGGGGGGCCTTTACACAGCTCAAGGTCTGGGTCCCAGGGTCCACCTTCATGTTCCACCAATGAGTTTGATCATAGGGGGTGGAATGTGTAGGGAATGTTATATTAGTGATATCCCAAACGGTTCGCCGAACGGTTCACTAACGGTTCGCCACGAACGGTTCACCACGGACTCCAGTCAGCAGACACATTCCAGTCAATCAGCAGCAGACCCTCCCTCCCAGGCCCTCCCACCTCCTGGACAGCTCACTAAGAATGCAGCTTCAAAATGGATGCTGTCCAGGAGGTGGGAGGGTCTGCTGCTGATTGGCTTGAATGTGTCTGCTGACTGGAGTCCGTGGCGAACCGTTCGTGGTGAACTGTGGCGAACCGTTCGCAAACCATTCGCGAACCGTTCGGCAAACCGTTTGGGACATAACTACTTGATATGTGTGTAAGGAATGCATTGTGTGAATCTGTGTTTGTATGTGTAAGGGCTGCAAGGTGTGTTTCTGTGTATGTGCGGAATGCATTGAGTGTGTGTAAGAGGTTCATTGAGTTTGTGTGATGAATGCATTGTGTGTTTCTGTGTATGTAAGGGATGCATTGTGTGTAACGGTTGCATTGCTTGTGTATGTGTGTCTGTGTGTGTAATGCATTGTGTGTTTTTCTGTGTGCAAGTGGTGCATTGTGTGTGATGAATGTCAATCTCTCCCTCCCTCCAATTTCCTTCTCTCCCCCTCCAATTTCCTTCTCTCCCCCCCAATTTCTTTTTTCCCCATCCCAATTTCTTTCTTCCCCCTCCCAATTTCTTTCTTTATCCCCCCAATCTTTCTTAATCCCCCAATCTCTTTCTTTATTCCTCCCCCCAATTTCTTTCTTTATTCCTTCCCCCCAATTTCTTTCTCCTTCCCAATGTCTTTATTTCTCCCCCTCCCAATTTCTTTATTCCTCCTCCCTCCCAATTTTTTATTCCTCCCCCTCCCAATTTCTTTATTCCTCCCTCCCAATTTCTCCTCCCCTCTTTATTTCTTTATTCCTCCCTCTCCCCCCTCACCTTGTTGTAGCGTGGCCGAGCTCTGTATGGTCTGCGGGTACAGGGAGCTTTTGTTTCCAGTACCCGGCCGGACTAACAGGAAGTGCACACTGAGTGCGTACTTCCTGTTTGTCCGGGGTACAGGAGACAGATGCTCCGTGTACCCGCGGACCATAGAGGGCTCGGCCACGCTACAGCAAGGGAGTGACAGGAGGGAGTGCTGAGCGTTTCCCTCCTGTCAGCCCCTCTCATGCTGCGCCCGGGCGGGCAAAGCTGCAGCCGCCTGAGGCTCTCTACAGAGCGCTCAGGCGGCTGCAGCATGAGGGGGGGCGGCACTTCTGGTCATGGCACCCCCCACCCTGGTGGCACCCGGGGCGGACGCATGAATCTCCGCCTCCCCATTAGCACGCCACTGCTGACCCCCCTGCCCTGGGATTTCAGCTGACTGCAGTCAATCGTTGGGCACAGCGTCTCGCTAAGGTCTCCTACCACCACCAACACCCAATGGGGGAGTGTTAAAACAAGATTGCCTAAGTTGATCCAGAAATCTGCTCTCGGGTTGTTAGGTGCATATACATTGATCAAATGATATGTCGTGTTATGGATGGTTCCCGTGAGGATTAGGTATCTACCGTCTGTGTTAGTTTGTGTTTTCTGCACCTGAAGCGGGCAGTTTTTGTGTAAGACTTTCCACGCCATGCCTCTTAGTCTGAGCTCTGGATACATAGGCCCTGGTGTAGACGTGATGCGCTACTTGACCCTGGAATGAGCGCTGTATATGAGTTTCTTGTATGAATATGATACCAGCTCATTGCCTCTTTAGCTCTCTGAGGGGAGCATCATATTAGGGATGTTCACCCCATTGACGTTTAGTGATGTAAGGTTAAGTGTCATCGGTCTTGTTAGGGTGACCTGCTGATGCCAGTCGAGTGCTTAGGAGTGACTGTGTCATTCTAAACCTTCGTCTCTGATCTCCCACCCCCAGTAGGGAGGAGGGGAAGAGGGTAGGGAGGGAGAGGAGAGTGAGAGGGGTTAATAGAAGGAGGAAGAAGAAACAGGAAAGAGAAAAGCAGTAGCATTTGTGTAACATGAATGAAAATCAGTCATAACTTTGTCAAACATTATAAGGAAAATGCCGGTCTTATCTGTGGCCAGGCCAATTGGGGGTGGCTACCTGTTTCGCGGGGGAAGTCACCTACCCCAGGACAGATATCGAGCACCCCATCGAAATACCTAAAAATGGTGGTATGGTTCCATAAACATGTATACAATACAATAAAATGAAATAACAGGAACACAAGTCCCCAACCCTTCTCTATTTAGCTATCCAGTATCCAGGCAGGAATACAATGTACCCCTTCAGTTTCTGTGGGGAACACCACTTTCTCCTCGCCACCAATGGTTCAACTCAAACTAAGACTAACTGTGGAAACCATTACAGTCTGTTTCATGGTCAAACTTGCATGTCTGAAGCTCCAGTGTATCTGCCCTTGCTGGGTGCTTGTACAGGTCAGGCATGCTGCTCCATCCATTCTCGTGGCAAAAGTCCCAAACTGCTAGGGCCTCTGTGTGGCATTTGTAGGTATTGGGGCACTTCAATACCCAGGTCCCTCAGGAACGCTTTAGGGTCAGCAGAAGGGAGCCATACAGCTGGCTTCGGGCCGTTAAAGACAAGTATTTTAAAGGGGAATCCCCAGGCAAACCGCAGTCTCTTGGCCCTAAAGAGATCTGCAATTGGTTTCCATTCTCTCTAGCGTCCTAATGTCCTGGAATAGGCCAATTTCATGATTCTCATGCTTGAAGTTGTGTTTCTCGATTTCATCATTGACTCCTTCGTGGAGAAAAAGTGCCAGCGCAATATGACATCTCTGGGTGGGCTGTTTTCAGCGGTCTTGCTTGCAGAACCAGATGTACCCTGTTGATGAGCCATAGCTAGTCTGGCATGTCAGGCAGGCGTTCCTTTAAGCAGGTCAGCAAACTGTGTTCCAGGTTGGCATCCCTCACACTCTCAGGTAGGCCCCTTACTCTCATAACTTTTTTTTGTACCTCTTGGAGGCGGTTTGCATCTGGGTGTGTGCCGGGTGTGTATGGCAAGCAGAGTCATATGAGCCGGGAGAGCCTCTGGAGGCAGAGCGTGTCTGGCTGGCGCCATCTTGGAAGGTGACGGGTGAGGGCCACTGTGCACCCAGCATGTCTGGCATGGAAGGTGCGTTACCTTTAGGTTTTTTTTGCAATTTGCGGCTGGACATGTTCAGGCACTGTTCGGGCAGTGTTCCCGTTAGTTATCTGCTGTTAGTGTCGGGGTAATAACTGTTTACAGGGCGTATGTGGAATCTCGGGTGCGGGGCACTCTGACGATGCGGCCATTACTCTCGGCGGTCAAGCCATGCCCCCCACCCTCTTGGTTTTTGTTGATAGAAGATGTGTACAATGTGTTTATCTGACTGCTGGGGAATCAGAGGAAACCTGAGCTTAAATAACACGACTAGAGGTAAATGGATGCTCCTTTATGATTTAAATAAACCCTAGACATTCCTCTCCAGCCAAAATAATTCCTTCCTGGATAATAAACAGTTTATAATAAAGGGTCAGAGTGCGATATGAGAATTATTTTACTGGGGTATTGAAATGCCATAGAATTAACAACCAGGGACAAAGTGCATCAAACACACAACCTTCCTGGAGAATGTAACAAACACACAATATCTGGAGAGAATAACAAACACACAATATCACTGAGTGACAACACCAGGCTCTGGAGGGTGACGGACAGACAGACGATAACATCCCATTACTGATATACTGAACATATCGGTTTTATTGGAGTGAGGACAGAATTCTTGATTTAATAATCTCTTTTCCAGGACAGCGATTACTCTGCGCAGCGGGTTCTGTGTGAGATCAACAGCATGCAAGAGGATCCAGAGACTGGTATAGGGGCAACACCAGGCTCTGCAGAGGATGCATGGAAATCATACAATGAAAGGAATAAACCTGTCCAGCCACATGGATTAAAATCAGAGGAATCGCCCGCTGGAGTCCCCCAGGTCTCTGTATCTGGGTCACCTACTGAGCCTCCAGAGAATGAGCGCACTGGGTGAGTACATCTGTCAGATGATACAATATTTACCATTCATTCACTGATCATTCACTGATCAGCTGGCTCTTACTGGCATTCCTACACAGGACACAATGTTTAATAATCAGATTAATCTTTACTCTATACAGACATTGATACCTCTTCCTGTGCAGATTGATAATAATAAAGTTGTAAAATAAATTGCTTAAAGTTCAGAGAAACTCAGAGTAAAATTCTGTTTGATACACCCCCACCCACCCCATGGTCCATGCGCTGTTTGTATTGTAATATCCATTCTAAGCCCACTGCCCTCTAATAATACTGAGGACAGTTATAGTTTAATTATTTGTTTGTGTTTTCCATAAAGAATACAGTGAGGTTTATCCTGGATTCACGTTGTTCTGGGCGCCCAGTGAACATTGGCCATAGAGTTTGAAAGGGTTAGAAAGTGCTGCCCGGCAGTATGAGGAGTTCCCAATCAGTTATTTAATTTCCGATGTGATCCCTAAAGATCTACAATGATAACTGTGACTGATTTAACACGGGGGAGTCTATGAATGATAATTTGTATTTACTAAAGTGAAAATTGTCAGGAATCTAAAGTCGATTTGAAATGGTGGCCAAAACAGGCAAACTGGGAAAATCCTGAAAGTCAGCTGTTTTCATTTTAACTGTTTTTGCCTAGTATGTTACATTTACTTTTAATTTAATTTCAATACTTAAAAATTCCCACATAAGCGAATAAACCGGAATAGTGAATAAGTCTGTCAGGGATTGTGATTAAAGGGACACTGTAGGACCTATTTTATCTCTTTGAATTGGTTATGGTGCCTGGAGTCCTCGGGCTAGGTCTTCATGTGTAACACGTAACCTGAATGTTTGATAAATAGACTAAGGGCCTTTTTTTTTATCATAAGGTTTATACAATGTAAACAGCACAGATCACTGACAGTAGCATGAATCTCACCTTATATTCACACCCTATGAAAAATCACCAGAAGCTTTAATACAATTTGAAATCTTCATCTTTAAATACAATTCCTTCCTCGCTATGTACTAACATCAGATTCTTGCTGACATTTAGCTGACAGAGAGATTGAAGTATAAGGAAATTATCAAAGGGCAAAAGCAATGAGACAGCGAGCCTGCAAGATGGAACAAGTTAATGATTCATAAAATCTCACATTTATCATTCTATAATTTCTTTACACCCGACTCTCCCTGTGCTGGCATTTAGCTTATAAATCTAACTCTCTTCGTATTATGTGGTTTAGCATTTTTTCTAACTTTAGTGACAAAAAGCCACAAATGTATCCCAAAATACACAAGCATGGCTCAGCAGAGATATTTTAAAGCATTTTCCAATGTTTTAATGTTATTTAAAATGACCTGTATAATGTACAAACAAAGTGTGGCCACGTTGTGTTAGAGCCCACCAATACTGACAGTATACTCCATGGATCCTATCCTATGTTTCGAGGGTGTAGTGTTAGAGTTATTATTATCAGTATTGCCATTTAATTTATATAGTGCCAACAGATTACGTAGAGCTCTACAATATTATGAGAGGGGGGATTTAACAATAAATAGGACAATTACAAGAAAACTTACAGGAACGATAGGTTAGGGATAAGGATGTAGATATAAGGGTAGCATTATGCTTAGAGGGTTGATGCAGTGTTAGGCTTGGGGTAGAATATGGGAGAGATATTAGAGTGAGTTTTTTATTTTATTTTATTTAGTTATGTAGAAATTAGTATAACCATTTTTAAATAACTTATTAATGCTTTTTTGTATCAAGCACATACATACTCTAAAGAGTGCATTTTATGTCCTTTTACATATATATATATATACATGCAACATCTGTAGGTGCACTTAACCGGAAAACATCAAATTATGGTCGATTGGTGGTCACAGACACATCTAATCTTAGAAGAGACTGGGTCCTTAAAGGGACACGTATCACTTGATAATATTTTTTTTATTTTTTAACCAACAAGTAAACATTTTTACATAATATACTGGAGCGGATTGCATTTTGTTGTCCCTAACTATTATGGTTGCAACGTTATTTCCCTATCGTTTATTCCTTTGGATACAATGTATTATACAAAGCATTTGTCTGGTTGTTCGGTAGAAATGCAAGGGATACCCAATTGAATATCTCCGTTCGATATACGAACAAACTACCGAACAACCAGACCACCTTGGAGAGAAGTGTGTCTATAATTTATTCATCGGTATTAACACCAGCCCAATTGCCAATTACACGAATTTACAGTGTGTTCCCTTGGTGGGCGTCATTCGGCATACAAACATGTGGCGGCGGCTATCTTGCCATACGAACGCCCAGTGGTGTTTGGTCGTCGAGTGTCTGGAACTCAAATCGGACACTCGACCACGCGAACACCGCAGAGACCTCCATACTTTCACCCGTTCATGAATAAACAGACGAACGGCCCAGCGTTCAGTAGAAGGATGCCCACGAACCAGGGGATTCATACGAATCCAAGCCAAGACCAATCTGTACAGTATTTTCATGCTATTTACTCCACGAACACAGACTGACCACAAGGCCAGAATATATGGAACTACTTTCGGCTACTGCCTCGTGTGCAATCGGTCAAACAAACACCTCCATGAAATTCCTGAACCCCTGGTCCGATCTGGGTGATTTTTAAGGAGTTTAAGCATGCGTGGGATAGGCATAAGGCTATCCTAATTATAAGATAAGACTAGGGACTAATGAAAGTATTTAGAAAATTGGGCAGACTAGATGGGCCGAATGGTTCTTATCTGCCGTCACATTCTATGTTTCTATGTTTCTATGTTGCTCACCCAGATCAGGGATATCAGGGGATGTATAATTTAGGGGTGTAGGTTATGTATTTGGGGCACATCTAGAAATCGGGGAAAACTCTGTATGAAAACTGTACTGTTAATTGTATTATCTTACAGGCTGAGAGGAGGAGATGTGTGGGCTGTAACCTGTGTATGATTGGTTAATGTATAATTTTCTGTGGGTGTCTCCCCTGCATGGGAGAGATGCATAAAAGCAGGGTATGTGGGACTAAACATCAGTTCTGCTCCTGATACTGTGTGTCGTCCAGTTATTGGGAAAGGGGGTGGGAGATTCGTGGATTACTCTATTTACCACTGATGCTGTTTTTCCTGTGTTAACCCCTGGTTCCTGAGTTACTATTGGATTATCAGCGGAGAACGTCTATGTGAAATTAGGGCTCCGCTACATATACAAACCAAGATAAAGTAAGACATTTTTTGAAACGTATGTAATAAATGTTAACAAACATACTATAAACTTGTTCAGATTGCATTGTTATTATTATTATTATTTCAAATTTCTTTCTTTTTTTTTCTCTCCCTTTTCTCTAAGACTAAGTCAAAGCATTTGAATGAGACAGTTTTGCAAAGTGATGCATGTCCCTTTAACAGGTTAAAAACAAACGTAATCAAACATTATCACAGTATACCCCATTCTATAAACCGTTTGTTGTTGGAATCCTGACTTCTTTCTTCACATCAGGATTCAGGAAGTTACAAAACTGGAAACTTAGTGAAACAAACATTAACTGACGAGATAGAACGTCCTCTGATATTTTTGATAAACCCTCTTATAATGAGCATCCACAGACTTATTTGCAGACATTGTCTGTTTTTATGTTTTGATTCGTGGGTGGATCTTGCTGGGTGTCACGATGAGTAACCCCAATAAGCAGAGAAATAGACAGAGTGGCTGGGCCTAATGTAAACAAAGTCAAATACAAGCCAAGGTCAGGTGAAAAACACAACGACAGGTAAACTCTACATCAATAGAACAGGTAAACAAGTAAGAAAACGTTTTACATGGAATCAGGAACAAAGCCAAGGTCAATAACAGAAATATCCCAATTCAACGGTGCCAGAAAATAGAAATACTGTTATGTTGGATTTGATTGGTCCACATCATGCCTGTGACT
This sequence comes from Pelobates cultripes, assembly GCA_933207985.1. NCBI lineage: Eukaryota > Metazoa > Chordata > Amphibia > Anura > Pelobatidae > Pelobates > Pelobates cultripes. The sequence continues at coordinate 150,323,805 of OW240918.1, forward strand.
CCAGAACGTGTGTGAATGGGACACTAGTCAGATTCGAGCTGGAAATTACATTACGTCCCCTGTGTGTCTTTAGGAACGCTCTCCAAATGTGAGCAGTGTTCTCAATGCCGGGATTCGTCATCATTCATTTTTTTTCATTCGGTGCGTGCATCCTTTGGCGGTTCCCGATTGGCTTGAGGACCAGGCAAGTGTCGTTAGACTGGGTCATAGTTCTGTGCAGTCATGGGTTTGAGTCGCTGATAGTAAGTGTGATGCATCCTGTGTTAGTGTCTCTGAATTGTGTCTGTGTTTTATGTTTCAGATATACAGAGAGTAAGGTGAAGATCTGCTACTGGGATCCAAACACTGACATATCATGGCTAGAGAACCATCTAACTTCGTCTAGTTCTATGAGAATTAGAATGGATAATGTCAAAGAGAATGAATGGAATGATATCATTGATACATCTCATACAATCATTTGTTACTATGAAGATCTAACGAGAACCTGGGGACATATGAGCAAGTTCCAGAAACAATGTATCGCAAGAAAAGGTGAGAGAAAAACTTGGAGTAATGACGGAATGAGATGTTAAGGAATAGAGACCTGACTTGGAAATCTGAGAGCTTTCACAATTACCTTTAATTACATATTATCAAATAGCAAATAGCAAAATGAATTGTGGCACCTGACATTTAATGTGGATAAGTGCAAGATAATGCATCTTGGACGTAAAAACCCAAGGGCAGAGTACAGAATATTTGATAGAGTCCTAACCTCAACATCTGAGGAAAGGGATTTAGGGGTGATTATTTCTGATGACTTAAAGGTAGGCAGACAATGTAATAGAGCAGCAGGAAATGCTAGCAGAATGCTTGGTTGTATAGGGAGAGGTATTAGCAGTAGAAAGAGGGAAGTGCTCATGCCATTGAACAGAACACTGGTGAGACCTCACTTGGAGTATTGTACACAGTACTGGAGACCGTATCTTCAGAAGGATATTGATACCTTAGAGAGGGTTCAGAGAAGGGCTACTAAACTGGTTCATGGATTGCGGGATAAAACTTACCAGGAAAGGTTAAAGGATCTTAACATGTATAGCTTGGAGGAAAGACGAGACAGGGGGGATATGATAGAAACATTTAAATATATAAAGGGAATCAACACAGTAAAGGAGGAGACTAAATGTAAAAGAAGAAAAACTACCACAACAAAAGGTCATAAATTAGAGGGGCAAAGGTTTAAAAATAATATCAGGAAGTATTACTTTACTGTGAGGGTAGTGGATGCATGGAATAGCCTTCCAGCTGAAGTGGTAGAGGTTAACACAGTGAAGGAGTTTAAGCATGCGTGGGATAGGCATAAGCAGGGACGGACTGACAGTGACCTGGGCCCCTGGGCAAAATTAGGACCTGGTCCCCCCCCAGACCAATATATATGCTGGTATATAAGATGGTGTATGTACGGTGTATTTGATTATATATGTGCATGTAAAGTGAATGTATGTTTTTGTGTGCATATTCCCTGTGACCCTTGGTTTAAGTGAATATATGTAAGTTTGTGTCTAGTGTCACAATGTGTGGATTCAGAGTAATATAATTTTTTTTTATTTTTTAAATAGGGTAGTAGTTAAAGGACCACTATAGTGCCAGGAAAACAAACTTGTTTTCCTGGCACTATAGGTCTTTGGGTGCCCCCCAGCCTCAGGGTCCCCTCCCGCCGGCCTCAAGAAGGGTTAAGGGCTTAATCACTGACCTTTCTCCAGCGCCAGGCTCCCTCGGCTCTGGGGAAATCTCCTCCCTCTCCGACGTCAGCGCTGAATGCGCATGCGCAGCAAGAGCCGCGTGCGCATTCAATCAGTCCATAGGAAAGCATTTCTCAATGCTTTCCTATGGACATCAGCGACTTCTCACTGTGATTTTCACAGTGAGAAGCACGGAAGTGCCTTTCAATGAGACAGCCAGTAGAGGCTGGATTAACCCTAATGTAAATATAGCAGTTTCTCTGAAACTGCTATGTCTACAGCTGCAGGGTTAATCCTAGATGGACCTGGCACCCAGACTACTTAATTGAGCTGAAGTGGTCTGGGTCCCTTTAGTGGTGCTTTAAGTGTGTATGTGAATCAAGGCAATGTGTTTATATGAGGAATGCAGGCATCCAAATTTTGGGTCTTGAAGTACTAACCATGTGCTAAAAGTTATGAGCCACCTTAAAGGGACACTATAGTCACCAGAACAACTTCAGATTAATGTAGTTGTTCTGGTATGTATAGCCAGTCCTTACAGGCATTTTAATGTAAACCCTGCCTTTTCAGAAAAAGGCTGCATTTACATTGCTGCATAGGGACGTCTCCAGTGGCAGTCACTCAGACGGCCACTAAAGATGCTTCCTGGGTCAGTGATCGACAATGTGCAGCACTGATGTTCAGTGCCTCATTGCTCTGCATGGAGGCGTTGAACGTTCCCCACAAAGATGCATTGATTCAATACATCTCTATGAGGAGATTCTGATTGGCGCAACACAGTGTTTTGCCATGTGTGCCAATAAGCTTCCCAATGCTTCCTATGGGAGAGCATTGAAATGGCTGAGATTATCAATTCTGATTATCTCAGTCAAGGGGCCAGAGCATGGGCTGAGCCAGCGCCGGCGGACCCGTGTGGCCCTGAAATAAAGGTAAGTTTATTACCTTTTAAGAAGGGGCAAGGGAATGCCGGTAACCTAAATGGTGTTTTTTAAACTATATGGTCAGGAATACACATTTATTTTTTTGTTTTGTAATTCATTCTACTATGTCCATGACATCAGGGTGTGTATGCAGTGATGTATTTATATTGAGGGTCTGCATGCAAGGCCATATTTGGATGTAGTTTGTGTGTGAACTCAAGTTTGCACATCCGTGTGGGTGAACACAGGGGCATGTAGTTGTTATAAGTGCTGTAGTGGGGAAGGGGTAATAGAGGCAATAGTAGGAGGCAGGGTAATATAAGCTATTGAGGGTGCAGGGGAGGAATAGAGGCTGAAGAGGGTAACGGGGTTGTAAAATATGTAGGGGGGTAATAGGGGATGTAGTATGTGCAGGGGTGATAGGGGTTGCAGTGGGTAATAGGGGTTGTATGATGTGTAAGGGTTGTAGTGTGTGATGGGGTGATAGGGGTTGTATTGTAGGTGTAGGGAGTTATAGGGGTTGTAGTGTGTGTATGGGTTGTAGTGTGTAAGGATTGAAGTATGTTAGGGAGTGATAGGGGTTGTGGTGTGTGTGTGGGTTGAAGTATGTTAGGGAGTGATAGGGGTTGTGGTGTGTGTGTGGGTTGAAGTATGTTAGGGAGTGATAGGGGTTGTGGTGTGTGTGGGTTGAAGTATGTTAGGGAGTGATAGGGGTTGGAGTGTGTAGGGGTTGTAGTATGTGTAGGGGTGATAGGAGTTGTAGAGCGTGCTGGGGTTAATAGGGGTTGTGTGTGTGTAGGGGATGATAGGGGTTGTAGTGTGTGTTGGGGCTTGGTGAATAAAGGGGAATGGATGGATAGGTTAAAAAAAAGTTAAAATAATGTATCCCCCCTCCCTAAACCTTACCTTTGTCCAGGAAGGGGGTAATCCTTACCCACAGTGGTGCAGAGAGTCCAACCGCCATCTTGCCATGTGAGTGTCTAGGAGAGCTCCCTCCCTGGCCGGCCATGGAATTGCGGGCAGGCTGCCAGAAACACTGATAAAGCCGCTCCGCACGGGCTTCTCTGGTCAGTTACAGGCAGCCTGCATGGAGGGCTCTGCTCCTGGAGCCTCAGCCGAGACAGGCACAGTGTGAGGCAGCCTGGAGGGTCTTTGATAAGGCCCCTGGGCTGTCTCTCAGTGTGCTACAACGGTCTGCTGACTGTGAGTATAGCCGACAATGGGGGGAACTTCACTAACAGCAGGGGCCCGTAGAAGTTCGTGTCCCCTTACTGAGTGCATGCTGGGGCTGGGGAGCTTGCCGAACTCCCCAGCTGCTATTACATTCTGCACCATGGACGGGCCCCCCAGAGCCTCGGGCCCTCGGTCCATGACCGATATGCCCGAGTGCTCAGTCCGCCCCTGGGCATAAGGTTATCCTAACTATAAGATAAGGCCAGGGACTAATGAAAGTATTTAGAAAACTGGGCAGACTAGATGGGCCGAATGGTTCTTATCTGCCGTCACATTCTATGTTTCTATGTTTCTATGATAACATTGAGATCTATGTAAAAAACTACAGTTGTAGAATAGAACAATTTCTGATAATATTTTCACTAAAATCCATTAAATAATGTACAGTATATCTCTTGGAATATTCACTATAAGATCACATTTATGCAGGATTTTATGGAATATCACAAATTAAAATTACCCGAGCTTTCAGTAGAATAGAATTTAAGAAAATCAAAGTAAATAAAGTGCTAAGGTTGAGAGAAGAACCAGTGTTTTCTCCCATTTCTCCCCCACCCCACCGAGATTGAGGGGGCTCGATAAAGATGGGTTATCTAATCAGTCCTGTCTGTGGAGAACGGTGGGATACTGCACTGACCCCTACATCTACCCAAATACCCTACACTTCGGTTAATATTTAGGGTAACAGATTATGATGGCTGCATTGTAACCACTACAAGTAGCTCACTACAGGCTGCATGAAGAGTTAATATTCTCATGTATAGTATGTATCAGGTGGGATGTTACATAAAGACATTAAAGGGACACTTCACTGCCCAAATAGGCAAAAAAGTATAATTGTGTAGTAGATATACCCACTATGAATACATGCATGAGAATTCATATATGTATTTATAGTGGGTAATAAAGCTGCAGTTCTTGGCAAGCCATCCCCATTTTCCTTGGAGGAAAAACTAACAGTCTCTTCACTGGAAAATAGTCTATCTGCAGATCTCTCTCCGAGGACATGCACACGTCTGATCACTCCTGCATCTGTCTGGCTCACGCACTGTACAGCAGTCTAACCTGAGTTCTAAGAAGGAAGTATGTGGGGGGAGGCAGGCGTACTCAATTAGACTGTTCTTGACAATTCCATTAGCTCAGGTGAGGTAACCGAAACAGGAAGCAAACCTCCCTGGCTGTTTGACAGTCAGGGGGGTGTTCCATAATTATTTATAAAAGTGACTAATGCATAGAAATTGCACGTTTTAAACTAGAGTTAAAATAGGATACTCCTCAACCATAAAGAATTTCAGCAAACTGAAGTGTTTTATGGAGTGTGGAGTGGTCCTTTAAAAGGTCTACACACTCATATTATTTTCTTAAAATGTGAAGAATAAGGCATACAGTGTTATGACATATGTTGGAAATATTAGAATTAGATTAATAATACCAAGGTATTGTTGGCCTTTGACTATGGGAAAAAGTTAATGGAAGATGATTGTGGTGTCTTTTCACGGTATGCAGGACGTCAGAGCGTGGCGGTGGTAGTTGGTGAAAATGAAAATGAATTAAAGAAGAAGAAAACTCAGTGGATGGAAAACTTGGCAGGGTGTCGGCTCTTTCTTTTTACCAAAAATGAAGTTGCATTTCTTGATCCAAATACAAGACGCATGGAAGATACGCTAAATAACATGATGGAGATCCTGAAGGAAGGTAAGAGCCAAAATATAAGCGTTCACCATAGGATTAGCCCTCAATATTGATTTATTTAGTTCCACTGGGAAAATTAAGTTCCCAGTTCTTATTATAGTCTGACAGCCTGGCCATCCTCAGGTCCTGCTATCTCTTGGAGAAACTTGTCATTGGGCCAGTTCAGCCCCGGAGAGCATTGAGATTACAGACCACCAATTAATGCACAAACCTGCTGTGGCGAAAGTGATCTCGCCACTTGTTTTTGGAGGGGCCTGTTTGCCAGCCTCCTACCCTGTGACTATGGCCCCTGCAATAGACCTAGCTAAAATATTTTGAAAAGGCTCTGTTCATGTGAGTAATGTACTTTTGTACTCCAGACAGAGAGAGACCGACCGTTAGCCCTTATTCCCTGGAACTGTTTTGGGCATAGGACCATAAGCCCGGTCGGTCAAAAATAAGACTTCCAGGAAATTCCTGAACTCCTGAACTGATCTGGGTGATTTTTGTATATGTTGGTCACCCACGTCAGGGCTATCAGTGGATGTAATATTTGTGAGGTTTTATGTATTTTTAGAGGATTTGGGGTTTTTTGTAAAATATGTGGGGTTTTTCTGCCTGGAGATAATTGGATTAATACAGTATCTGATTCAATTATCTCACAGGCAGAGAGGAGGGATTGTGTGTTTGTTATGGGAGTGTCGTACATTTAATTACTGTTCTGATTGGTTTGTAAGCTTTGTGTCCCTGTCCCCAGCAAGGTCCATGTGGGCATACACCTTGCTTGGGACTTGCATAAAAGGCCAGTGTGGTACCATTAATATTGAGACCCTGCTTACTCACAACATAGAGTCTCATCTCATGTGTGGGGGAAAAGGCTGTATCTACCCTGGGGATTGCTAAATCACTATACTCCCTTGGGATTATAATCGCTAGCTCTTTTAAGAGCTGTTTCTGCTACGCTCTCTGGAATAGGAGAGGTTCACACACTGGAAGCTGGATCCTGGTCTTGGGTCCAGGGTGGGTGGAGGACGCGAGTTTCCAGCCAAGCTGTAAGGCTGGACGAGGGGACTACAGTGCTGATAGTGTCAGGTGGAGTGCTTGGAGCCCTCAGTGAGCACTCAGAGCAATGACTGATGGAGGCACCTGGTCGGGGTGCCTGGGGGTCCATCACACCTACACATTGCTGGGCTAGAATTCTTATCCCCCCTGTCACTCCTTCAGTACTGCCAACAGGCGCCCTATCACACCTCCAGTTTATTTCAATTAGAAAGTGCTCTCAAGCTGCAGATCACAGACCCAATGTACTAGGAGCCTTTCCAAAGGTCACTGTTTGTGTCGCACCTTTATGACATGAATGCTGTTAATATGAATGTTTAGCTTTAACAGATGTGGGTGATTCCATATTTTCTCCCTAATTGCGGTTGATATGTTCTGCTTTCTCCATCAGAAATGTTCTCTCATGTTGAAGTTGGTTTGTTTTCACTTACAGAATCTCAGCCACAATCTGACTTAACTGCGTCAAGATGGACTTTAGGAAACGTAAGCAGTGTCACTATGTGCACGATTCACTAATTACAAATTAAATCAAATATTCTATAAAGTTTACAAAGTAATTCTCAAGTCAAAATTGGTGTTTAGAAAGAAAAATCGAGTCATACAAAATATTGTAATAAAATACATAAAGAAAAAAATATATATGTATCTGTCTCTCTCTCTGTCTGCCTTTTTGTGCTTCTGTCTCTTTCTGTATTTGTCTCTTTCTCTCTCACCAGTTTGTTTTGTGTACATGACAGGTGTATAGTCGCCATTTTGGGCAGTCGGAATCCAGGACAACCACCCCATAACCCAACCCAATAACGCACATACTAGAGGATATGGGGAAATATGTCCACAGCTTTATTTAGCAAACAATAATAATAACAATAATAATAATAATAATAACTTAACAAGTAAACATGGGTCATTGCCCCCATACTCCGCCCTCGCATCCTATTCCTTCCATTAACATATAAAGGGCAATGACCCCCATATAAATAAACATATATATATAACATACATCAACATTATTCCAATCGATGTAAAGTGCCAACCATCCATTAACCACGGCAGGGGTATACCCGGATACCCCTACCCCACCAGGTTCTGAGCCACCGACAGGACTCGAAACCTATCAACCACCAATCACCACCACTTGTTTGTCTTCCATTACGTTCATCCTGGGGAGCCTATTTCCTCTCCTTCAGCTCCCCGTCCCGCCATAAGCTCAGACCTTGACCCCTTAAGCCGTCTGAGCTCCGCCACCCCGAAGAAACAGCGCCCGCTGCATACCAACCTGCCAACCCAAGTTGAGCAGATCCCAACCCACCTCCGAAAGGTGAACCCCGTCCGAGCGGTAGTACCCCGGCAACCCCTCCTCCAACTCGCTGTGCCGTACCACCACACCTCCCATCTTCCTAACAAAGCTCGCCATTAAGCTGTTCACCTTTTTCCTGCAGTGATCAATCGCCACCGGATCCCGCGCGTGCCGCCATCGACGCCTTGGGACAATCTCCGACCACACTAACATAACCCCCGGAAGCAGGTCCCTCAATTTGTTGATGTCCTGCTTCATCCGCTTTACCAACCGACATTGTGGCGTGAGGCCCAAGTCGTTACCCCCAGCATGAAGGACCACCATGTCCGGTGTCCTCCCGCCCACCACCATCCTAAACATTGCCCCACAAACCTCCCCCCAGCAAAATCCCCTGTACCCAAACCATCGGACTGTCAACTGGTCCTTCGGAAAGCCCAGCTGCTGGCCCTGCATTCGAGCTGCGGCCCTCCCCTCGGCCCAGAAGACAAAAGAATGTCCCACAATCCAAGCAACCCGTCCTGGGGAGAAGAAGAAAACAAGCATGAGGGAAAGGCAAAAGAGGACTCCTCCGTCCATGTCCGCCCCCGCACCATATCTATACATATACATATATATAAACATATACCTACCCAGACATGTACCTTTTTTTTATTTATTTTTTATTATTCCAATAAGCCCAACCGCACATATGAGCGGAACCGCACCGACTCCCATCTCCCTATGCGCTTCACGACCTCATCTCCTAATCCCAACCGTGCGGCCTCCGTGGCCGCCCCAATGCGAAAGGAGTGAGTACCAAAACGTCCGGCCGGAAGCCCCAACTTACCTAGCCCGGCCCGAAAAACCTTTGTAAACTGAAACCGGGACAGGGAAGAACCATCTGCATGTACCAAGAAGGAACCCCCCACCGCCGGCCTCCGAGCCATGTACTCCGCCACTGCAGCCACCGGGCACAATGCTGCGCCCGGCAGAGCCCATAGCGTAACGTCCCTACCCACGCCACGGACGTCCGTCTTAGAACTACCCAGATGCACAACCACCTTACCCTCCAAAACACGAACCCCTGAGGCCTGCAGACCCCCGGGCACCACCCTACTGCACTCACCAGCTCCCCCACGCGGAACGCCCCGAAAAATGCCAAGAGAAAAGCCGCTCTGAACAGAGAGACCTCAAACCCGTTGAAACAAATTTCCGGCAACCGACCCACCAGATCCCCCAATACCCGTACCGACACCGGGCGCCTAGAGTCACAGGTCCTGCGGCCCTTTCGATAACCCTTCAGCGCCTGCCGTACTAGGAAGGTCTTAGTCAGATCCTCCGACCCGCGCCATCGGAACCAGAACGCCATTGCCGCCATGGACCTGTCGACCACTGCCGGGGACGCCCCCTTTGCCAGCAATTAGCAGGTGTACCATAGAAAAGCGTCCCGCAGCGCATCCCCACGTAAGCCATGCTCCAACCCGTCTAATGATCGTTCCCAAGAGTCCCAGACCTTACTGTAGGAGGCCCATGTGGCCGGTGCCAGTGAAGCCTTCACAAGTCCCCAAGCAGGACGCTCCCAGCTGCCATATCTCGTCCGGGCAAGCCTCCCCTTCCTTCAATGCTCCTGGCGCCATCGACCAAAATCGGGACCACTGAAAACGAGACAGAGCGTCAGCCACCTCATTCAGGTACCCAGGGACATGACGCGCGCGAAACACAACATTCCGTGACATACACATCAACACAAAGCGCCGCAGCAACCTAACCACCGGCTTAGAGGCAGCCGATTGATTATTCACCGCATGCACCACTGCCATGTTGTCCGAGAAAAAAACCACTTTCTGGTCCCGGAGCCCCTCGCCCCATAGTGCCATTGCAACGACCAACGGGAATAATTCCAGAAAAGCCAGGTTGCGCATGACTGGGCTAGACCCCCATGCCTCCGGCCACCGCTCCGCGCACCATCTCCCGCCAAAGTAGGCCCCGAAGCCCACACTACCCGAAGCATCCGTGAAGAGCTCCAACTCCGCCGCCGACTTACCCGCCCGCCTGAAAAACACCGTCCCGTTGAAATCCTGCAGGAAGGCATCCCACACGCCCAAATCAGCCCTCATGGTTGCTGACACCCGTATGAAATGATGCGGGGATCGAACTCCTGCCGTAGCAGCCGCCAGGCTGCGGCTGAAAACCCTCCCCATAGGAATTACACGGCATGCAAAGTTCAGCATCCCTATTAGCGACTGCAGTTGCCGCAGCGTAACTTTGCGCGCAACGGTCACCGCAGCTACCGCCCCCTTGAGCCCCTCCAACTTGTCCCGAGGCAGTCGGCATTCACCCAAGATAGAATCTATTTCTAACCCCAAGAAACTAAGGCACGTCGTCGGGCCCTCCGTCTTATCCGCTGCCAGCGGCACCCCAAAGTGGCCCGCCACCCATTCCACGGTCCTAAGCAGTTGCTGGCATGCCGAGGAGGCAGCCGGCCCCACGCAAAAGAAATCGTCCAGGTAGTGCACCACCGAACGGTTCCCCGCCTCGACCCGCACCACCCATTCGAGAAAAGTACTAAATTTCTCGAAATAGGAGCATGAAATAGAACAGCCCATAGGGAGGCACAAGTCCACGAAATATTTTCCCTCGAAAAAACATCCCAACAGGTGGTGGCAGTCCGGGTGGACTGGCAGCAGCCGAAACGCCGCCTCAATATCCACTTTTGCCATAAGTGCCCCATGCCCGGCCCGTTTAACCAGCTCGACCGCCCGGTCGAATGATGCATACGAGACCGAGCATAGGTCCTTATCAATACCGTCATTCACCGACTCCCCTTTTGGGTAGGAGAGGTGGTGAATGAGCCGGAATTTCCCCGGCTCCTTCTTTGGCACCACCCCAAGAGGGGAAACCCGTAGGTCCTCCAATGGGGGCACCGCAAACGGGCCCGCCATCCGCCCCAGCGCAACCTCCTTGTCTAGTTTCTCCCGTACCACCTCCGGGAAATCCGCCACCGACTTCAGGTTGCGCAACCCCCCCGAAACCCCCCGCTCCCGGAAGGGAATAAAGAAACCCCGCCCGAAGCCTTCCCTAAGTACCGAGGCATCAGTCCTGTTACCGTAGCGGCTTAGCCACGGCTCCATCGCGTCTAGCCTCACCGGCGTGAAGCCCCGGGGCAGGGGAAGCATTCCCTCCGGCCCCGGCAGCCGCTCCGGCTGTTCCCGCCTTCCCTTTTTTGAAACAGCGATTGAGCCCATGAGCACCCCCGCAACCGGAGCACTCATGCTTAAATCGACACGCGTTTCCCCATTTGCACTGGCCCTCATTGTAGAGCCAGCAGAAGCCCTTTTGCAAAGCGGCCGACGAGGCGGACTGCCCCTTCGCGCCGGCCGAGTTTGGAAAGGGCTGCGCCTTCTGGGCCATCATTAGCTTCATCCAGAGGGGCAGATCCATCTGATCCCACCTCATCCCCGGGTTAGCCGCCAGTCGCTGCCTAAACTGTTCATCGTATCGCCACCATGCCAGCCCCCCATAGGTGCGATATGCTTCCCAAATGCCGTCCAGGTAGCAGAACAGGGACGAGCATAATCCCGGCGATTTTTCCCCGAGCACGCTGGCTAGCACGCAAAACGCCCGTAACCAGTTGCCAAAGGATTTCGGAATCTTGCGATACCGCTTCCTCTTCTCCTCCTCCTCCTTCTTTTCATCCTTTTTATCCTCCTCCTTGAGGTCAATAAAGTCCTCCAAGGGGAGCAGGGAGAAGATCTCGCAGAACTCACCTTTCCAGAGCTTCTCTTTCACGTCCTGTTTCAGATGAACCCCCAGGGGGCCCGCAAACGAGACGTATGCGTGCTGCCTCGCTGCATCCGGAATACCCCCGGCCAGTTCCGCCTTGTCACCCCCGGCCGCCATCGCCTCGGGCGCCACCCCCACGTCCCCGCCCGAACTAAGCCCCACGGAAACCCCACTAGGACCAGGGACCTCCGTCCCCGGGGCCCAAACCCGACCAACGCCACCCCCCATGTCACCCCCCGCCCCCAGCGAGTGGAGCAGTGCTTGCAGTGTGCTAACTAAGGAACTGGAGTGTAGTGACCCACAAGACTCACCGGCCAAGCCCTCCTTGAGGTCAATAAAGTCCTCCAAGGGGAGCAGGGAGAAGATCTCGCAGAACTCACCTTTCCAGAGCTTCTCTTTCACGTCCTGTTTCAGATGAACCCCCAGGGGGCCCGCAAACGAGACGTATGCGTGCTGCCTCGCTGCATCCGGAATACCCCCGGCCAGTTCCGCCTTGTCACCCCCGGCCGCCATCGCCTCGGGCGCCACCCCCACGTCCCCGCCCGAACTAAGCCCCACGGAAACCCCACTAGGACCAGGGACCTCCGTCCCCGGGGCCCAAACCCGACCAACGCCACCCCCCGTGTCACCCCCCGCCCCCAGCGAGTGGAGCAGTGCTTGCAGTGTGCTAACTAAGGAACTGGAGTGTAGTGACCCACAAGACTCACCGGCCAAGCCCCCTGCAACTGACGCGGCAGGGGCTGCGTCGTCGACTGCCCGATGTCCAGGGAGAGCGACTCCCGCCGATACCTCGCCAACCGGGGAGCCAAACCGGTGCCTTGCCCGTGTCGATATGGAACAGCTCCGTGACCTGGAAAGAGGAGAAGAAGTCCTGGGTAGGGTGCACTGAGTATTCGCATCCCCCCCGTCCCGACCCTGGGAGCGCCTGCCCATTGCCAAAGCCTCCCGCTGTGCCCCCTGCACGCGCCGCGCGCGGGAGCCCCTAGGGCTACGGCTCCTCCTGTCTTCCCCGGGCATACGTCCCCGCCGACCACCCCTGGGAACGCTAGACCCGCTCTCTCCCGAGCTCCCTGACCTGGAGCGGCGCTGCCGGGACCTCCCCCTCCTCCCCCTCCTCCCCCGTGGCTCTACTTCCCGAACCGGAGAGGGACTACCACTACAGGACCCTGAACCGGACCCCCCCCCCTACTACCCTGCACCCCCAAACGCTCACCCCTCCGGCTAGAGCCCGACCCCCCACCTGAACTGGCTCCCAGACTAAGGGGACCTAGACCCCCCTCAACTAGACTGGCCCCCCCAACCCCTAAACCAGGCCTACCCGACCCTACCCGCACCGGCCTAGCCCCAGAGCCCAAGGAGGCCCCCTTTCCCCTACCAGGGGAGCCCAGCAGTCCCTCCTCACCCACAGCCCCCCCACCCCTACCACTACTCCCCCCACCTATGACCCCTATGCCCTCCCCATCCACCACCCGCGGTCCCTGGGAGGCCTTCCCACCCCCCACTTGGGCCCTCCGCCCTCCGCCCCCTGACAGGACCCCCCCAGCACTTTTCCCGCCAAGAGGGCCCCGGCCGGAGCCCCCTGCACTTGCCTTTGGGGCCGGGAACCGGCCACGTGTCCTCCCGGTCCCGGCCCCGCCGATCTCCGCCTCCGACGGGGCGCGCGCCCTCCCGGGCCGCAGCTCCATGCTGCCCGCTCCTCCAGGGGACCGCCCGGCCACGTCCGACCCGGCAGCCGCGACGGCCCCGTCCCGACCGTCCCCCCGGCGCCGGGCACTGGTCCTAGGCTCCGGCCGCTCGCGGGGAGGCGGGGCCTCTACCACGCGGCTGCCGGGCCTGCTGCCGCCCGCACCGGAGCCTCCCGGACCACCAGGGATGTCTTCACCGGGTCCCACACCCGGGCTTAGCCGCTCCGGAGGCCTCCTGGCCCGAACAGGCCGTCCGCCGCCGTCCTGGTCCGCCGCCGCCGCCAGGGCCGGGCCTAACTGGGCCTTCAGCCAGTCAGCCCCCTGGTGCCTCGCCGCCGACCGGATCCGCTCCAGCAGTCGCTCCACTTCATCCATCGGCCCTGCAGGGAGACAAAAAGGAAAAAGCCCTACCAAGCCAAATCTGTGCCCACAGGAGCGAACACAAACTTAACCAGGTAGGAAGTTAGAATGAATTAACTAAAATGGCTGCCCATTTAAATAACCAAACCCACTTACCCATAACTCCACTCCCTTGCTTACTTCCTCCTAGGCCCGCCTCCTAACCCCTGTCAAGGCCTTTTTCCGCTTAGCTGCGCTTGGCTACATGGGGCTACATTTATTTTTCTATATTATACTTGCAGCATAAAGGTATATTATTCAATAATTATAAGAGGGGTGTTTGATTTATCATTTTATAGATCTAGATACACATTGTAAGATAAAGGAGGGTGTTTAGTGAATACATTTCTGCGATTTGTAACATGTAATTACAGAGCACGGTAAAACACTCGATTGGGATAATCTCAAGGCAGAAGGATGAGTTCAACTGGCTTAAGACATCGCTGAATGGGAAGGACAAGGATGGTTTATTCCAGTTTAAACACACTGAGATACCGAGAGGATCAGAGGACAAGATCAAAAAGAAGATCACAGAGAAGATCTCTAAGTACTCGTACACTATATTTCTTGTATCCGAAAAACATGTCAACGACCTGAAATATATCCCAGCAGGGAATCCAAGGATAAAAACAGGTAAAGTTAGAATCACAGTCCCAAAGAACGTACTCAGAATCAATGTTCCAAAGGCATCACAATGTGGTACAATGAAGGTGAGGTTTATTTGGAACAAAATCACATAAAACGTACTGGCCTCAAGAGGTCGAAACGTTGCACATGTTTTTGTTCTTTTGATCTATATAAGCCTCACTTTCATTGTACCACGCCGTGATGCCTTTGGAACATTGATTCTGAGTATATTCCATCAGGGGTAAGAAATATATTTTTGTCATTCATACATTCAATCCAACTGTGTCTTTTTATATTGTAATCCCAAAATAATACAGACTTGAAATTGAATTTCTATAATATATGCAGACACAATCTCAAAAACATCCAAATGCACAGGCAGCGGGTATCTGTTAAAATACTTTTCTGCAATAGATAATTTAACTCTCTCTATCTTGTGTCTCTCTGTCACTGTCCTACTGCTGCATTGCATATCCCTCTGTCTCTCTTTCTCACTGTTTCTCTCTCTCTATCTATCTCACTGTCTCTCTCTCTATCTTACTGTCTCTCTCCTGTCACTGTCTCTCTATCTTGCTATCTCTTACTGTCTCTCTCCTGTCACTGCCTCTCTATCTTACTGTGTCTCTCTTGTCACTGTCTCTGTAACTCACTATCTCTCCTGTCACTGCCTCTCTATCTCACTGTGTCTCGCCAGTCACTGTCTCTTTATCTCGCTGTCTCTCTCCTGTCACTCCCTCTCCATCTCACTGTCTCTCTCCTGTCACTGTCTCTGTAACTCACTATCTCTCCTGACACTCCCTCTCTATCTCACTGTCAGTGGCGTACATACCGAGGTCACAGGGGTCGCTGCTGCGAACAGGCCCGGCCCACCAGGGGGCCCGGCCGCCCTGCGACCTGGTATGTACCCAGTGTGGCCAGACTCTTCCCCTGGGGGGCCCAGGAGCTGGCCACCTCAGGGCCCCCCAAGGTCAGTGAGTGTGTTACTGAGTGTGTTAGTTTGTGTGTGTCAGTGAGTGTGTTAGTTTGTGTGCGTTTGTTAGTGAGTCTGTTTGGTGTCTGTTAGTGAGTGTGTGTTTTGTAAGTGAGTGTATATGTGTCTGTCAGTGAGTGTGTATGTATGCCTGTCACTGAGTGTGTGTCTGTCAGTAAATGTGTGTGTCTTTTAGCTAGTGTGTATGCATCTGTTCGTGTGTGTGTGTATATTCAGCACTTACCTTTCTCCAGCGCCAAACTCCCTTGGCACTAGGGATCCCACCGCCCCGATACGCCACACAGCTCCGAATGCGCATGCGCAGCAAGAGCCGCGCGCGCATTCAAACCGCCCATAGTAAAGCATTACTCATTACTCAATGCTTTCCTATGGACATTCAGCGTCTTCTCACTGTGATTTGCCCGCCTCCATGTGTTGCGGCCCCGGCCCGTGCAGAGCAAGCAGGGGGTTGGGGGGGAGGAAGGGGGCCCACGGATTTCACACCGGGGCACTATGGGTTGTGTGTACACCACTGCTCACTGTCTCTTTATCTTGCTGTCTCTCTCCTGTCACCAGGGACGTATTAGCCGCGAGGCAAACAAGGCATTTGCCTTGGGCGGCATTTTTCAGGGGGCGGCAAAAAACGCCGCCCCCCAAATGCCCAGGGCAGATGCCTTGTTAGCCTTGCGGCTAACTGACATCCCGGGCGGCCGGCGAGGGAGCACTTCCCATGAGCTGACTGCTCAGCTCCCTCGCGCACCGCAAAGTGAGGCTGGGAGCCGGAAGATGACGTCATCTTCCGGTTCCCAGCCTCACTCTGCAGCCGACGCGCGAGGGAGCTGAGCAGTCAGCTCATGGGAAGTGCTCCCTCGCCGGCCGCCCGCACGCTCGCCCGCCTGCCAGCGCCGCCCGCCCTGCAGCCACTGGACCACCAGGGAGAGAGACCCCCCCCAGCACTCCCAAAGGTAAGGAGGTTGGGGGGGGATTTAAATTAAAAAAAAAGTTAATGTGTGTGTGTGTTTGTGTCTGACTGTGTGTGTGTGTGTGTGTTTGTGTCTGACTGTGTGTGTTTGTGTCTGTGTATGTGTCTGACTGTGTGTGTCTGTGGATGTGTCTGACTGTGTGTGTGTATGTGACTGTGTGTGTCTGTGTGTTTGTGTGTGTGTTTGTGTCTGACTGTGTGTGTCTGACTGTGTGTGTGTGTGTGTGTCTGGGCTGTGTGTGTGTCTGTGTGTGTGTGTTTGTGTGTCTGACTGTGTGTGTGTGTGTGACTGTGTGTTTGTGTTGATGTGTGTCTTGTGTGTGTCTGACTGTGTGTGTGTCTGGGCTGTGTGTGTGTGTGTGTCTGGGCTGTGTGTGTGTGTCTGACTGTGTGTTGTGTGTGTCTGTGTTGTTGTTGACTGTGTGTGTGTTTGTGTCTGACTGTGTGTCTGTGTTTGTGTGTGTTTGTGTCTGACTGTGTGTCTGACTGTGTGTGTGTCTGGGTGTGTGTGGGCTGTGTGTGTGTTTGTGTCTGACTGTGTGTGTCTGACTGTGTGTGTGTGTGTCTGACTGTGTGTGTGTCTGACTGTGTGTGTTTGTGTCTGACTGTGTCTGTGTATGTGTCTGACTGTGTGTGTGTGTGTTTGTGTATGTGTCTGACTGTGTGTGTGTGTGTGTTTGTGTGTGTTTGTGCGGGGGGGGAGGGGGGTGCCTGAGTTTTGTCCTGCCTAGGGCAGCACAAAACCAGGATACACCACTGCCTGTCACTATCTCTTTATCTTGCTGTCTCTCTCCTGTCACTGTTTCTTTATCTCGCTGTCTCTCTCCTGTCACTGTTTCTTTATCTCGCTGTCTCTCTTCTGTTACTGTCTCTTTATCTCGCTGTCTCTCTTCTGTCGCTGTCTGTCTGCATCTTGCTGTCTCTCTCCTGTCGCTGTCTGCATCTCGCTGTCTCTCTGCATCTCGCTGTCTCTCTGCATCTTGCTGTCTGTCTGCATCTTGCTGTCTCTCTCCTGTCGCTGCCCTCCACTCTTTGGGTTGTTTTATCATCTGTTAAAGAGACAGATCACTAATAACGATATACCTTGGGTATCACTACAATATTAGGGATACTTTCTTTAATTTTTACATTTTGCAATATTTATTAAAAAAAATCTAGAAAAACTTTAAACTCAGTTACTTTAGGTTCATTGAATATATCCAAAATGCATTATGACAAATTTAATAACGTTTATGTTTAAACTAAAGATTTAGAAAACGATTTAAATAATTCCAGGTGAAAGCCTATGGCCATTAATGTGATCACACTTCTTTTGTGCAGGGAAGAAGGAAGTCTTCGCGGTGATTTATGATTCAGAGAACAATGGTACAGATGATATAATAACTAGGATCAAAACTGGACGTACTGGGATTAATCATGTTTTACAATACAGTAAAAATGAAAAGGAATCCTATCAGAGGTTCAGAGGTCAGAGAACTAGTGAAAAGGCTGGAGAAAGGATTAGAGTGCAACTGTCTGAGCTGAAAACACTGGTATCTGACACAGGTAAGATCCCTCCACCATTACTCTCTATGTATCATTCTCTGTTGGAACTCATTCAGCTTCATACGGATCATGGATTTATCTGAATGGAGAGTTTAGAAAAATCCCATTTAAAGGGACACTCGGTATATTTCTTCCCTTTGTCAACTATTATAAATAAATGGACCAGCAAATCTTCCAACTAGGAAAAGGTGATTACCTTTATTTTACATAAAACACAACTTTTATATTCAATGACATAAAAATAAGGAAAAATGATTGGAAATGAAGATATCCGTGACTAGGTGCGTATTATAATAAAATATAAAATCTAACCCAGGCGGTGGACATATTGTTACAGGATGTTACTACGTTTAAAGTGGAAGGTTTAACCCCTTAAGGACACATGACATGTGTGACATGTAATGATTCCCTTTTATTCCAGAAGTTTGGTCCTTAAGGGGTTAAAAAGGTCCCAGAAAAGTTTCAGTTCTTAATTCCATCACCCCTTCAAACACTATTGCAGGTTTTACTGGGGTGAATTAAGCTGTAGAGGTAAGTAAAACACTTACCACTGCTGCCCCATGCAATGCCCATAATGCTTTGGGTGCGCTCAGGTACAGACAGATATATACTCTGCGCATTCAGTATTTTCTCAAGTTAGACTAGACATGTGCATGTGCTGAGCGGGTGGCACTACAGGGTTAATTAACGTAAATAATTTGTCTTGTGTTGCCTGCTCTCTCAGTCAGCTATACATCCCATTACGCTACTTTGTCCTTAAATTTGAAATTCACTTGTATTTCTCTCTTTAGTGAATAACCCTGTTTGTCTATTAATGTGAAGGCTAGGAGCTCAGAAATACTCCCCTTTCTCTGCAGTTTGTGGATCAATATGTCCTCCTACTTTGTTATGTCAATATATTACTCAACGTCATTACCTAGAGAAATCTTTCCCAATTCTGGTTTGTTACCATTTCTACCTATAAATCTAGGCAGGTCTACGAGCCATAAGAAGACTAACAGGAGTATGTTGTGTAGATATGTCTTCAAACAGAGAGCGCACTCTTGTGGTCGATTATTATAATGCATCTTTGAGAATTTGAAACTAAGCAGTGCCTATTCTACAATAAGGATTTGTGACGTTTGCTCCCCGCTAAATAACTAAAATGTCCCTAAATGGATAAAACAATGAAAGTGCTGTGCTATAGTGACATTTTCATAAAACAATGAAAGTGCTGTGCTGTAGTGACATTGTTATAAAATATTGTCATTGTAGCACAGCACTTTCATTGTTTTATCCACTTAGGGACGTTTTAGTTATTTATTAAAGGTGCTACCTTAGACATAGGTGTCCTCGAAGGTACGGTAGGGACCACAGGTCAATCCTCTCTATCCTAAGATTTAAGGAAACTGTAAAATTAATTTATCTGACAATCTGTAGTATATATACCCGTTAACGTGTTACTATTTAGCAGCCTGATACATTTTTGCTACAAATTGCCACTGTATCCGCTCGCCCCTGTATCTAAGCGCACCTCTCAACCCTATGGTCAGCTCGCTTGAGTGGGTTTTTCTAGCGGACATTTATGGTCCGATATCTCACTTTGTCGCTGTTTGAAACCTAAACACCACTCTAATGGTTTGGAGCAAACCATGTTTTTAGTGAGTGTTCTACTATACTGTATATAATAAGGATTTGCGATTCTGCTCCTACAAGTTAGAAGTCTGTTATATATTCCTTATAAATATTAGGTTTTTTTCACCTAAGATTTTAATTAGGTTTTTTTTTTTTTTTTTTTGTTTAATTGGACTTAGTGGTTTTAACTTGATATAATAAAGGTTACGTTTTATTTCATTAATTGTTGTTTATTAATTATTGTATAGTCTGCTAACAAGCGCAATACGTTGGAAACACCTTTTTAGCTTCTAGTCTGCATAATGTTTGAGCTTACATGGGGTTAACCCCTCAGTTGTACCTGTAGCAGTTGTTTTTTCCTTGTTTCCAGTTTATTTTGTTTATGCACATTTTATGTTTGGTTAAGGTGTCATCTTTAAATCATGTAAATAAGTGACTTTTTATTCTGCCACGTTACTTGTCCCACTCTAGTAGTGAATAGGGTGACGTTCTGATTGTATTTTCCATTGATATTGCTCTCTCTAATGTCTGTATTTGAGTGAGTTATCTTGCAGTAGTGTCTTCCTATAAACACACATTTATAATTCTCTTATCAATACACATCCATCTTATTAATATTCCCCACAAAATCAGATTATTAACTTAGAGCTCATTGCTTTCTCAGATTCTTCGAACAGAGTTACACAAAACACATCATCCTGTAACACTGTGAGTATTTTGTGTTTGTGTGACTTTAACCTTCAAATTATCTGTAAATCCTTGGGGTGCCCAAAGATAGATCCTCAGATGTTGTAGAACTGCATCTCCCATGATGCTTTGTAAACGTTTACAATAACAAAGAATCATGGGAGATGTACTTTTACAGATTCACCTTATGGGCACCCCTTATGCACTCTGTTCTAGGTCTTATTATTATTAGCGTCTACATAGTGTCCGTGTTATACAATTATAGAATGTGAATATCTGGCAAGTTACAGAATGTGAACAGAGACATAAAGTGGAGAGGGCCTTAGTTTAGTATATCTAACGTACATTCCAACCTCAGTTTAGTATATCTAGTATACATACCAGCCTCAGTTTAGTATATCTAGTATACATTCCAGCCTTAGTTTAGTATATCTAGTATACATTCCAACCTCAGTTTAGTATATCTAGTATACATTCCAACCTCAGTTTAGTATATTTAGTATACATTCCAGCCTCAGTTTAGTATATCTAGTATACATACCACCCTCAGTTTAGTATATCTAGTATACATTCCAGCCTTAGTTTAGTATATCTAGTATACATTCCAACCTCAGTTTAGTATATCTAGTATACATTCCAGCCTTGGTTTAGTATATCTAGTATACATTCCAGCCTTAGTTTAGTATATCTAGTATACATACCAGCCTCAGTTTAGTATATCTAGTATACATTCCAGCCTCAGTTTAGTATATCTAGTATACATTCCAACCTCAGTTTAGTATATCTAGGATACATACCAGCCTTAGTTTAGTATATGTAGTATACATTCTCTCTGTTATAAGTAGTATGCCTTTTAAAAAAAAAAAAATCTTTATAGTTATACTTGCGACCCTATTAGACACTCAGCCATGCTACTGGTGGCCACTCACCCATTGTAATCTTCCCATAGTTGCCACACTTTATTGAAAGCTACCATCGTGTTGTGAATCTGAGCTGTGAATTTATCCATTAGGAAGTTATCCTTTATAAGTTTGACGTTGTCTTTCTTGGGTACATCCATATCCAGCCACACCTGTGCAAGTGCTCTCCTTGCAGCTGTGTAATTGTATTAAATCATTTTTGCATATGTGGCATATTGGCTAAACCCTGATTGGTTTAGATAATAAGAAGAACCATTGATCCATCTCTATTGGCCTGTGGAATATCTCTACCAGGATGTCTTTAGCCATTTCCAGATATTTGCTCACCTATGCTCACATATGGACAAAGGTTTCCTTCAACTCACAGCCCCTCCAACAAACATCGGGGGTGTTTTTCACCATATCGAAGCACATATGTGAGCATATTTCCTGTGGGAAAGCATTGGATTGGTTGAGATTATCGATCTCGGTGATCCTCCCAATAGCACTGAGGAAGCAGAAATACTCAATCTGAGTATAGGAACTCTGTTAAACCCTCCTTTCTCCAGCAGTACATACCTTCACCTACATGTTTCTCCTCATTCCATCCCATTTAAAGTTCTCACATACACCATATCCACTTCAAACAAAATCCTCCTTTATCACAAAAGGCTTCCCACCCTCCCCTCCTCCCTGGTTTCTGCTTCCTGCTTCCTTTATAGGCGTATGGCATGTTCCCCAATTACCTCCTCAATCACATCATATCTTAGCAGTCTGCGTAAATGTTCTAAGGCTCTCTCACCTGAATCTTCAAATCACCCATGCTCCCTCTCATGTCAAGTCACCATTATAACCTTTAGATTGTAAGCTCCTGAGCCATGTAGCTCAGTACTTTGTATAAAAGGGCTGTAAATGCTAGACCAAAGCTCAGGGGTCGGACCCAATATTAATTTTGTATTGGTTTGTCTGAATTGTAATGGTGAGCGAGCAGTCAGGAAAAAAACGTAGGTTATGGATTCCAGAAAGATAACATGAGGAGGACAGCTATGGGATTATGATGAACAGAATAGTTGATAAATAAGACACGTTACAAGGTTGTCCGGTGTTCATCCAAGGTTACAGTTCATCCACAGCAATCCAAGGTCCAGATGCTGAATCCAAATCAGACAGGAAGAGTGAAGAGCCATAAAGCAAAGCCCAAGTCCATCTGAAGCTGAACTGGGACAAAACACCAGCAGTTGACTTCTTTAGATGATGCGTGTGGCCCCTCCAGGAGCTCCTGCAAATAGGCCTTGTTTAAAGACAAAGAGTTGCCAGTAGGGTTTCTATGGGTGGGCGAGGTGGGAAGGAAATTTGGGAAAACAGACTTTTAAGTTCCAGTTATTTTTTCACAGCTGGAGCTTGCGAAGAAAGAACAATGGCGCAGCCTGACTCATTCTCAGGCGAAAAAGGTAAATTCCACCCAAACTGTTAGTATAACTGCTGGTTTTTATAATGTGCAGCTCTTTTAAAAGCAATCCCTCCAAAGGGAACGGGCAACACAGTGAAGCTGAATGAAGACCAACCTTTTTGGTGTCCAGACACCTCTGTGTTCCAGTCAGTGTAGCATCACCAATGGAGCTCAGATATTGACTGATGTAAGACCTCACAGGAGCAGCTTACAAAGGGACAACAATGTGGCAACTTGACCCAATATGAGGAGAAAGAAGAAGGTTACAAACTCACCCTTCGTATAACACATGACGTGCACCATTTCCCCTCCAATCCACGTTTAGCTCATATCTCTGAATACCTGGACTGCTCCAGCAGTTAAGACCTCATTTGATGTTTTTTTCTAGGAGTTATTGTTTTACATCATTTTAAAAGCTTATCCAAAAACATTAACCCATTAAGGATGCAGCTTTAGAAGCTGAACATACACTTAAGGACACCAGCAATCTTTAATTTTTTTTTGTGTACAAACACAATTAGCATTGTTTGTATTTATTGCACAAACACATATTATATAGTGCTTGTTTAATTTGATGTGACATGATAAACTATTATTTATAATAAAATCTGCAAAAAAAATAAATTTTCACAGTTTTGGCAATAATAACGTGTACATAATATGCCCATCAGATTTCATCTTATTTCAAAAGTTACAGGTCACAAAATACAAGGAATAAAATAACATTTCAATGTGAAATGTTAAGTTAGTCTTGTAAGTTTAGTAGCCATCACAGAAAACAAAATTGCTACACAAAAGTATATATTTATATAAAGTAGACATCACACCACAAGGTTATTTTAACACTTTTCATGTAGCCATTTGACTGCCAATCTCTGCTAAATTGTGTAGAAAAATTTAGGTTTTTCAGTTTTTTTGACAAATACACATTTAACAAGATTTTTTTTAATGTGTATTTTGTAAAGCTGGTGTGTGCTATTCCTGTACAAAACCTAACATTGTGTTCAGCTACATCTGCTGAGTATAACAATACCCCCATTGTATGCCTCTGGCACTTTTCTGTGCAGCTACAATGCCATATAAGAGACAAAGCTATTTAATTTTCTATAGTTAGAATTTTCATAGATGGATTTGATGGCCTATATCTCATTTTGGGGCATTATAGCCGTTTGACTGTTCAAATAACCCCACAAAGGGCTTACAATTGAGAAAGCAGACACTCCAGGGTATCTTATGATTGCTTATTCAAACTACCCCATAAAGTCTTACCATCACTAGGGTATTTCAAAAAGCATACCTCATAGTACCTTCACCAAGTCTGTTTCCTCGTAGCTATCAGGGACCATGGAGCACTTCAGACCCAGTTGCCCAGGCTTGACTGGGATCATTGAGGGTCTTTTCCACCCTGGACCAAACACCAGGCAATACTTGGTGAAGGTTAAAACAACAACTCACTTTACTAGATATAGCACACACATTTATACCCCCAACAGTCTCATTTACATACAATAGGGTGCATAAAGCACTAAAGTATAAGGAAGGATGGGTCAGACAATAGCAAGAGCTGATGGCAGATTGAGGAGGGACAGGGCAGCTAGTTTAAACAGGTCTGGCAGTGTCCCTGGGACAACGCCTTGCTGGGGAAACAATGGGACAGGAAAAAGGGGGAGGGGGAGAGGCACAGACAAGCAATACATTCAACATACCCAGACAGTATGTGGACTACACCCAGCACCAATAATGGGCACAGGGTCTCCTAAACACAAAAGAAATATGGGTACCCACATACAGTGTCTGCCTTCTATCCCCAGAGGGGGTGACTACCATCACAGGCATGTTCTGAACTTAAGCATGGGATAATTTTTTCGCTAATTTGTACCAAATGTAGTGGTACTAAGCATTTTTCTTCCTTTTTGACACACACCGTGAGATTTTAAGGTATATTTTGCAAACCTTATGTTTGCTATGGCACTATAATACTTCAGATGTTGCTCAGCTATGTCGTTTGAGTTCAGCAATACCCCCGTATGTACCTTTTTCACAGATATTCTTTATTTATAAAATATTTTACCAGGAAAGATACATTGAGATTTCTCTCGTTTTCAAGTATGTCCTGGGTCCACAAATCCTTGCATTGTTACATTAGGGTACAATAAAATACAAAAACAATATTAATACACAATATATACAACATTTAACATGGAACAGGTAGGAAATATATAATCAACCATGACAGGTGCAATCTGTTTTGAGGTATGTAGAGAGGGATCTCTTAAAGGACTTTAGGCTTAGGGAAGATTTTTTTTTATACATATAAATTTTTATTTTTCATTTTAAAAATTTCGTCCAAATGCATTTTCATGAATAGATTTTACAATATGGTGCAATATATTACTTTGCAATAAATTATGTAATTATACATATATTTAGTATAACCATATTTCATACACTTGAACATTATCTACATTATCTACAATCAAACCAAAAAGAAGAGAAAATAACATACAATTCCTCTTTCTTACAATCATTTCACATTGGTGCTACCTAAGAGTGGCTATCTGTGGGAGGGGAGTTGAGTTTTTACAGCTAAGATATCTAACCCAGGGGGCCCAAATTTCATCATATTTCTCTCTGGATAACTTATTTGAGGCTAACCCAGCTTCCATCCTACATTGATAATCTATTTGTATACATATATCATGCCAGTTTAACAAACCCATATTTCTCCAATTTCTGTCCATAACTATTTGTATTGCCAAAAAGGAATGAATCATAAGAATTTTTTGTTTTATATTAACTTTTGGCAAATCTAAATGGAACAGGAACATTTGAGCCGTTATAACAGTTTGGACCTTCAAAATGGAATCCACCAAGTCCGATAAAGTTATTTTCATAGATTTCAACTCCTCACAGTCCCACCAGATGTGGGAGAATGAACCTAACTCCCTACCACATCTCCAACAATCTGGTAGAAGTGTGGGTTGAAATCTATGGAGGCGAGTGGGCACCAGGTACCAACGATATACCAGTTTAAAGTACACTTCCTGTATATTCACCCCATGTATATATCTTTTTACTGATTGTAGGCCCAAAATCCAATCTTCAACCGAGGATGAAAAGTGGAGTTCCTGCTCCCATTTATTCATTGCCAACACTTTAACTATTTGCCTTTGGCTTCTTGTAAATTGATTAAATCTGGATGCGATTTTTTTTTGTAATGGAATGCTACAAACTGGTCAAATGGAGAAGTTTCCGAAAAAACGTTTCCCATAATAAAAGATTTTATTCTTAAGTAGTTAAATATTTCCTTCGAAGGGAGGTTATAATTAAACTGTAACGTTGCAAATGGCAATATTTTATTATCATTTAGAAGTTCCGCAATTTTTGCAATTCCACACTTTTCCCATTCTTGAATATTTATATTTTTATATAAAGTTTTAAACATATTAATGGGGCGTTTCTTGATATATGTTTAGTTCCATATTTTTTCTTTAAGTATTTTACAATATAGATCATTGTGTTATTCATCGGGTTACTAGGCCTCATATTTTTTACAAATTCACTGTCACACCACCAGAGAAGTAAAGGTTCAATATTACAGAGATCCGATTTTTCAATATCTAACCAAACTGGTCTTGACATTGTAAAATTATCACATTTAATTAAGTGTGCTACCATATTGTTCATATATAGTTTCGCTTGGGGAAGATTTGAAAGTGTGTGGGAGGTCATTCCATAATTTCAGTGCTCTGTAGTAAAAGGAGGATCGCCCCACTTTATTTTATTAATGAGGTAGACTAAATAAAGCCGGGGAGAGCATTCTGCTCAGCTAGGGTGGGAGCTTCCCAGAAAAGCTCTTAAACACAAGTCTGGAAAGATGAAGGGTGCGTCTGGATTCCAGCGACAACCAGTTTAGTTCTTTTAGCATGTCACAATGGTGGGTCCTGTAATTACATTGTAGTACAAATTATTAGCAGTAGAAAGAGGGAAGTGCTCATGCCATTGTACAGAACACTGGTGAGACCTCACTTGGAGTATTGTACACAGTACTGGAGAACGTATCTTCAGAAGGATATTGATACTTTAGAGAGAGTTCAGAGAAGGGCTGCTAAACTGGTTCATGGATTGCGGGATAAAACTTACCAGGAAAGGTTAAAGGATCTTAACATGTATAGCTTGGAGGAAAGACGAGACGGGGGGATATGATAGAAACATTTAAATACATAAAGGGAATCAACACAGTAAAGGAGGAGACTATATTTAAAAGAAAAAAAACTACCAAAACAAGAGGACATAGTCTTAAATTACAGGGGCAAAGGTTTAAAAATAATATCAGGAAGTATTACTTTACTGAGAGGGTAGTGGATGCATGGAATAGCCTTCCAGCTGAAGTGGTAGAGGTTAACACAGTGAAGGAGTTTAAGCATGCGTGGGATAGGCATAAGGCTATCCTAACTATAAGATAAGACTAGGGACTAATGAAAGTATTTAGAAAATTGGGCAGACTAAATGAGCTGAATGGTTCTTATCTGCCGTCACATTCTATGTTTCTAATCGGCAGAACGAGTTATACAATGTATTGCGTTTATTAATGAGTGATTGCGGTGCAGATGCATATACTACATCCCCATAATCAATGATTAGCATCAGCATTTGCTGTACAATATTTTCCTTTACTGTAGGGCTTAGGCAGGATTTGTTTCTGTACAGGGCACCTAATTTTGGATAAAGTTTAGATGCAAGTTTTTCCATGTGGAGGCCAAAAGATAGATTGGGGTCTAACAACATACCCAAGTATTTGAAAGAGTGGACTGCGGTCAGTGAGCCTTTTGAATTTGTTTTGATGGATAGGTGGGAATCCTGTAATTTAGGTACTGTTCCAAAGATCATTGTGACAGTTTTGTCAGTGTTTAGGAAGAGTTTGTTTTTTGAGATCCACTTTTCTACCTCTGTGAACTGGTCGTAGAGCACAGCCTCAGGCTGCGGTAGATCAGATTTGCTTGCATAGAATACTGTGTCATCTGCGTACATGTGTACATTTGAGGATATGCAGACATTAGGCAGATTATTTATAAATAATGTAAATAGTAGGGGGCCAAGAATGGAACCCTGGGGAGACTGGGAGAGGGAGGGAGTTGCTGTCAGAAATGGACACATATTGCGAGCGATCCGATACATATGATCGAACCCAGGTTAGGGAGCAATCACCAATACCTGAGTTTTCGAGTTTGTGCAGTAGAATGTCGTGGTCTACTGTGTCAAAGGCCTTGGCAAAATCAAGGAAAATAGCTCCAGTTAGGTCTCCTTGTTCCATGCCAGTTTGGATGTCATTGCAAACTTTTAAGAGGGCAGTTGTAGTGGAGTGATTCAGGGAAAACCCGATTGATCAGGGGTTAGATTGTTGGTAGTACTCACAAAGTTGCGTATGGACATATTTTTCTAAGATTTTTGACAATACCGGGAGCAATGAAATTGGGCGATAGTTAGAAACCAAAGTAGTCTCACCACTTTTATGGATAGGCACTACTCTCGCAGTCTTCCAAAGTTTGGGTATGTATCCAGACACCAAGGATTCGTTAATTAGAGTTGCGACGGGTTTAGCAATTGCTGGCGCACCGAGATTCAACAGCATTGCTGGGATTTGAGCAGGTCTAGACTGGTTTTTCATTTTTAGTTTAAGGTGTTTCTTAATGACACTAATAGGTACAGGTCTAAAAATGAATTTGTCTATATTTCGCCTTTGCAAATTTAGTGGGGCCTGAGCCACAATTTGTAGTTTTTAGGATGTGTGTCATTTATTAGCTTGGCAATCAGGGCAGTGGAGCATCCAACAAAATAATTGTTAAAGGCATTTGCTACATCTAAGGGAAGTTGCAGGGTTTGGTTATCCACTTTGACAGTGGAGGGTTGGGAGTGCATTGGGGGAGTTTGTAGTTTATTTATGACTTTCCAAAAGTTTCTAGGGTTTAAGATGTTACTGTTCAGATTTTCATAGAAATATTGGGCCTTGGCCAGTTTTGTTTGTTTTGTGCATATATTTCGCCAATGTCTATGTGCACAGTGATCATTCATAGAGCCAGTTCGCTTGAATTTTGACCACAAAGAATCCCAAAACTGGTACATCCAGTTCATATGTGCTCCTTTTACCCTCACCTTATGCAGCTGGGCATGCAAATTCCAATCTTGTAGGAGTTCAGACTGAAAGAATTCAACAGCACAGTCTAGATCTGGGATAATGTTTAATCTGTGCCATGAGAGATTCTTGATGTCATTTAAAAAGGATTCAAGATTACATTTTTTGAAGGACCTGGTGATTTTAACCTTGGGAGAGGATTTAATAGCCTTTATTTTGCGCACGCAGTACACTAAACAGTGATCACTGAAACTGTTTGGGAGAACACTGTGGGGATATTTATGGGATAATAATAGTAACAGTGAAAATTGCCCACTAATTCAATTCTCAGATCCCAAAGAACGTTTATCGTGTTAAGTGAGAAGTATATCATATAAATAATATTCACGATTTGTTATAAAAATAGATTTATTTATAATGACAAGTTAATTAATAATAATATGTAACATGCGTGATAATAATCAATGAATATCCAGTATAAAATGATATGCAATACAAAGGAATGGGTATTACGTTTCAATGGCTAAAAAGCATTTTCTGTCAAGACTTTATTTATGACTATCTTTAACACAGACTGAAAGTGAAGCTTTTCACAGTGAAGAACAGAATTCTTCAGAGTGCAGCGTAAGGTCGTAAAGTTTAGCTGACAGAATAACCCTTTCAATGCTGGCTAAATCTCCTAGGTAATCAAGATCTATTCTTATGTAATTTTAAATAAAATAACATTTAAACCAGTTCATTAGTCATTTCCTGGAACCATCCAATAAGAGAATCTACCATGATTATATAAGCAGATTTTAATTTGTCTAAAAGATATCTTATCTCATATTAGGGCAAATCAATACACCTGGATAAAAACAGCGGTATGCTAACACATGATAATATCACATCAATATATAATTATTCTTAATTCCACCTGCAGAATGGAATGTTTATAACTATATATATTTTTTTAGTTAACTAAGATTTCTTAATATGGAAATCTCACCGTGCTTTATCCAGTCATATATAATGCTATTAATACATTTTAATTAATTTAATTAATTAAATGAAACCAGTATAATTACCAGTTGAGTAGATATTTCATCCGATTGGTAGATAGTCTCAGGAACTTATTTGGATGTCTCTCTGCATGGAGGTGTGTAGGTAATAGTGAAAGGTGGTGTTGGTTAGAAGGTCAGTGAAATTCTAAGTGTTAGAGTTTTCAGAGTAGAGTGTTAGTCTCAGATGTTGTCCGAGTTGGAGTCCCCCAAACTTCCAATTCCTCTCTCTCCTCTTTTTCCTTCTCCTTTGCCTTCCTGCCTACCCTGCATATCTCTATCTTCCCTTTGTCTTAACTTTTAAAGGGCCAGACTCTCTGTACGTCATCAGTTGATAACCCAATAGAAGCACTAGAGGTGTGGTTATCTTCCAGATCGCAATTTAGTTATTTGATCTATAGAGGGCAGTCTTGTCCCACTAAACATACCTATCCAGGAAAGAGTTAACTTTTCCTAGTGGCTATTTTGACGTCATTTTGCTTATCTCAAATGACCACTATAACTTATGTATCCTTCACAGATCAAAGGGTTTCTTAAATTTTGTCCAGACTATGTGTCTAGCAATCTGAGTTTTGTCTAATATAGCAGATCATGAACTAAGTTTACCCTTTTCCATACAATGGTACCTTATATATATATAGACAGTTAAATTTTATTATTTAATCTTCTCTGTCACAATTGTCTGGGTTTAGAATTGATTATATTCTTCTTATCACTTGTTTATACTATGCATTCCTTAGCTCTGGCAAAGTGGCTAGTCTTACAGAAAGAAATCTAGTGTCTTTTTGTTAACTTGAAAATAACAAAATAGAGTCTGGTCTGTTCAGAGTGACTCAGAATATACACTTTTAGTTTCTATCATAGCACAAAATGTCTGCCGATATAAATACCCTGACAACACCAACCTCCTGGATTCTATCAGGAGAAGTGGAGAGAATCCAATCGAGCAGGGTATGGTTATAGCTTTTAATGTTTATGCGAATTGGGGAGGAGATTAATTGCGTTAGCTGCAAAGTCCTAAACAGTGTGCAAGAACTATTATTTTTAGGGTTCAGCCGATCAATATTAAAATATCCAAAGACCAACAGTTCACTTTTTGGGGTTTGAGCTATGGTTTCACTAAGGAGATGGGCTATGTCAGAAAGGGAATGCACTGGGGAGCTAGGTGGGCGGTAGATTCCTTCAACAATGATTGATTTACTGCACGGGATCTTAATTGTGCCAGAAAGGAAATCAAAGGTGGCAGGAGGGCTAAAGTCTTGTAAGGGAGTAAACTTTACGGAATTGTCAATATAAATAACAATACCACTTCCTCTTTTTGCTCTGTCATTTCTATGGCATGAATACCCATTTATTGCAATGGCAGAATGAGGAATTTTTGCGGTTAGCCACGATTCAGAAAGCACAATGATTTTGGGCTTGTAATGTGAACACCATGCTTGCAGTGCATCGATCTTTGGTAGGAAGCTGCGAATATTACAGTGCACAAAAGAAAGGCCTTTTTTAGCTGGAATCTGGAATCTGTTGGGGGACCAGGGTTAGACTCTACTTCATTTGCAAGTGCAAGTAACATGAGTAATAGGAATGTGGACATAATCTCAGTTTGGTAGTATTGTAATTGTAGGATTTATACTTTGGTGGGGTGGGAGGGCAGATAAATTACAGCAACAAAGCAGGTCATAAAGTATAAGAACTTGGTTTTCAGTTTGTGTTGAGTGTTGCTTAAGAGGGTATTGGTAGGAACATGACAAGAGTGTGAACAGTGTTACAAGGAATATTAACACGGCCATATTTGGAGCCATGTACAGGAGGGGAGGAGATAAAAACAAACATTAAGTAGGTTACAATAATGCAAATATATGATGAGGAAGTAGTACCTACACTACACATATAGCTAGTTACAGAATACAAACATAAATGCAGCAAGCACAACAGTGTGTGGATGATAATGAAGATGTTAATTGCAGGATTGTCTGCTGTTTTCCTCCTTGTGTACTTCTTGATGAACTCCCTTGGTAAACTCCTCGGATTCAGGATGTTGAAGACACGGTCATTTCAGGGTTTTTCAAACTTTGAATTTTGATGCTGGGTCCATGTCCCATTCTGGAGCATTTTAGAAGGTTGCTAATTCAAACTACCCCACAAAGCCACAAACCTTAGAATGGGATCTTTTTTTGTAACAGGTATAGTGGGAATAAGTATTTTTACTTTTTTTCTTTTTAAAACTTGATATTGAACCTTTTTTTTTTTTACATTTTTATTACAGCTAACCCCTAACTAGCCTTACACAAAATAAATTCCCCAATTTCCAATTAACTTCCACCCACTTCAGCTAAATAAATAAATAATTGAAAAAATATTACAATAATAATTCAATTCAATCCATGAGGGTTAAAAAAACCCAATAAAAATAAACCCTTAAGGGTTAAAAATGCAGTGATCAATTGTCAGGGAAATTGTTAATTTTCATTAGAACAGGGTAAAAAGGGTGGGATTTTAAATAAGCACTTTTTCTTTTGCAGGAAGAAGTAGATCTACTCTGATTGGTTTCCCTCCACGTCACTGCTTCTACGGAGGTGGAGGGAAGTGGATCAGAGGTCCCAGCACATGATCGCTGTGACTGGCAATCCCAGTGGTTACATGTGCTGGGAGAGTGTGATTAGCTGCTGCCGCCCTGCCTCGGAAATTGAGGCAGACTGAAGCAGCATTAACTTCATGATCGCTGCAACCACAGTGATCTGGTTAATTTTAGTCAATGATGGAAATGTCTCGTCATGTATCCTTAAGGGTAAAGTTGCCATGGTGGAAAATGTCTGACCAGTTTGTTAAAGGGTTAAATCAAAGCCTTATTTTGAGAGTAACTTAGAACTGTTTAAGACAGGGGTAGTCAAACTTTTTCTACCTACCGCCCACTAATGCATCTTTCTTGATGGAAAAATATCCTTACCACCCACCAGTTTTCACGCAAGAGCGGAATACTTTTTAGAAAGGAGGGTTTTTAAAAAAAATAAATGTACGTCCATTTATCTTTTTATTTCTACTTAATGCATGTTTATGTTTTTAGCTTTATAAAGTTTAATGAGAAAACAAAGTAAATTGAAATTACCTTTACTAGTAATTAATGAGATCCTTGAGGTTGATGCTCCGAGACTAAATATTTGATATCTGGTTCGATTTTCGTAAGGAACAAACGAAGGTCTCCACTTTCGGTGACATTCAGACGACTTTTCTGTTTGCGCATAATATGATTTCTCATCTGTGCGTCAGCTCATCTCCTCTCCTTCCTCAATTCCCCTCCCCACCTTTTTTTCCCTTTTTTCTATTTTTTTAACCTTCCTTTTAGCAATGCCCAGCAGGAAGGCTGAGCTACGCAGCCCACTTACCATTATTAGTCAACAACAATTCTCTCCTTTTCCTTTTTATTTTCCTTCTTTCTCCTTTTTTTCAAGCACTCTGCTCATTCTTCTCCTATTCTACAAATACTCTGCTCCTTCTTTCTTCTATTCTACAAATACTCTGCTCCTTCTTTCTCCCATTCTACAAATACTCTGCTCCTCCTTTCTCCTATTCTACAAGTACTCTGCTCCTTCTTTCTTCTATTCTACAAGTACTCCGCTCCTTCTTTCTTCTATTCTACAAGTACTCTGCTCCTTCTTTCTTCTATTCTACAAATACTCTGCTCCTTCTTTCTTCTATTCTACAAATACTCTGCTCCTCCTTTCTCCCATTCTACAAGTACTCTGCTCCTCCTTTCTCCTATTCTACAAATACTCTGCTCCTTCTTTCTTCTATTCTGCTCCTCCTTTGTTTAGCCGCCGAAATCCCTACCGCCCACCTGGAATCCTGAAACACCCACAAGTGGGCGGTAGGGACTAGGTTGATGACCCATGGTTTAGGACATTATTTAAGATAAATTACTGTGCTAGTTGGTTCCTTCTTGAGGCTCCTAACCCTGGGATTCAGTTAAAAGTCAGACATTACAGAGGGGGATATGTGGCAATTGGGAGCATGACTCGTAAAAATAAATAAATTCTAATAATAATGTTTTTGCACTTTAACAAACCTTCAATGTGTCCCTCTTTATGAGGTACAGTCCCTATTTTGGGCCCTCTTTTCTCTCATAATGTCCTTCTTTTCTAAAAGCTGGTGTGTCTGAGTGTATAACAGAGCTCAAAAAGAAAGGAATGCACACCAACTGATACAATAGTATCTATCTAAATATATTTATTATAATACAATGCAAATATTACATACAAAAAATGCAACAATATAACAGTGACCAAATAGGCAAAAAAAGGCTAAACCATATAATTACCAAATCTCACAAGCCTATATGGGCAGAAACACGAGTCACAAACAGTCCCCCAACGTTTCGGCTCCTCCTGGTAGCCTTTAAGGAGCCTTTTTTTGCCTATTTGGTCACTGTTATATTGTTGCATTTTTTGCATGCATGATTTGGATTTGTATTGCAATAAAATAGATAGATTCTATTGTATCAGTTGGTGTGCATTCCTTTTCTTTTTGAATATTTAGTTTATTGGTATTGGAGGGAGTACCTTGTTGGAATAGCACCCTTAATTGTGGTGGTAATTATACTAAGTGTCTCTCCACATGTTATATTTTGTATGTATAACAGAGCTCCACAGCAATAATACTCCCAGTAATGGGTCTGAGTGTATAACAGAGCTCCACAGCAATAATACTCCCAGTAATGTGTCTGAGTGTATAACAGAGCTCCACAGCAATAATACTCCCAGTAATGGGTCTGAGTGTATAACAGAGCTCCACAGCAATAATACTCCCAGTAATGTGGCTGAGTGAATAACAGAGCTCCACAGTAATAATACTCCCAGTAATGTGTCTGAGAGTATAACAGAGCTCCACAGCAATAATACTCCCAGTAATGTGTCTGAGTGTATAACAGAGCTCCACAGCAATAATACTCCCAGTAATGTGTCTGAGTGTATAACAGAGCTCCACAGCAATAATACTCCCAGTAATGTGTCTGAGTGTATAACAGAGCTCCACAGCAATAATACTCCCAGTAATGTGTCTGAGTGTATAACAGAGCTCCACAGCAATAATACTCCCAGTAATGTGTCTGAGTGTATAACAGAGCTCCACAGCAATAATACTCCCAGTAACGTGTCTGAGTGTATAACAGAGCTCCACAGCAATAATACTCCCAGTAATGTGTCTGAGTGTATAACAGAGCTCCACAGCAATAATACTCCCAGTAATGTGTCTGAGTGTATAACAGAGCTCCACAGCAATAATACTCCCAGTAATGTGTCTGAGTGTATAACAGAGCTCCACAGCAATAATACTCCCAGTAATGTGTCTGAGTGTATAACAGAGCTCCACAGCAATAATACTCCCAGAATGTCCACAGCAATAATACTCCCAGTAATGTGTCTGAGTATAACAGAGCTCCACAGCAATAATACTCCCAGTAATGTGTCTGAGTGTATAACAGAGCTCCACAGCAATAATACTGCCAGTAATGTGTCTGAGTGTATAACAGAGCTCCACAGCAATAATACTCCCAGTAATGTGTCTGAGTGTATAACAGAGCTCCACAGCAATAATACTCCCAGTAATGTGTCTGAGTGTATAACAGAGCTCCACAGCAATAATACTCCCAGTAATGTGTCTGAGTGTATAACAGAGCTCCACAGCAATAATACTCCCAGATGTGTCTGTGTATAACAGAGCTCCACAGCAATAATACTCCCAGTAATGTGTCTCAGTGTATAACAGAGCTCCACAGTAATAATCCCAGTAATGTGTCTGAGTGTATAACAGAGCTCCACAGCAATAATACTCCCAGTAATGTGTCTGAGTGTATAACAGAGCTCCACAGCAATAATACTCCCAGTAATGTGTCTGAGTGTATAACAGAGCTCCACAGCAATAATACTCCCAGTAATGTGTCTGAGTGTATAACAGAGCTCCACAGCAATAATACTCCCAGTAATGTGTCTGAGTGTATAACAGAGCTCCACAGCAATAATACTCCCAGTAATGTGTCTGAGTGTATAACAGAGCTCCACAGCAATAATACTCCCAGTAATGGGTCTTTAAACTACAATAAATGTGAATCAGTCTGTGGAAATAACATACATTGTTCTTCTACATTAAAGTTTAGCTGTAAAAAGTATAAATAAGTCACCTAAAATGTCCCAGAACACCTCGCCTCCTGCCACACCCCCATGTACACCCCTAAAAGTAAAGTGTCGCTCTCTGTCCAATTGAAATGTTGGGAGGTGTGGTTCAGGGCTTTGTGAATAATTGTTTTGATTATACCCACAGAGCAGTCTCTCTAAATACATCCAAATTTATTATTTATGCTTTTAGAAGTGCTTATGGTGGTAGGCATCTGTATGTGCAGTGTTTCTGCTGGAGATGCTGCACATATAGAGATATTTACAATTGTGTGCTGGAGGGCTAGCTAAACCCCCGACACCTGTGAGTTTGGCAGCCCAGAACCCTTTTTCACAGCTGCTACAAAACAAATTAGATCCTTGCACTGTGTGAGTGCAATTTAAATTTCTTCATCATAGTTTCAAGGCAATGTGATTGGCTGAGTTTGCTCTGTTTAGAAGCTGAACAAGGTCACTGCTTTATACCCTCGACATGTTCACTTATTTAGGAATTTTCTAAACTAAAATATTCACCATTTCTCTACTAGGGAACGTTTTAATTCTCCCCATTTCTGGTTATTTTCTTAAGATAATCTCACGCACAGATCATGCACGTCTTTTAAAATCTCATGTGTTTTATTGTAAAAGATTTCAGATAATATGGAAATAAACATACAAAGATGCAGAAAATGAGAATTCTATTTAAATTTACCATATTGTGTGCTGACTGTTTTATCTGTTTGTTTGTAACAGGGACAGAAGACACCTTCATCCTGGACTCTCGGGATATTCTCCAGATCGGCTGAGAGTGATTACGAATGGCTTCAGACATTGCTCCAATCTGAGGGGTTCAGAGGTCAGGCTCCACACGTTCGGTCCTTTTATATTTCCAACAATGGAATGGCACAGTTTATGGAAGATGTTTCAGAGTGCAAGTTTGGAATATTGTATCACACTAAGAACAGAGGTGGAATAAATATCACCGACGTGATGGATTCTCTGTATGATGAAGAACTGAAATTAATGTCTGATAATCTTGGTAAGAAAGTCACAGTGTAGATATAAATCAAATTATAAAAATTATCTATAAATAATGAACGCTGACATTATGTATCTCTGTATTCTGTGCAGGGAAGGACAATGTCCTGGTGGTCATCGATGACCTGGAAGATAGCAGCCCCCAGGAAAGGAACAGGATCCTGCACAACCAGCCAAGTATCAGAATATATTCTAGTGATCTTTTCCTTATTGCAGAAACCAGGATAGAATATGAGAAAATCATTAAGGAACAATCTGAGATGACTTCACTATGACCAGTTACCTCTCTTCTACTGTGAGTCAACTTCACTATGACCAGTTACCTCTACTCTACTGTGCTCCCAAATGGTCCATCTCTCTAGGATTTGTCTGGATTCACCTGGAGCTGAATAAAACACAGATGAAGCTAATAGAACATAGAATGTGACGGCAGATAAGAACCATTCGGCCCATCTAGTCTGCCCAATGACAAGTGACTTACATGGGTTTATAAATTATTAATTGTTATCATTTTTGAAACATTGAGATTGACCCAACCAATCTATGGGAACCTGGTTTTGCTGCTACACATCACCTGTCCGCACATTAAACCAAGTGATATCATATTTCCTGTATTGTGTGTCCACATGGGAACGCCATTGTATGATGGTCAATGGTTTCCTTTTTAGTGTATAATAGTGATTGGAGTCATTGCTTTTTTGCCCAAGTTTATTGAATGAAAATATTATTCATGTTGCGATGCCCTTAACTAATATGGTGTACCGAAAATATGGTGTACCGAAAATATGGTGTACATTCAAAAATGTCACTTCGAATGCAAAAGAAAACTGATCTAAAACAAATAAATTAATTTGAGATTTTCATAAATTGCACTAAAAATGTGCCAAAAATGTGATGTAAATGTTTTGGTGACACTTTGATAAAGCTGGCCCAGTATTTGGAAGGTTCTCTATGCAGGAGAGGTGTAGAATCTAATCATGTTCTATGACACGGAGAGTAGTTTTGAATGTAAGGGGCATCACCCTCATTACTGAGATCAATAATACTACATTTTACAAACACAACAATAAAATGCTATTTAACTCCTTAACCCCTTAAGGACACAGCTTCAGAAGCTTGACTTACGCTTAATGACACAAGCAATTTTTGCATTTTCTTGCTGTTTGCGTTCAACTGCAATTTGCATCTCTCTCATTTATTGCACCGACACATATTATATACTGTTTTTTAAAGGACAGAAAGGGCTTTAATTTGATATAACATATATATATATAAATGCTTACTTATTATAAAAAAAATACAGAAAAATGCAAAAAAAATAATATTTTTTTTTACAGTTTTTGCAATAATAATGTGTGCATAATTAGTGCAGGTTAAGGAAAGTAATTAAAAATAAATTAATTTATTTGTTCTGATTTACAGAATATATAATGTGTCTGGGATTTTAAGTTTTTTTTGGTAGTTACAGGTCACAAAGCACAAGGAGTAAAATAAAATTTTAACGTGGAGCGATTTTAGAATTTGGTATGTTTGTCTTGTAAGCTTAATAGCCATAAAAGAAAACAAAATTGCCACACAAAAGTATATATTTATATAAAGTAGACATCACGGGCTATTTACCTAAGGTTGTTTTGACACTTTCTATGTTTCTATTGATTATATATGGATGTGTGGATTGACATAAGTAACAGATGGTATAAATAAGTCACAATGCTTTCTTTGTCCGAGAGCTCTGGAATGTGGGTGTGGGGGTCTTTTCCTTATATGGCTAGAGTTATATGCTGACGTTAGTATTAGCACATCTATATAGTAACAGAGGGACACGAGGTCGCTCTCAGTCTTGGCTTGGCTCTTGGCTCTGTACAACGATGTAACTCTCCCATCAGAAGTCCAGCAATTACCATCTGCTGTTGAATGTCCATAATCCTGTAACATCATTTGTTGTTTTATGTATCCGTAACTAAGAATAAACCTGAAGAAACCGTAAGTCAGATTGCGTATTACTACTTTTCAATAATATAGACATATATTATTGTGGCAAGCATTTGGCCCAAGAATATATATACAAAAGACGTATATATATCAATCAACTGAAGACAAGAAGAAATTAAGAAAGAGTCCACATGAACATCCATTCATCTACATTTTTTACAAGCCATTTCACCGCCAACCTCTGCTAAATATTGGAGTAAAATTGTGTTCTTTTTGGTTTTTGGCACACAAACTTATAACAGAGAAATTCTCGTGTATATTTTGTAAAGTTGGTGTGTGCTATTCCTGTACAAAGTTTTATTTTGTGTTCAGTTACATCTGCTGAGTAAAATGACACCCCCATTGTATGTCTTTTGCACTATTTCGTGAAGTTACAGTGTAATACAGGATACCTGTCCTTTTCAGTATTCACAGTAGAATTTTGAGAGATGAATTTAATGAGCCTTAGCTTCCATTTGGGGTATTATAACAGTTTGACTGTTCAAAAAACCCCCACAAAGGCCTACCATTTGTAAAAGTAGACACTCCAGGGTATCTTATAAGGTGCATATTGTGCCTTAACATGCCCCCATTTTTTCACCAATATATGCCAAAGTATGTGGTAAAAAATTATTTTGTGCATTTTTTACATACGGATTGCATTTTTGCTGGGCGTTTTGTATATTTCATATGTGCCACTAAGTTCAAACCCCCAAATTATGCTCAGCTAAGTCTTCTGAGTAAAATGACACCCCATATGAATGTCTTTGGCACTATTTCGTGAAGCTACAGTGCCATATAGGAGACCTGTCCTTTACAGTATTCACAGTAGAATTTTGAGAGATGGATTTAATGAGCCTTAGCTTCCATTTGGGGTATTATAACAGTTTGACTGTTCAAAAAACCCCCACAAAGGCCTACCATTTGTAAAAGTAGACACTCCAGGGTATCTCATAAGGTGCATATTGTGCCTTAACATACCCCCATTTTTTCACCAATATATGCCAAAGTATGTGGTAAAAAATTATTTTGTGCATTTTTTACATACGGATTGCATTTTTGCTGGGCGTTTTGTATATTTCATATGTGCCACTAAGTTCAAACCTCCCAAATTATGCTCAGCTAAGTCTTTTGAGTAAAAATACACCCCAATGAATGTCTTTGTCACTATTTTGTGAAGCTACAGTGCCATATAGGAGACCAAGCCATATCCGTTTTTACCAAACTTTGAATTTTGACGCTGGGCCTATGTGCAATTTCCAAGCATCTTCGCAGGTTTTAAATTCAATCTACCCCACAAAGGCCTACCATTTCTTAAAGTAGACACCCCAGGGTGTTTCAAAAGGTATAGTTTGAACCTTAGCGTGGGATCATTTTTCCGCTAGCTTGTACCAGATGTAGTGGTAATAAGCGTTTTTTCTGCCTTTTTGACATACAAAGTGAGTTTGCACAGTATATTTTGCAAACCTTATGTGTGCTACGACTGTATAATACTTCATATGTTGCTCAGCTATGTCGGCTGAGTACAGCAATACCCCCGTATGTACCTTTGCCAGGTATGTGTGGACATCGGAGGGGCACATTTGGGACACAGCCATTCCATTTTTTTTCAAACTTTGAATTTTTATGCTGTGCCTATGTCCCATTTTAGAGTATTTTACCAGGCTATATAATCCAAATTCCCCATAAAGCCATACCATTTCTTAAAGAAGACATCCCAGGGTATTTCAAAAAGGCATATTTTGAACCTCAGCGTGGGATCATTTTTCCGCTAGCTTGTACCAAGTGTAGTGGTAATAAGCATTTTTTCTGCCTTTTTGACATACAAAGTGAGTTTGCACAGTATATTTTGCAAACCTTATGTGTGCTACGACTGTATAATACTTCATATGTTGCTCAGCTATGTCGGCTGAGTACAGCAATACCCCCGTATGTACCTTTGCCAGGTATGTGTGGACATCGGAGGGGCACATTTGGGACACAGCCATTCCAGTTTTTTTCAAACTTTGAATTTTTATGCTGTGCCTATGTCCCATTTTAGAGTATTTTACCAGGCTATATAATCCAAATTCCCCATAAAGCCATACCATTTCTTAAAGAAGACATCCCAGGGTATTTCAAAAGGCATATTTTGAACCTTAGTGTGGGATCATTTTTCCGCTAGCTTGTACCAAGTGTAGTGGTAATAAGCATTTTTTCTGCCTTTTTGACATACAAAGTGAGTTTGCGCAGCATATTTTGCAAACCTTATGTGTGCTATGACTGTATAATACTTCATATGTTGCTCAGCTATGTCGGCTGAGTACAGCAATACCCCCGTATGTACCTTTGCCAGGTATATGTGGATGTTGAAGGGGCGCATTTGAGACGCAGCCATTCAGTTTTTTTCTAACTTTGAAGTTTTACGCTGTGTCCATGTTCCAATTTGGAGTAGTTTAGACGGTTGGTTATTGAAACTTCCCCACAAACACATACTATTTATTAAAGAATACACCCTGGGGTAATTCAAAAGGCATATTTTGAACCTTGGCGTGGGATAATTTTTTCTCTAGTTTGTTCCAGGTGTAGTGGTAATGAGCGTTTTTAAAATGTATTTTTTTACTTTTTATAACTTTTTTACTTTTAAAAACTAGTTTTTAAACTTTTGTTTTGCTTATAAATTTTTTTTAAACTTTCCTAAACTTTCTTAAAACTTTTTTACAGATTTAACATTTTTCTAAGCTATTTTTTTTACTGTTAACCCCTAACTAGCAGTACGCAGCACTAACAATAAATTCCCCATTTTCCCATAACTCCCACCCACCCCAGCTAGCAAAATATATAGTTATTAAATATTTAAATTAATTAATTAAATAAATTGAACCTCTGAGGGTTAAAAAAAATAAATAAAAGTTAATCCTCAGGGGTTAAAAAAAATTAGATCACAGTATAATACTGTGATCTCTATTTGATCGCTGTAGGCAGTGATCGACTGGCAGGGAAGGGGTTAATTTTATTTGGACTAGGTAAAGTGTGTTTTTTTGTTTTTATTACTTAAATGTTATTAAAACATTTTTTTAAGCTTAATTTTTAACTTTTTAAAGTTTCTTTTAAAACTTTTTTTTAACGTTAACCCCTAGTTAGCCTAACGTCAAATCCCCCAATTCCCCACTAACTTCCACCTACCCCAGCTATCTAAATATATAATTTAAAAATAATTTAATTAATTAATTTAATTAATTTAACCCCTGAGGGTTAAAAAAAAAAAGAATTAACCCTCAGGGGTTAAAAAAAAAAATCAGATCATAGTAAAATGTAATCCCTGCCAATTGATCACTGTAGTCAGTGATCAATTGGCAGGGAAGGGGTTAATTTTTTATTAAAATGGGTAAGGGGGGGGACTTTAAATAAACTTTATTTTTTTTTCCAGCAGGGGGCAGGATCAGCACTGATCCGGCTCCCTGCACTTCACACAGAACCCGGAAGTGCAGGGAGCCGGTAGGTGAGTATAGAGAGCACATGTGCTCGCTCAGACTTGTGGTCAGAGCGAGCACATGTGCTGGGCAGCTTGACCAGGTGCTCCCGGTATGCCTCTAATGCAGAGGCATACCGGGAGCACCATTAACCCCGCGATCGCCGCGATAGCGGCGATCCGGGGTTAATTTTACCGCGTGACGGACGAGGTCCGTCACCCGTCGTTAAAGGTCTCCCCTGTGTGACGGACCTCGTCCGTCACCCGTCCTGAAGGGGTTAAGGACGGAGCCAAATGTACACATTGTGAACAAAACAAAATGTAAACAAAAGCTGGCATTTGCGCTACATGTCTGTCCAACCGTAATACACCTCTTTCATAGTAAATGCACCCACCCTTATTATATGTCATTTTATTCAGGGGAAACAGGGCTTTCATTTAATATCAAATATTTAGCTATGAAACATAATTTAATATGAAAAAAATGGGAGAAAATAAGATTTTTTTTGATTTTTTTTAGTTCTACATGACATTTTAACTGTCAATGTCTTAATACTGTTTGCTTTTACTGCAATAAAATACACATATTTGTATTCAGCAAAGTCTCTTGTGTAAAACAGTACCCCCTATGTACAGGTTTTAT
Organism: Pelobates cultripes; assembly: GCA_933207985.1. Taxonomy (NCBI): domain Eukaryota; kingdom Metazoa; phylum Chordata; class Amphibia; order Anura; family Pelobatidae; genus Pelobates; species Pelobates cultripes. Next base: position 150,366,748 of record OW240918.1, read on the forward strand.
GGCATTTTGGGAAGTTACAGGGTCAAATATAGCACGTTACATTTGAAATTGAAATTCGCCTTTGGGACTTTATAGTAGCCAGGAATTAAATTTACACCCATAATGGCATACCATTTGCAATAGTAGACAACCCAAGGTATTGCAAATGGGGTATGTCCAGTCTTTTTTAGTAGCCATTTGGTCACAAACACTGGCCAAAGTTAGCGTTAGTATTTGTTTGTGTGAAAAATGCAAAAACCGCCAATTTTGGCCAGTGTTTGTGACTAAGTGGCTACTAAAAAAGACTGGACATACCCCGTTTGCAATACTTGGGTTGTCTACTATTGCAAATGGTATGCCATCATAGGGGTAATTTTCATTCTTGGGCTACCATAGGGTCTCAAAGGCACCGTAACCAATCTGGCGAATTTTAATGTGAAAAAAAATGAAACGCAAGCCTTATATTTGACACTGTAACTTTTGAAAACACCATAAAACCTGTACATGAGGGGTACTGTTGTACTCGGGAGACTTCGCTGAACACAAATATTTGTGTTTCAAAACAGTAAAAAGTACCACAGCAATAATATCGTCCGTGTAAGTGCTGTTTGTGCATGAAAAATGCAAAAAACGTCACTTTTACTGGCGATATCATCGTTGTAATACATTTTACTGTTTTGAAACACTAATATTTGTGTTCAGCGAAGTCTCCCGAGTAGAACAGTACCCCCCATGTACAGGTTTTATGGTGTCTTGGAAAGTTATAGGGTTAAATATAGTGCTAGCCAATTAAATTCCCTTTACTTTCGGCATGGGTTGTCAGGCAGGTCCCGCTAATTGTAATTAATTAAGATACCTAATTATGTAAAAATATTACATAAATATATATGTAGAATTAATATATGTATATATATATACGTATGTGAATCTATATGTGTATATCTATATAATTTTTAAAATATTTTTATTTATATATAGGTATATATATAGTGATATATACGTATATATTTATGTATGTAGATATATATATTATTTCGTTCTACGTGTATTTTGATATATATATATATATATTAATTTCACAATACAGTTAGAATGAAATAACACACATCTATATATTTTTTAATTAATTTTTTAAAATTATTTTTTCAATTTTATTTTTTAATTTATTTACATATTTAATTTTTTTATATTATATATAAATATATATATAACAATAATTATATATATATTTAACCAGTATCAGTCTACGTGTAATTTGATATTAATATATATATATATATATATATATACACATATATGTATATATATATATATATATATATATATATATATATATATATTAGTAAAATACACCTAGACGGTGTACGTGTGTGTATGTATATGTGTATATATATATACTTAGATCATATATATATATAATATATATATATATGATCTAAGTATATATATCTTTTTTTTACACTAATATATTTTATTTTCATTTTATTTCCAGCCAGCAGGGGGACCACCTGTAATTACAGGCAGCCCCCTTGCTGGCAATACAGAAGCCAGCTATCCCCGGCCATGTGATTGTGGGGTCCTCGCTAGGACCCCACTCTCACATGGCTGGGGGTCACCGGAGGAGAAGGATCTGCCGAGTCACCTTGGGACCGCCGGCGACCGGGTAAGTGAACAAAAACCGGAGGGCGTACAATTACGCCCGGCGGCGTTTAGAGCCGCCTAAAATAGGGCGTAATTGTACGCCCTCCGGTCTAAAGGGGTTAAACCTTTGAGATCCAACCATGTAAACATTATGTGGTTATCAGCACGGGGTCTTAAAAGCCACCCACTTACTGTTCACGTGGTGGTCCACTCCCCACTCTGCTCTTGCCTAAATGTTTAAAGGGAAACTATAGTCACCAAACCGACTTCAGCTTAATAAAGCAGTTTTAGTGTATAGATCATGCCACTGCAGACTCACTGCTAAATTATCTGCTCAATTAAAAATTAGGAGTTTCGGATCACTATAGTGTCAGGAAAACAATCTCGTTTATACTGACACTATATAACCCTTAGGTCCACCCAACCCTCAGGGTCCCCCTCCCGCTGGGCTGAAGGTGTTAAAACCTCTTCATCCACTTACCTTAATCCAGCGCCGGGCAGCGGCGTTGCCTCAGGTAAGTCACTGAAGGGGCTTTTTTTTATACTACGTGACCCGTAGGTTGAGGAGGCGGTGACCGTGGCGGTGTAGGTGGAAGCGGCGGTGGAGGGGTGGAGGTAGCTAACACTGTTTTTTACATATACATATATATATATATATTTTTTTTTTATTGGGGTAACCCCCGAAAATATTGGGAAATATAAAAAAAAAGACATGTGCAATTCGTTTCGGGCCGAATATGAATTCGGATGAATTTCGGGCAATTCGGACATTCGGGTACTTCCGAATAGCCGATGTGCCGAATTACCTAGGTCTCGAAGTTCCGAAATTACCAAATTTCTGAAGTGTCGAAGTTCCGAAGCACAGTATTGCCTCAGTACTAATATACTTACCCAGTGGAAGAAGAAGAATGTTACACTGTATACAATTTTAAATAAAAAGTATACAAACATAGCCAGGATTCAGCTGTAAGCGTTTGCAACACTTACAACAATCAAGTAACACACATTCATATAAAATGTAAGTTACATGGCCAGTCATGTAATGACAGGAATGAATAAGTAGATAACTCCCTAATTCCCACGGTATTAGGGAGCTAACAACTACAAGGCTGAAAGACCCAAATTGGTCTTTTAGACAAATTTACTAATACTAAGTAAAGATTACGTAGTATTAGTAAATTATGCATCTACTCGCTATACTGCAAGTAGGGGCATGTCTATTAAACAGTGAGCAGCCTATGGCTGCTCACTGTTAAAAAAAAACAAAACAAAAAAAAAACACGTCCCCCCCACCCCTGAACGGCGGGTGGGGGCCCCAAAGTAAAATAAGGGGGGGACCTGTTGTCCTCCCCCCGGCCCCCACCCATGAGCGGTGGGTGGGGGCCCTATCACAGGTTTGCTAACAACAATCTTACTTCATATCATACAGGCAATAAATGTGGGTATCCAGGAGCTTAACCCCTTAAGGACACATGACATGTGTGACATGTCATGATTCCCTTTTATTACAGAAGTCTGGTCCTTGAGGGGTTAATGGTTAAATCACGGTAAATAAGTGAATAAAAAATTATATATACCGTATTTATCGGCGTATAACACACACTTTTTCTCCCTGAAAATAGGGGAGAAATTGTGGGTGCGTGTTATACGCCGGCCCTTTAAATACTGCAGCCGCCTGAGCGCTCTGTCAAGAGCGCTCAGGCGGCTGCAGTTGGTACTCACCTCCCCTGTAGCATGGCCGAGCCGCTCTGCTGTCCGCGGTGGCCGGCCGGACTGATAGGAAGGTGCACGCTCAGTGTGCACCTTCTTGTCAGTCCGACCGGGTACAGGAAACAGAAACTCCTGTTCCGCGCGGAACAGGAGTTTCTGTTTCTGTACCCGGTCGGACTGACAGGAAGGTGCACACTGAGCATGCACCTTCCTATCACTCCGCCGGCCACCTGGACGGCAGAGCGGCTCGAACTAGGGGAGGGTAAGAAGGGGAGGGTAAGAGGGAGGGAGGGTGGGGGGTAAGAAGGGGTGAGGGGTAAGAGAAGGGGTAAGAGGGGGAGGGGGAAATAAGAAGAGGGGGAGGGGGAGTAAGAAAGGGGGGTAAGAGGAGGGGGAGTAAGAAGGGGGTAAGAGGGGGAGGGGGGAGTAAGAAAGGGGGGTAAGAAGTTCTTTATTTGAAATTTAAAGGACCACTCTAGGCACCCAGACCACTTCAGCTCATCTTCCGGCTCCCAGCCTCACTCTGCGGCGCGCGAGGGAGCTGAGCAGAGAGCTCATAGGAAGTGCTCCCTCGCCAGCCGCCCGCCTGCCAGCGCCGCCCGCTCGGGATGTCAGTTAGCCGCGAGGCTAACTAGGCATTTGCCCTGGGCATTTGGGGGGCGGCGTTTTTTGCCGCCCCCTGAAAAATGCCACCCAAGGCAAATGCCTTGTTTGCCTCGCGGCTAATACGCCCCTGCTCAGCGGTACTTAGCTGCGAATGTTATCGTACTGTTTTCGGCATGAGGTGACCGTGCAGTTTCTGGACAACTTGGTTCACGGTTTTGAACTTCTTCCACAACCCGCCAGGAGAGCACTTTTTGGAGGGAAGGTGCCTGAGACTAAGGGGAACAAACGCTACCTAAGAGCCAAGCGAAGCACCCTGTATTATGGCCGCAGGAGCTCCCGAAAGTTGACCGGCAAAAGCACCAAACGCCCTGGAACTATTTTGGGTATAGGACCACCTGTGCGGCCGGTCAGAACTTCAACACGATTTCCCCTACACTGCATTGATCTGAGCGCTATTCGTAGAACTTGGGCGCTCAGATCAGGGCTAGTTAAAGATATATTATATGTGGGGTTATTATATATTTGCATGAAGTTTTGTGGGGTATTTTCACGTTTTTATATTTTTGTGTTTTGCTCTCTGTTCCTGGGAGATAATTAGCGCACCGGTCTTTAACACAATTATCTCCCAGGCCCAGAAAATTTGCCGCAGAGGGGGGTGGGGGGACTTGTGCTGAATACAATGAAGACCCCCTGCTCAGGTCTGTGCATAAAAGCTTGAGTATAGTTCTGGGAGAAAAACTGTCCGTGTATGCCGACGCCTTGGATTCCTCATTCGCGAATGTGATGCCCCGAATCTCTGAGTGTGTTCTGATAAGTTGCAAGAGTGGCTCTAGGGCTATGACAAATAGGAGGTGAGGACAGGAGACACCCTTTTTTGTGTCATTGCACTGATCCTGGGATAGAAACATAGAAACATAGAATGTGACGGCTGATAAGAACCATTTGGCCCACCTAGTCTGCCCAATTTCTAAAAACTTTTATTAGTCCCTGGCCTTATCTTATAGTTAGCATGCTTAAACTCCTTTACTGTGTTAACCTCTACCACTTCAGCTGGAGGGCTATTTCATGAATCCACTACCCTATCAGTAAAGTAATACTTCCTGATATTATTTTTAAACCTTTGTCCCTCTAATTTAAGACTATGTCCTCTTGTTGTGGTAGTTTTCCTTCTTTTAAATATAGTCTCCTCCTTTACTGTGTTGATTCCCTTTATATATTTAAATGTTTCTATCATATCCCCCCTGTCTCGTCTTTCCTCCAAGCTATACATGTTAAGATCCTTTAACCTTTCCTGGTAAGTTTTATCCCGCAATCCATGAACCAGTTTAGTAGCCCTTCTCTGAACCCTCTCTAAGGTATCAATATCCTTCTGAAGATACGGTCTCCAGTACTGTGTACAATACTCCAAGTGAGGTCTCACCATTGTTCTGTACAATGGCATGAGCACTTCCCTCTTTCTACTGCTAATACCTCTCCCTATACAACCAAGCATTCTGCTAGCATTTCCTGCTGCTCTATTACATTGTCTGCCTACCTTTAAGTCATCAGAAATAATCACCCCTAAATCACTTTCCTCGGATGTTGAGGTTAGAACTCTATCAAATATTCTGTATTCTGCCCTTGGGTTTTTACGTCCAAGATGCATTATCTTGCACTTATCCACATTAAATGTCATTTGCCACAACTCTGACCATTTTTCTAGTTTACCTAAATCATTTGCCATTTGGCTCATTCCTCCTGGAACATTAACCCTGTTACATATCTTATTATCCTACGCTTGCGGGTTGGAGCATAGCGCCTTTACCGCTAAAGGACTGTGGCAGGCTGATGTGTCTGTATGTGGTCAAACGCCTTCTCTGGTGTTCTCATACAGTTACCTGGTCAGGGTGTTCAATACAGGTTTATCCTTGAGGCCAAGAGTTTGGCAAATTATAGTAACCAGGAAAGGTACATTCAGATTACTCTGGTTTTCAAGTACGTCCTGGGGATGTTACCTAAGCCCAGGGGTTTCCATGATGCTTTGTCATTTTAAAGGCATCATGGGAGTTGTAGTTCTACAATATCTGGGGATCTAATTTTGGGCAGCCTTGCATTAGCCCAACACCCAGGGGTTGTTACTATTAGCCAATTTAATAGTACTAATTTTATCTACCTCAGAAGGATTGAAGGGCAGAGTCAATCCTGCAACCCAAGGGTTGAACAGATTCTAATGATGATGTATTAGCCCACTGAGTTATCTCACCAGCCTGTAAAACTTTGACATCAAAGTTTATCAGGGAGATGGGTCTGTAGTTTTGGACTTGGGTTTCGTCCCTGCCCGGTTTGGGGATCATGGCGATATCAGCTGTCAGTAGATCTGTATTTGTGGTGCTCCCTTCCATCCAGTCATTGAAGACTTTGGTCAGATAAGGGATCAGGTCTCCCCGAAAAAAGATTTAATATGTGCTGCCAAAGCTGTTTGGGTCTGGGGCTTTGTTGCCTTTAAGGGCTGATATGGACAGATCAACCTCCTCGCAGGTGGTTGGGGCCCCCCAGAGCATCAATGAGGTTGACTTTAATTGTTGGTAATCTTATTTTGTCAAGACAAGTCTGTACTGACAGTGTGTATTCTACATTGTTAATGGTCATTGTGGGTGAGTGATTACAAAACGTGTAAAGTAGTCAGTGAAGACTTTGTTAATGTCTAATGGGTTGGTGACTATGTTACTTTGGGTGTCTTTGAGTGCGGTGATCAAATTGTGTTTTTGTCTGGGCATCAGGTCTTGGGCCAACAGCATTTCCATCTTATTGGATCTTTCATAAAAGAGCCTTTTGGCTTGCAGAAGGTCCCTCCCCAAGCCCTCTACGGCTAGCTCGTGTAGCAGGTGTTGGATTCCCTTAGCTCGGCTAGTTTCAGTGGGGTTGGAGTTTGTTTGTGTTGCATTTCTGCTTTGCGTAGTGCTTTTTGTAGCTCACATTCTCTCAGACTTGCGATTTTTACCGGCTGTGGCTAGCTTAATTAAGAAGCCTTGCAAGACTACTTTGTGGACGGCCCATATCATTGTGGGGGCTAGCTTGGGGGTCTGAACTTTTGAATTCCAAGCGTACTTGCTCGGTTGTCTCTGGATCCATGAGGAGATGGCTGTTAAGTCTACATTTCCACAGTGGCCGCGGCCCTGGTAGCGAGAGGTGGTGTGCGATATTAGTGTGGTCGGACCATGATATCAGATTTATGCTCGCGGTCTGGACATATTGCATGCCTATTTGGTTGATTTAAAAGAGGTAAATACGTGAATAGGTGCTGGAGTCTCCATGGATCCAATACCCCCGTGTGGGTGATACATTTTTGCAATAGTTTATCCTGACCCCCCTGCCCTGGGATTTCAGCTGACCCCCACCCTGCTGCTGTGGTCAAACATTGGGCACAGCGTCTCGCTAAGGTCTCCCCCCACCACCAAATCCCCATGGGAGAGTGTTGAAACAAGACTGCCTAAGTTGATCCAGAAATCTGCTTCCGGTTGTTAGGTGCATACATAGGTATGCGCACAGGGTATGCCTGGGCACACCCTAATCCCCACGGCCTGCGCATGGATCGAGGCCGGCAGGGGAGATCACAGGATCTCCCCTGTCGGTCCATGCAGAGCCGGCGCTGTCCGAGTGCCGGCCCTGCTGTGTGCCTCCATGGGCAGGTGGGGAGATCAAATATCTCCCTCACCGGCATGGGCGTCCGCAGGAATTTTTCCAGGGGGGGGGCATAATTGTAATGACATCCATGCTTGGTACCTTTTTGACAGTGTCATGAAAGGGAAGGGGCATAGCTATTATCACATAAAGCCAGGGTGAATAGCGTTTTCACAACTATGGTGTCAGGAATATAGGTTTGTATTCCTGACACTATAGTGTTCCTTTAAGCAAATTAAAGGACATTTCTGGTCACCATAACAACTTCACCTAAATGAAAATGCTATGATGCCAGGAAGCCCCTGGGTGCTCGCTTTCCTTTAAGGGGTTAAATCGCTCTCAAATGGTTTAACCCCAAAGGCTTCCTCCAGCTCCAGGTCGCTCAGTGGTATTTGGCTTCTGAAACAGAGTGTCAGGAAGTGCAGATTGACGTCAGGCATGGGTGCCGCTGATTGGCTAGAGTGGTCAGTTGACGCTCTAAGCCAATCGCTAGTTCCCGGTTCATAAAATATTTTTACTTTTTTATGAATGGGGAGCTACTGATTGGTTTAGAGTGCCAGCTGACCGCTCTAGCCAATCAGCAACACCCTACCCAACGGCACTCTGTGCTTCCTGACACTCAGTAAATAAAAGTGAACACATTAACACTGATATTTTTTTACCTTTGGAGATGAGTAGGTCCAGCGTTTCCCTGCCAGGCCCAGGTACCAAAGCCTTATGATGTGGTGTCCAGAATAAAGTGGAGGGTTCACTTCATTTGTCCTTCCTGCTCCAATCTCCTTTTCCTCTCCTTCATTTGACAGTCTTTTTTTTTTCTTCTGACACTGTTTTCTATCCTTGGCCCCTTCTGCTCTTTTATCTTTCTGCTACTTTCTGCTTATTTTGCGCCCTTCTGCTCCTTTCTCATTCTGATCCCTTTCTGCTCCCTTTTCTACTTTACCTTTGTGCTCCTTCTGATTCTTTCTGCTCCTTTACCTTTGTGCTCCTTGCTGTCCCTTTGTGCTCCTTCCTGCTCCTTGCAGGCCCTTCCTGCTCATTCTCCTACTTTATGTTTGTGCTCCTTCTGCCCCTTCCAGCTAATTTCTGACCCTTTCTGCTCCTTCTACTTTACCTTTGTGCTGCTTTACCTTCCAGCTCCTTGCTGACCCTTCCTGTTCATTTCTATATATCTATAGGCTGCTGCCCCCCTCCCCAAATCTAAAGTGCTTCTGCCCCCTCCCCAAGGAAACTCCATGGGCTGCTGCCCCCCAAATCTTGCTGGGCCAGTTGCTGCCCCCAAATTCCAAAGGCTGCTGCCCCCTTTCAAATCTATAGGCTGCCTCACCCTAGGCTGCTGCCCCTCTCCCTTAAATTCCATGGGCTGCTGCCCTCCTCAAAATCTAAATAGGCTGCTCGCTGCCCTCAAATCTATAGGCTGCTGCCCCCCTCCCCAAATCTATGGGCACCCACCCCCAAATCTATGGGCTGCTGCCCCCAAATCTAAAGGCTGCTGCTGCCCTCAAATCTATAGGCTGCTGCCCCCCCCCAAATCTATGGGCTGCTGCCCCCAAATCTAAAGGCTGCTGCTGCCCTCAAATCTATAGGCTACTGCCTCCCTCCCCAAATCTATGGGCTGCTGCCCCCCCCAAATCTAAAGGCTGCTGCTGCTGCCCTCAAATCTATAGGCTGCTGTCCTCTACCTATAGGCTGCTGCCTCTCTCCCTACCTATGGGCTGCTGTCTCAAATCTATAGGCTGCTGCCCTCTCTCTAAATTCCATGGGCTGCCTCTAAATCTAAGGGGCTGCTGCCCCTGAATTCCCGCGCTTCTGCCCTCAAATCTATGGCTGCTGCTGCCCCCAAATCTATAGGCTGCTGCTCCCCTCCCCAAATCTATCTGCTGCTGCCCCCCTCTCAAACCCTCCCCCCCATCCCCCACTTACCTGATCTGTAGGCTGTCTCTGGCTGCATGTGTTGCTCCCCTGCGGTTTCAATCAGCAGAGAGAAGCAGGGATAAGATGCAGCTTCCTATCCCTGTCTCTCTCCATACACAGCGCCACCTACTGGCCGGCGCCGGTATTGCAGTTCATTTTAAATCTCACACAAAATAGCAGAACAAGCTGAAAAATCCAGGGGGGGGCAAGTGCCCCCCCTTGCCCCCCCCTGCGGACGCCCATGCTCACCGGCCCAGAGGCAGGAGAGGACCCGGGGAGCTCTAGCCAGTAGCTTCGCCGGGTTCCTCTCGCAAGGTCGGAGCGTTGCTGTGGCAACGCTCAGATCTCACGAGAGTGAACTCTAGCCCTGCAGGCTAGAGTTCACTCTCACCACTAAGACCACCCAGGATGGCAGCAAGGATCCCCCCTCCCAGGAAAAAGGTAAGAAGGGAGGGGGGGGGTCCTTGCTCCCATGCCTGGTGGTCTCACCTTTCCTAATCTGTCCCCCACACACAATCACTCCAAACAAAATCGCACACAGCACCCTCACACACACAGCACCCTCACACACACCACACGAACAGCACCCTCACACACACACACAGCACCCTCACACATACACAGCACACTAACAGCACCCTCAAACACACACACACAGCACCCTCACAGCACACTACCAGCACTCTCTCACACACAGCACACATACACACACAGCACACTACCAGCACTCAAACACACAGCACCCTCACACACACACCACCCTCACTTAGCAGTGTATGTATGTATGTGTGTGTGTGTATATAAATATGTATACATACACACACATTTACATGCGGCATGTGTGTTTGTGCTTTAGGGTGCACACCCTAATGCAATAGGCTGCGCACGTCTATGGGTAGATCTCACCACATTCTACAAGGATATAAGTCCTGTTTCAGGCGGTATGTATATCTCAGGTTGATGTAGCGCGCAGCCCATTCCAAGAGCCTGCACCAACAGGCAGAGAGAGAGAGTCCTGCACCTCCAGAATTATTGTGGGATCTTATACAACAACTACAGGGATCTACCATTGCACCACGGCCAGTACACCAACTTGAGATATACATACCGCCCGAAACAGGACTTATATCCTTGGAGAATGTGGTGAGATCTACCCATATATTATAGTGTGTACACACTGGGACTGTATATACTTCATTTCTCTTTTTGCATTTTTTCTTTTTTTTCATTTTTTATACATTTTCTTGCTCTTTTGGATGGTACTGTGGACTTTAAGATATATTAATGCAGTTCAGCATTACAAATCTGTGGTTAGGGGACTTTAGTTACATGGAGTAACATTAGTTGTCACAGAATATATTGCTTCTACTATAACATATTGTCTGACTTATTTGTATATATTGTCAAATTTACTAAAATTTAATGAATTATATTCACATAATATATTGATGAATTATTAAATGAAGTAATGAATTCTATCTGAAATTTTTGAGTGGAGTATAATTTTTTATATTGTATATTAGAAGGTATTTGGGCCACCTTGATACTTTTCACCAATACGGATAAAAGAGTGCCTGTGCATAGAATTTTTTTGTTGCGCACGTCTATGGGTGCATATACATTCATCAGATGATATGTAGCGTTATGGACGGTTCAAGTAAGGATTAGGAATCTACCGTATCTATCGTCAGTTTGTGTTTTCTGCACGTGAAGCGGGCAGTTTTTGTGTAAGACTTTCCATGCCATGCCTCTTAGTCTGAGCTCTGGAGACATGGGCCCTGGTGTAGACGTGATCCGCTACTTGAACCTGGGATGTTCGCTGTATATGGGTTTCTTGTATGAATACGATATTGGCTCATTGCCTCTTTAGCTCTCTGAGGGGAGCATCATATTAGGGATGTTCAGGCCATTGACGTTTAGTGATGTAAGGTTAAGTGTCATCGGTCTTGTTAGGGTGACCTGCTGATGCCAGTCGAGTGCTTAGGAGTGACTGTGTCATTCTAAACCTTCGTCTCTGATCTCCCACCCCCAGTAGGGAGGAGGGGAAGAGGGTAGGGAGGGAGAGGAGAGTGAGAGGGGTTAATAGAAGGAGGAAGAAGAAACAGGAAAGAGAAAAGCAGTAGCATTTGTGTAACATGAATAAAAATCAGTCATAACTTTGTCAAACATTATAAGGAAAATGACGGTCTTATCTGTGGCCAGGCCAATCGGGGGTGGCTACCTGTTTCGCGGGGGAAGTCACCTACCCCAGGACAGATATCGAGCACCTGGTCGAAATCCCAAAAAATGGTGGTATGGTTTCATCAACATGTATACAATACAATAAAATGAAATAACAGGAACACATTGTTCAGCAGTAGAGTTGATCCATTATCGGTAGTAGAGTAAAGTGTTCGTGTGGGGGGGCCTCCTCGTATGGTGTATGACTCGTGTTAGTGGGGCGCTCCTTTTGGGAGCTGATCTGCTGGGATTGGGATTTGTCGGTGCGTGGATGGGACACCGGAGCTTTTCGAGAGTGCTGGCCGTGTGGAGCGAAGGTGCTATGGTACTCTGAATCCGTCTCTCTGGGATTTGGTGGGCCTATTTTGGGCACATGTTTATCATGCTGCCTAAGCAGACGGAGTTTCATTAATATTATCCTTTATCCATTTTGTGCCCCATATTTTTTCTATAAAAATAATCTTCCCTGAGAAATGTAGTTTACCCTATTGCATATCATAGTCCTCCCTCCCTTGCCCTGTGGGTGTAAGTGATATGCTATCCCCATGGGCGTCCACAGGAATTTTTCCGGGGTTGCGGGGCATAATTGTAATGACATCCATGCTTGGTACCTTTTTGACAGTGTCATGAAAGGGAAGGAGCATAGCCATTATCACATAAAGCCAGGGTGAATAGCGTTTTCACAACTATGGTGTCAGGAATATATGTTTGTATTCCTGACACTATTGTGTTCCTTTAATCAAGTTAAAGGAACATTCTGGTCACCATAACAACTTCAACTAAATTAAAATGCTACGATGCGAGGAGGCCCTTCTCTTTCCTTTAAGGGGTGAAACCATTCTCAAATGGTTTCCCCCAAAAGCTTCCTCCAGCTCCAGATCGCTCAGTGGTATTCTTAAATGGAGTGTCAGGAAGTGCAGATTGACGTCAGGCATGGGTGCCGCTGATTGGCTATAGTGGTCAGCTGACGCTCTAAGCCAATCGCTAGTACCCGATTCATAAAAATGTTTTACGTTTTCATGAATGGGGAGCTACTGATTGGCTTAGAGTGCCAGCTGACCCTCTAGCCAATCAGCGGCACCCATGCCTGACGTCAATCTGCACTTCCTGGCACTCAGTAAATAAAGGTGAACACATTAACACTGATATGTTTTTACCTGGGGAGATGAGAAGGTCCAAAGTTTCCCTGCCAGGCCCATGTACCAAAGCCTTATGATGTAGTGTCCAGAATGAAGTGCTCCAATCTCATTTTCTTCTCCTTCATTTGACACAGTCTTCTTTTCCTTATGAGGCTCCTTCTGCAGAGGTGGCTCTAGACTTTATGAGGCAAAACTCAAACATGAGGCCCCACTAACAAAAAAGTGAAAAAATAGAGTTGCAATACATGCACACTGTCACATACACACATTGATGCACAGTTTACCTGTGTATGTGCCTCAGAGTGTGTCTGACAGAGAGTATCCTTGTGTGGGTGTGTGTGTGTGTGTGAATGTATGTCTCTGTGAGCATGTTTGCGTTTTTGTCTGGTACCCTATGTGGATGGGGTGTCTGCTTGAAGTGTGTTGTGTGTATGGGGGGGTGATTATGAGAGGGAGAGGTGGGTGATGCTGAGGGTGGGGGTGATGCTGAGGGTGGTAAGGGGGGTGATAGTGAGGGGGGTGATGCTGAGGGGGGTGAGGGGGTAATAGTGCCCCCCCATCCCTCACTTACCTGCTCTGTAGGCTGCCCCTCCCCCATCCCTCACTTACCTGCTCTGTAGGCTGCCCCCCCATCCCTCACTTACCTGCTCTGTAGGCTGCCTCTGTGCTGCTCCCCTGCGGTTTCGGTCATGGAGAGGCAGGGATAAGCTGTAGCCTCCTGCCTTTTAACATTCACAGCGTCACCTACTGGCTGGCGCCGGTATTGCAGTGTATTCTCACACAAACCAAAAATAACAGCACAAGGTTAAAAATCCAGGGGTGGAGGGGTTGAAGGGGGGGGGGGGGTAAGTGCCCCCTCTTGCCCCCCCCTGCGGACGCCCATGGCCATCCCGGCATCCCAATATTTCCTCTCCCACCCAAGTCCCCAACCCTTCTCTATTTAGCTATCCAGGCAGGAATATAATGTACCCCTTCAGTTCCTGTGGGGAACCCCACTTTCCCCTCCCCCCCACTATGTTTCACAGAGTTCAACTCAAACTAAGGCTAACTGTGGAAACCATTACAGTCTGTTTCATGGTCAAAAGTGCGTGTCTGGAGGATGATATGGAGCTCCAGTGTGTCTGCCCTTGCTGGGTGCTTGTACAGGTCAGGCACGCTGCTCCATCCAATCTCTTGGCAAAAGCCCCAAACTGCTAGGGTCTCTGGGTGGCATTTGTAGGTCTTTGGGCACTTCAATACCCAGGTCCCTCATGAATGCTTTAGGATCGGCAGAAGGGAGCCGTACAGCTGGCTTCGGGCGGTTAAAGACAAGCATTTTAAATGGGAATCCCCAGGCAAACCGCAGTCCATTGGCCCTAATGAGATCTGCAATTGGTTTCCATTCTCTCCAGCGTCCTAAAGTAAGGGGTGCGATGTCCTGGAATAGGCCAATATCCTGGCTCTCATGCTTGAAGTTTTGTTGCCTTCTGGATTTCATCATTGACTCCTTGGTGGAGAAAAAGTGCCAGCGCAATATGACATCTCTAGGTGGGCTGCTTTCAGCGGTCTTGCTTGCAGAGCCCAATGTACCCTGTCAATGAGCCATAGCTAGTCTGGTATGCCAGGCAGGCGTTCCTTGAAGTAGGTCAGCAGAGTGTGTTCCAGGTAGGCGTATGTGGAATCTTGGGTGCGGGGCACTCTGATGAAGCGGCCATTACTCTCGACGGTCAAGCCATGCCCCCCACCTTCTTGGTTTTTGTTGACAGAGAATGTGTATAATGTGTTTATCTGAGAGTTGGGTAATCAGAGGAAACCTGAGCTTAAATAACATGTCTAGAGGTAAATGGATGCTCCTTTAAGATTTGTATAAACCCTGGACTTTCCTCTCCAGCTGAAATAATTATTTCCTGGATAATAAACAGGACATGATACAGGGTCAGAGTGTGATATGAGAATCTTTTTACTGGAGTATTGGCATGTTATAGAATTAACAACCAGGGACAAAGTGCATCAAATACACACAGCCTTCCTGGAACGTGCAACAAACACACACTATCTGGAGGGTGCAACAAGCACTCAATATCATTGAGTGATACCACCAGGCTCTGGAAGGGATAAAGGGACATCAGACTCTGGAGGTGATGGACAAGCAGACAATTTCATCCCATTACTGATATACTGAACATATTGAATTTAGTAGAGTGCAGACGGAATTCTGGATTTTATAATCTCCTTCCCGGGACAGTGATTGCTCTGTACAGCGGGCTCTGTGTGAAATCAACAGAATGCAAGAGGATTCAGAGACTGGTATAGTGGCAACACCAGGCTCTGGAGGGCATAAAGGAACACCAGGCTCTGGGGGGGATAAAGGGACACCAGGCTCTCGAGAGGAGAAAGAGACAACAGGATCTGGAGGGGATAAAGGTGCCCCCAGCTCTGAAGGGGATAAAGGGACACCAGGCTCTGGAGGGGATAAAGGGACACCAGGCTCTGGAGTGGATAAAGGAACACCAGGCACTGGAGGGCTCAAAGGGACACCAGGCACTGGAGAGGATAAAGAGACACCAGGATATGGAGGGGATAAAGGGGCCCCCAGTTCTGAAGGGGATAAAAGGACACCAGGTTCTGGAGGGGATAAAGGGACACCAGGCTCTCGAGAGGAGAAAGAGACAACAGGATCTGGAGGGGAAAAAGGTGCTCCCAGCTCCGAAGGGGATAAAAGGACACCAGGCTCTGGAGGGGATAAAGGGACACCAGGCTCTGGAGTGGATAAAGGAACACCAGGCACTGGAGGGCACAAAGGGACACCAGGCACTGGAGAGGATAAAGAGACACCAGGATCTGGAGGGGATAAAGGGGCCCCCAGTTCTGAAGGGGATAAAAGGACACCAAGTTCTGGAGGGGATAAAGTGACACCAGGCTCTGTAGGGGATAAAGGGACACAAGGCTCTGTAGGGGATAAAGGGACACCAGGTTCTGAAGAAAATACAGGGGCACAAGACTCTGGAGTGCATAAAGGAATACAAGGCACTGGAGGGGATAAAGGGACACCAGGCTCTCGAGAGGATAAAGAGACAACAGGATCTGGAGGGGATAAAGGGGCCCCCAGCTCTGAAGGGGATAAAAGGACACCAGGCTCGGGAGGGGATAAAGGGACACCAGGCTCTGGAGTGGATAAAGGAACACCAGGCACTGGAGGGCATAAAGGGGCACCAGGCACTGGAGAGGATAAAGAGACACCAGGATCTGGAGGCGATAAAGGGGCCCTTAGCTCTGAAGGGGATAAAAGGACACCAGGCTCTGGAGGGGATAAAGGGACGCCAGGCTCTGGAGGGGATAAAGAGACACCAGGCTCTGGAGGGGATAAAGGGGACCCCAACTCTGGAGGGGATAAAGGGACACCAGGCTCTGGAGGGGATAAAGGGACACCAGGCACTGGAGGGGATAAAGGGACACCAGGCTCTGGAGGGGATAAAGGGGACCCCAGCTCTGGAGGGGATAAAGGGACGCCAGGCTCTGGAGGGGATAAAGGGGACCCCAACTCTGGAGGGGATAAAGGGACACCAGGCTCTGGAGGGGATAAAGGAACACCAGGCACTGGAGGGGATAAAGGGACACCAGGCTCTGGAGGGGATAAAGGGACACCAGGCTCTGAAGGAGATAAAGTGACACCAGGCTCTGGAAGGGATAAAGGGCCACCAGGCTCTGGAAAGGATAAAGGGACAGTAGGCTCTGGAGGGGATAAAGGGACACCAGGCTCTGGATGGGATAAAGGGACACCAGGCTCTGGAGAGGATAAAGGGTCAGTAGGCTCTGGAGGGGATAAAGGAACACCAGGCTCTGGAGGGGATAAAGGGCCAGTAGGCTCTGGAGGGGATAAAGGAACACCAGGCTCTGAAGGGGATGAAGGGACATCAGGCTCTGGGAAGTATTCAGAGACACCAGGCTCTGAAGGAGATAAAGGGACACCATGCTCTGGAGAGGATAAAGGAACACCAGGCTCTAGAGGGGATACAGGGAAAGCACACAATGAAAGGAATGAACTATCACAGACACATGGATTAAAATCAGAGGAATCACCAACTAGAGTCCCGCTGGTCATTGTGTCCGGGTCACATATGGATCCTCCAGGGAATGAGTGCGCTAGGTGAGTATATCTGTCAGATGATACAATATTTACCATTCTTTCAATGATCAGCTGGCTCTTACTGACATTCCTACACAGGACACAATGTTTAATAATCAGATTCATTATTACTCTATACAGACACAGCATATTGAATTATCCTCATGTGCAGATTGATGATAATAGAGTTGTGAAAAATAGCTCCAGATTCAGAGTAACTCATTCTGTTTGATAAATGCACCCCACCCACCCCATGGTCCATGTCCTGTTTGTATTGTAATATCCATTCTAAACTCACTAAGGACAGTTATAGTTTAATGATATTTAATGTGTGTTCCACCAAGAACTCAGTGTGGTTTATCTTGTCTACACGATTTCTTGGAGACCAGTGAACATGGTCCACAGGGTTTGAAAGGGTTAGAAAGTGCTGGCCGGCAGAATGAGAAATTGACAGGTTCCCAATCAGTTATTAAATTTCCAATGTGATCCCTAAAGATCTAGAATGATAACTGTGACTGATTTAACACGGGGGAGTCTATGAATGATAATTTGAAAATGGTCAGGAATCTAAAGTCGATTTGAAATTGAGGCCAAAACAGGCAAATTGGAAAAATCATCAAAGCCAGCTGTTTTTTTTTTAGTTCTGGTGTTTTTACCTATAACCACTATTACCACTGCCCCTATAACCATTTAATCTCTTTGAATTGGTTATGGTGCCTGGAGTCCTCGGGCTGTGTCTTCATGTGTAACATGTAACCTGAATGTTTGATAAATAGACTAAGGGCATTTTTTTTATCATTAATTGACAGGTTTATATAATGTAAACTGCAGAGATAATTGATAATAGCATAAATGTTGATTTATTTTCACACCCTATGAAAAATCACCAGAAGCTTTAATACAATTTGAAATCTTCATCTTTAAATAAAATTCCTTCCTCGCTATGTACTAACATCAGATTCTCGCTGACATTTAGCTGACATAGAGATTGAAGTATGAGGAAATTATCAAAGGGCAAAAGCAACGAGACTGCGAGCCTGCAAGATGGAACAAGTTAATGATTCATAAAATCTCACATTTATCATTCTATAATTCCTTTACACCCGACTCTCCCTGTGCTGGCATTTAGCTTATAAATCTAACTCTCTTCGTATTATGTTGTTTAGCATTTTTTCTAACTTTAGTGACAAAAAGCCACAAATGTATCCCAAAATACACAAGCATGGCTCAGCAGAGATATTTTAAAGCGTTTTTCCATGTTTTAATGTTATTAAAAATGACCTGTATAATGTACAAACAAAGTGTGGCCACGTTGTGTTAGAGCCCACCAATACTGACAGTATACTCCATGGATCCTATCCTATGTTTCGAGGGTGTAGTGTTAGAGTTAGGGCTACGGCTGTAGGTTTAAACGTAGCCTTATGCTTAGAGGCTTGGGGTAGAATAAGGGAGAGGGATTAGAGTGAGTATTTTATTTTATTTTATTTAGTTATGTAGAAATTATTATGACCATTTTAAAATAACTTATTAATACTTTTTTGTATCAAGCATATACATACTCTAAAGAGAGCCCTGTATGTCCTTTCTATTACACTTACAACATGTGTAGGTGCACCTAAATGGAAAACATCAAATTATGGTTGAATGAAAACAAACCAAAAATGCCAACAAGGACTTTGATCACAGACACATCTAATCTTAGAAAAGCCTGGGTCCTTAAAGGGACATGTATCACTTGACTTTTATTTTTTTAATTTTTTAAACAGCAAGTAAACATTTTTAAACAAATATACAAACCAAGATAAAGTAAGAAATGTTTTGAAATGTATGTAATAAATTTTAACAAACATACTATAAGCTATAAATCAGATTGCATTTTTATTATTATTATTATTTCATTTATTTTCTTCTTTCTTTCCTCCCTTTTCTTTACGGAGATATCAAGTGTTGAGTGCAGGAGAAATAAAGAACACACAGGTTTCAGTTATTAGAGATAACAAATGATCTCCAACTGGACAATAGGAAATAACACATGCAGGTGTCAAGTTAAAAGTAATCAGATAACACATTGTTATTATTATTATTATTATAAAGCGCCACCAAATTCCATAGCGCTGTACAATAGGTGGACTAACAGACATTTCATCACAGAAAGGTGAGTTGAACGCACAGGAGCAGACTATGTTGAGGGCCCTGCTCATAAGGCTTGCATTCTAGAGGGAGTGGGGTAAAGTGGCACAAGGGGTAAGGGTAGGATGTGTGTCATGAATGGTAGAATGTAGGTTACTAGAATAGTTTACAGTGAAGGTTAGTTTCTAATTTTGTTACAGTTACAGGAGAGGGAGCAGGTGGGTTAGCAAGGTGCAAGGAGGGAAAGCTATTAACATTGTTGGACATGCCTCTCAACTAGTGGTGTTTCTTCAGCCTCCCCCTTTATCCACCCATCTCCATTTCATACCAAAACACTAATGACAGAAGCAGGGTATCATTGTGCAGCAGCAGGAGAGAGAACCCCGACACCAGAACCTGCTCTGCATGAATCACCCGTATCAGACTCCCTCTATTCTCCTCAAAGTGAAGAGATCTTCCAACTGCACACGTGTAAATCTGCCACTTTTCCAGCATTCCTAGGGATAGGACACTGGTTATATCAGTTCTCCCCCAGAGTGGGTGTGGAAAGCATAAGAAAGAAGACGTAGGTAAATGAGCAAGTAAGAAGAAGCAGGTCATTTTTTCATGGAACAAAATCATATTTATCGTTTTTTTTCAGCCTGCAGAGTAAGGCAACTGTCTCATTAAAAGCCAAAGTATTTGAACGAGACAGTTTTGCAAAGTGATGCATGTCCCTTTAACAGGTTAAAAACGTAATCAAACATTATCACAGTATACCCCATTCTATAAACCGTTTGTTGTTGGAATCCTGACTTCTTTCTTGACTGTCTACACATCAGGATTCAGGAAGTTACAAAACTGGATACTCAGTGAAACAAACATTAACTGACGAGATAGAACGTACTCTGATATTTTTGATAAACCCTCTTATAATTAGCATCCACAGACTTATTTGCAGACATTGTCTGTTTTTATGTTTTGTGGGTGGATCTTGCTGGGTGTCACGATGAGTAACCCCAATAAGCAGAGAAATAGACAGAGTGGCTGGGCCTAATGTAAACAAAGTCAAATACAAGCCAAGGTCAGGTGAAAAACACAACGACAGGTAAACTCTACATCAATAGAACAGGTAAACAAGTAAGAAAACGTTTTACATGGAATCAGGAACAAAGCCAAGGTCAATAACAGAAATATCCCAATTCAATGGTGCCAGATAAATAGAAATACTGTTATGTTTGATTTGATTGGTTCACATCATGCCTGTGACTCCAGAACGTGTGTGAATGGGACACTAGTCAGATTCGAGCTGGAAATTACATTACGTCCCCTGTGTGTCTTTAAGAACGCGCTCCAAATGTGAGCAGTGTTCTCAATGCCGGGATTCGACCTCATTAATTTTTTTTTCCTTTCGGTTCCTGATTTTCTTGAGGGCCAGGTAAGTGTCGTTAGACTGGGTCATAGTTCTGTGCAGTCATGGGTTTGAGTCGCTGATAGTAAGTGTGATGCATCCTGTGTTAGTGTCTCTGAATTGTGTCTGTGTTTTATGTTTCAGATATACAGAGAGTAAGGTGAAGATCTGCTACTGGGATCCAAACACTGACATATCATGGCTAGAGAACCATCTAACTTCGTCTAGTTCTATGAGAATTAGAATGGATAATGTCAAAGAGAATGAATGGAATGATATCATTGATACATCTCATACAATCATTTGTTACTATGAAGATCTAACGAGAACCTGGGGACATATGAGCAAGTTCCAGAAACAATGTATCGCAAGAAAAGGTGAGAGAAAAACTTGGAGTAATGACGGAATGAGATGTTAAGGAATAGAGACCTGACTTGGAAATCTGAGAGCTTTCACAACTACCTTTAATTACATATTATCAAATAGCAAATAGAGTTTGATAACATTGAGAACTATGTAATTAGTGCCAGAAAAACTACAGTCATAGAATAAAACAATTCTGATAATATTTTCACTAAAATCCCATAAATAATGTACAGTATATCTCTTGGAATATTCACTATAAGATCACATTCATGCAGGATTTTATGGAATATCACAAATTAAAATTACCCGAGCTCTCAGTAGAATAGAATTTAAGAAAATCAAAGAAAATAAAGTGCTAAGGTGGAGAGAAGAACCAGTGTTTGCTCCCATTTCTCGCCCACCCCACCGAGATTGGGGGGGACTCCATGAAGATGGGTTATCTAATCAGTCCTGTCTGTGGAGAACGGTGGGATACTGCACTGACCCCTACATCTACCCAAATACCCTACACTTCGGTTAATATTTATGGTAACAGATTATGATGGCTGCATTGTAACCACTACAAGTAGCTCACTACAGGCTGCATGAAGAGTTAATATTCTCATGTATAGTATGTACCAGGTGGGATGTTACATAAAGACATTAAAGGGACACTTCACTGCCCAAATTGGCAAAAAAAAAATATATAATTCATTGTTTAGTAGATATACCCACTATGAATACATGCATGAGAATTCATATATGTATTTATAGTGGGTAATAAAGCTGCAGTTCTTGGCAAGCCATTCCCATTTTCCTTGGAGGAAACTAACAGTCTCTTCACTGGAAAATAGTCTATCTGCAGATCTCCCTCCGAGGACATGCACACGTCTGATCACCCCTGCGTCTGTCTGGCTCACGCACTGTACAGCAGTCTAATCTGAGGTCTAAGAAGGAAGTATGTGGGGGGAGGCAGGCGTACTCATTTAGACTGTTCCTGACAATTCCATTAGCTCAGGTGAGCTAACCGAAACAGGAAGCAAACCTCCCTGGCTGTTTGATTGACAGTCAGGGGGGTGTTCCATAATTATTTATAAAAGTGACGAATGCACAGAAATTGCACGTTTTTAAACTAGAGTTAAAATAGGATACTCCTCACCCATAAAGCATTTCAGCAAACTGAAGTGTTTTATGGAGTGTGGAGTGGTCCTTTAAAAGGTCTACACACTCTTATATTATTCTCTTAAAATGTGAAGAATAAGGCATACAGTGTTATGACATATGTTGGAAATATTAGAATTAGATTAATAATACCAAAGTATTGTTGGCCTTTGACTATGGGGAAAAGTTAATGGAAGATGATTGTGGTGTCTTTTCACGGTATACAGGACGTCAGAGCGTGGTGGTGGTAGTTGGTGAAAATGAAAAGAAATTAAAGAAGAAGAAAACTCAGTGGATGGAAAACTTGGCAGGGTGTCGGCTCTTTCTTTTTACCAAAAATGAAGTTGCATTTCTTGATCCAAATACAAAACACATGGAAGAAAAGCTAAATAACATGATGGAGATCCTGAAGGAAGGTAAGAGCCAAAATATAAGCGTTCACCATAGGATTAGCCCTCAATATTGATTTATTTAGCTCCACGGGGAAAATTAAGTTCTTTAATGTTCTTGCATATGTTCTGAATAATATGACATTAAAAAAAAACAAGGAAACAGAAGAAAGTAGCAAATATTCATATTATTCTCTTAGGTGAATAAATAATCCTAATTTTATTAACGACAACAGGCGAATATTTATCCTTTCATTACTGCATACACAAACAGTAGCAAACTCATGCAACAAAAATGACCAATAGAAAATCAGCAAAGGCTATAAAAGCTCAAAGCACAATAGCCACTTCCTCGTTCTTCTGTGGAACCATGAACAGGAAAGAACCAAACGTCCTCAAACCACGAGGATGACTCCAATCACAGAATCTCAGGAAAGTGACTAAAAATACGAACAGGCCACGAACAAGCCAGAAGGAATCAAACTGAAAAGAAAAGAGACAATCATCATAATACCTTGAAGAAATTAGCCTAAATAATTACATAACACGACTAACATATATATTAAAAAATGATAATAATTAACCATCAAAATCCTCCCCTGTAACAAACTGACCCATAAAATATAAGGGCATTAAATAACATGTAACAATATGAATTAATATAAAATAGATACAACTCCAACAGAACAATCATTGACAGGGCCGGACTGGGAAAAAAATTTAGTCCCGGGCATTTTTCAATCAGAGCAGCCCCCTAAGAAGGGTGTTTGTAATGACAACACGCCCCCTCTCAAAGTGAGCATGTTGGTTCAATGCGCAGAGCCCCGCTGAAGAGCTCTGGCATTAGAAAAAGGCCCTGTATTTGTTCTGCACAGCGCAAGCAAATTTAATAACATGCTTGCACTGTGTTTGCTTTTAAATTGTCTCTGGTGTCTCCACAAGTGGGATACCAGAGGACAAAAGGGCCAGGAAAGTGTATGGTGCATGTGTTTGGAACCTGCTTGTGGGATTGCGTGTGTGTAGAGTGTGGTGTGGTATTGTATAAATAGGACAATTTAATTTGTGTTTGTGGTGTAATATGTGTGGCTAGGGGCTGTAGAGAGTGTGTGTATAGGGGGCATAGTTTTATAGGGGATGCAGCGAGTGTGTGTGAGTGTGTGCTGAAGTGTGTGTGTATAGTTGATGTAGTGTGTGTAGGGGTTGTAGAGAGGGTGTGTTTAGAGAATGTTGTATGTGTTTGCTGACAAGGAATGTAGTGTGTGTGTGTAGGAGATCTACTGTGTAAAGGACCCAGTGTGTGTGTGTGTGCGTGTGTGTAGAGGATTAAGAGTGCATATAGGGTAAGGGATCTAGTGTGTATCTGGAGCGTAATGTGTGTAGTGGTGCAGTGTGAGGGGTGCTGTAGTGTGTGTGTGTGTGTGTGTGTGTGTGTATGTATATATATATATATATTTGGACTTATTGTATGTGTGAGGGGCGCAGTGTGTGTATGTAAGAGGGGTGCTGTGTGTGAGGATTTTTTTATCTGCTGTCAGGGGCGGACTGAGAACCCTCAGGGCCCCCGGGCAAAATAAATCAAGGGCCCCCTTACAGGCCCCACCCATACTCTGCAGCAAGCGCCACCCTTGTCCCGCCTCCATGCACCGCCTCCAGCCACACCCTACACAATCTTTAGACACAATGAACAAAAGGGCAATAAGCCCTTCGAGGCCCCAGTAGAGACTACAATTGAGGGCTAATGGGCCATGGAGGGGGGTCTTTCTAGCGGAGGCTATCTCAGTGTCCTTTAGAGAGTGTGTTAGATAGAATCCCCTCCAAGCCCCATTAGAGACTACAATGGAGTCTAAAAGGCTTGGAAGGGGGTCTTTCTAACAGAGGCCATCTCAGCGTCCATTAGATATCCCTGCTGGAAACAGTCGCCTCCAGGCCCCAGTAGAAACTACAATTGAGGGCTAATGGGCCATGGAGGGGATTTCTAGCAGAGGCTAGAGTCTAATGGGGCCTGGAGGGTGGTCTCTCCAACACTCTGGTTCCTATTCACAATATAGCAACACAACATAGCTCGCTGATACCTAAGCCAAGTTGGCTCCTCTTACCTTAATTACTGTTGCTGGCTGGCAGCCTGTGGGCTTGCTGGCTGCGGCTGGCAGGCTGTGGGCTTGCTGGCTACTGCCGGCAGGCTGTGGGCTTGCTGACTGCGGCTGGCAGGCTGTGGCTTGCTGGCTGTAAGCCTGTGGCTTGCTGTAGGCCTGTGGGCTGGCTACTGGCCTGTGGGCTGGCTACTGGCCTGTGGGCTGGCTACTGGCCTGTGGGCTGGCTACTGGCCAGCCTGTGGGTTGGCTGGCTGGCTACTGGGGCACTTGTAGATTATTTAAAGAAATAATCCATGCACAATAACCACTACTGCTCCAGAGTAAGTAGTCAAACCGTTTAAGAACAGTTTGACAACTTACCTGGGGTCTGCTGGGATATGAGGCTGTAGTAGGGAATAGGAGCAGTGGTGCAATGTGTGTGAAAGGTTCAGTGTGTGTGTGGGGGTGTAGTGTGTGAATGTGTAGGGTGTGTGGGCAGTGTATGTGTGTGGCAATGTTAGTATGGGGGGCTGTTTATGGGGGTCTGTGTGTATATGGGTGGGCAGTGTATGTGTGTGTGTGAGGCAATGTGTGTAAATGTGTATGGTGTGTATGGGGGCAGTGTGTGAATGTGTATGGTGTGTGTGTGGGGGCAGTGTGTTTATGGGGCTAGAGTTCACTCTCACCACTGCGACCACCAGGAATCCATGGGGGTTACAGTGTTGAGAGTGAACTCTAGCCCGTAGCTCCAGGGCTAGAGTTGACTCTCGCAAGAGCAGTAACGTTGCCATGGTAACCGCGGCAACGCTCTGTGCTCGCGCAAGAAGGACCCAGAGGAGCTGCAGGGTGAGCTCCCAGGTCCTCTCTTCCTCCCCTGCCCGCACGGTGCCTGCGGACAGGGGAGGGGGGCATTCTTCCCTCTCTGTCTCCCCCCTCCCCATCTCTCTATTCCCCCTGTGTCTCATTCTTCCCTCTCTGTCTCTTTCTCCCCCTCCCCATCTCTCTATTCCCCCTCTTTCTCCCCGTGTCTCATTCTTCCCTCTCTGTCTCCCCCCTCCCCATCTCTCTATTCCCCCTGTGTCTCATTCTTCCCTCTCTGTCTCTTTCTCCCCCTCCCCATCTCTCTATTCCCCCTCTTTCTCCCCGTGTCTCATTCTTCCCTCTCTGTCTCCCCCTGTGTCTCATTCTTCCCTCTCTTTCTCCCCATCTCTTTATTGCCCCCCTTTCTCCCCCTTCCCCATCTCTATGTCCCCCCTCCCCATCTCTCTATTCCCCCTCTTTCTCCCCCCTCCCCATCTCTCTGTTCCCCCCTC
>OW240918.1:150395298-150415185 GCA_933207985.1 Pelobates cultripes
CTGAATTTGTTCCTTAGTGTTTTTCTCATATTCTTTCCCTGTCTCTGCAATAAGGAAAAGATCACTAGAATATATTCTGATACTTGGCTGGTTCTGCAGGATCCTGTTCCTTTCCTGGGGGCTGCTATCTTCCAGGTCATCGATCACCACCAGGACATTGTCCTTCCCTACACAGAACACAGAGATACAGTATGTCAGCCTTCATTATTTGTACATATTAATATAATTATAGTTATATCTATACCGTGACTTTCTTACCAAGATTATCTGACATTGATTTCAGTTCTTCATCATACAGAGAATCCGCTACGTCTGTGACATTGATTCTCCCTCTGTTCTTAGTGTGATACAATATTCCAAACTTGCACTCTGAAACATCTTCCATAAACTGTGCCATTCCATTGTTGGAAATATAAAAGGACTGAACGTGTGGAGCCTGACCTCTGAACCCCTCAGATTGGAGCAATGTCTGAAGCCATTCGTAATCACTCTCAGCCGATCTGGAGAATATCCCGAGAGTCCAGGATGAAGGTGTCTTCTGTCCCTGTTACAAACAGATAAAACAGTCAGCACACAATATGGTAAATTTAAATAGAATTCTCATTTTCTGCATCTTTGTATGTTTACTTCCATATTATCTGAAATCTTTTACAATAAAACACGAGATTTTAAAAGAAGTGCATGATCTGTGCGTGAGATTATCTTAAGAAAATAACCAGAAATGGGGAGAATTAAAATGTTCCCTAGTGGAGTAATGGTGAATATTTTAGTTTAGAAAATTCCTAAATAAGTGAACATGTCGAGGGTATAAAGCAGTGACCTCCAGCTCCAAGCACACAATTGCAAATATCTCTGTAATTGCAGAGACTGCTCAGGCCCAGAGGAGACGGGCTGAAAGCTAGCCGGATAGGAGGCATGTGTGGGTGTGGTGGGTGTAGGTGTCACAAGTGGGGGTGTCACTTAGGTTAGTGGGGTCCTATAAATAGCAGTCATCTTAGAAATAACGGCTGGTAACATCTTCTCCTTGCTGTCTGTTGTCACTGCTTGTCTCACGGCCAGGGTTATGGATATTGACTCCATTCTAGCTGCCCTCCGGTCTGAGGCCCTTCAGGATGGTGGCCGGCACCTGCAGTCCCAGCTGGCACGGCTGCAGGGTGCAGCGGCGTCATGCACGTCCCCCTACCCGGTATAGCCCCTCATGGGAGGGTCGGGTGAGGGGCAGGTGTAGGAGCCCTGTTGCCAGGTCCCCTGCGGCCGCAGCTGCTTCCCGCACTCCCAGCACCTCTTCCCCGAGTGGGTCTCGGGGAGGCCGGCATGTGGCGTCACAACAGGCTAATGCGGACCACGCTGCTTCAGACCTCCCACCCCCTCCGGTCTCGCGGGCTATGAGGAGGGCGGCCACGAGACCCCAGGACAGGAGCTCGCGGGCGGTGCAACGGTCCAACTACCCGCTCTGCGCGAACAGGATCTCCGGCAGTCCGGGGGCAGGTATCCCCCTCTTCTGGACGGGTGAGTAGGCCGCAGGTCGGCAGGGCTGTCTCCAAGGAGGTGGGGGGTTCAGGGGGCCGTGGCAGGGAGCCTGGATTGCCTAATCCTCACAGCAGCCCCCCCCTGCTCTCCCTCCCCATTCTGTTTCCCCTGGGCCTGCCCCTACCCTTCTCCCTTCCTCCTCAGCTGGCCCCCTCATGGCTGGGGCCCTTTTGAGATCCCCTGGGCCTGCCCCTGCCGATCTATCTTCCCCCATCAGCTGGCCCTCTCATGGCTGGGGCCCATTCTGGATTCCCTGCCCCCCTTCATAACAGATTGCCACTTACCTCCCCAGGCACTCTCACAGATGGGTCCCATTCTGCCCCTCTTGGGCCTACGCCTGCTGGTTTCCCATCCGCTTCCCCAGGCACCTTCACGGCTGGGGTGGGTGGGCTGGGTTCCTTCTCACCTATATACAGATTACCCCTGGTCGACTCACGGTGCGGTTTCCTGACGCTGTGACTGGTGCAGTTCCTCCTGCGGTCGCAGTTCCCATGGGGCCATTGCAACCTGGTGGCCAGGTTATGGTGCCACAGCTGCCATCGCATTCCGTTTCTGCCGGTGAGTATGCTGGGTTACCAGGGTCTGGGTCGGGGGGTATTGGCGCTGTGGTCATACCTGAATGGGTTCTTTACTACAAACCATGAGAAATGTTTTACATTCTCTTGAAAAGGGTCCTCGTCCGGGATTCCAACCCCCTTGGCCCTAGACGATCAACTTCGGTCGAGTTGGGCAGTTAGCGGGGGGTCAAATCACTCGGGGATCACATCATCGCCCTCGGCTGCCCTTAGAGGGCCCAGTGGCCCCCTGGAATCAGTGCCCCTGGCGGCGGTACTTGAGCCGCCTGGGAGGTAGGCAGGGGACACCGCCGCGATCTCTGGGTCGGGGGTTGCACCCGCTGCACATGGGGCGGCCTATATGTGCTGGTCAGGCCCACTGGGCCTCCATTTGACTCCGGAATTGCGAACCAAGGTAGTAAAAGGGGAATTTGTGGAAATCTTTGCTCTCCTCCCTATGGAGGATCTGGCTCGGGTCAATTCGGATGCAAAGGAGTTAGAAAAGGACAAGGAAAAGTTTCGGTATTGGAAGATCCCAAAAACTTTTGGAAAATGGATCAGGGCCTTTTCTATCCTGGCTAGTGTCATAGGTGAAAAGACTCCCAATAAATGCTCTTCCCTATTTTGCTACCAGGATATGATATGGAATGCGTACCGGGTTTATGGCAGGTTAGGCTGGTGGCGTTATGATGAGCAGTTCCGCCAACGCTTAGCAGTTCGCCCTTCCCTGGGTTGGGATCAAATGGATATCGGCTTGTGGTTGGCCATCATGACCCGCCCAGCATCGCATCAAGGGGGCCTCTCGTCCTTTCTTGGGGGGGCAGCGCTGGGTCCTCAACCACAGCGTCGGCCAGTCAGCGCAGAACGGGCTGTTGTTGGCAGTATAACGACGGACAATGTCAATTTGGTTCAGGCTGTCGTTTCAAACATGAGTGCTCTGGGTGCAGTGGGTCCCATCCTGCTTCCAGATGCTTTAAGCGGGGCAGGGTTAGCGACAAAGGGGATGCCATGGAATAAAAAGGCGGCCGCCTTACTAATGGAAGGTTTTAGGCATGGTTTTTGGATTCCCCACCGGGCTCGTCTGGCGTCCGGGACATGTCGGAACTTGCGTTCAGTCGGGGGTGGTCAGGGAAAAGTTGGCCAAGGAAGTAGCATTGGGCCGCATGGCGGGCCCTTTCCAGGACCTGCCTCTCCCTGATCTCAGGGTCTCGCCGTTAGGCATCGTACCCAAGAGAGAGACGGGAAAATTTCGGCTCATTAATCATCTATCGCACCCCCACGGTGGTTCCATAAATAATGACATTGCGGCGGAACTATGCCGGGTTTCATACGCCTCATTCGATGCTCCGGTTTGTATGGTCAGGGCCGCGGGCCCTGGGGCACTCATGGCAAAAACCGACATTGAGTCGGCTTTTCGCCTCCTGCCAGTTCACCCGGAGTGTCATCATCTCCTAGGTTGTTCTTTTGAGGGGCATAACTACGTGGATATGTGCCTTCCGATGGGTTGTGCAATATCCTGCTTTTATTTTTAATGTTTTAGCTCCTTTCTGGAATGTATAGGGAGAACAGAGTCTGGTTACGACTCCCTTCTTCACACTTAGACGATTTTCTGTGTGTAGGTCCCGCACATTCCCCGATATGCGCACACATTTTGCAATCGGTGGCGGATGTGGCCTGTGGGTTTGGAGTGCCACTGGCGCCTGAAAAACGGTTGGCCCTTCCCCGTGCTTGTGCTATCTTGGGATCGAGATCGATTCTGTTATCGGGGAATGTCGGCTCCCAGCGGACAAATTGGCCGATACACCGGGGGGGGTTCGGGAGGCGGGCTCCCTGCGGAAGATTACATTACAATGGCTTCAATCCCTCTTAGGCAAGATGAACTTTGCCTGTCGGATCATGCCTATGGGCAGAGTGTTCAACTGGCGCCTGGTGGCCGCCACTGCTGGAATCTCCAAGTCGTTCCATTTCATCCGCTTGACCAAGGCGTTCAGGGAGGATTTGTCAGTCTGGGCTGTTTTCCTAGACTGGTACAATGGTAGGTCCTATTGGCAGCAGCCAGAGGTTTCGAATGCGGCGCTTCACCTGTGTACAGATGCTGGGGGTTCTTCTGGTTTTGGGGCTATTCTGGGGACACAATGGTGCGTGGAACCTTGGATTGACTCAGGTCTGACCAGGAATATGCCATTCTTGGAGCTCTTCCCCATCCTGGTGGCGGTTCATCTATGGGGGACAGAGCTCAAGGACCGGCGAGTTGTGTTCCACTGTGATAACTTGGGCGGTCAGGCTCTTGCGGCGACTGGTTTTACGATGCTTGTCTCTGAACGTGACATGCCGTGCTGTGCACATTCCAGGTGTTATGAATACCACGGCTGACGCTCTATCGTTTTCAATGGCAGGTGTTTCGGGCGGCCGCCCTGGGAGCAGATATGGTAGGCCTCTCCTGTCCCAGAGAACTATGGTCCCTTGGCCTGAGCGAATAAGGGAATGGATACGGTCTTCGGTGTCAGAGGCGACATACGTCCGGTATGGTAAGGCTTGGGGGATTGGGTCACGTTGGAACAGGATCATGGAGGGTACACTTCCTCTGCCAAAAGGGTCCAGGGTCTGTTACGTTTGCGCTGTTCTGGGAGGCTTGTGGGTGTTCCCCAGCTACTGTGTTGGGAAAGCTATCAGGCCTTAGTTTTTGGTTCAACCTAACTCAGGTACCAGACGTTACAAAAGATTGCATGGTTAGGCTTGCGATGCGCAGATGGCATAGGGGCCCGCGAGTGCGGGATTCTCGGAGGCCGGTTTCAGGGGTGCTGCTGCTGGGGATCGCCTCGGTACTACCCCAGGTCTGTTATTCCCCTCAGGAAGCTCGTTTGTTTCTGTTAGCCATCACTTTTGGCTTTTTTGGGGCCCTCTGGATCAGTGAACTAGTGAGCCCAAGCAGGGGGACCCCAGGAGGACTGTTGTTTCACGATGTGTTCATCATGAGTGGTGCAGTGCGTTTCTTGTTGCGACGGTCCAAGACTGACGTTCTTGGAAAGGGTTTATGGGTTACCCTCTGCACCATCCATAATTCGGCTGTTTGCCCCGTCTCGGCGTGCCAGTCCTACTGCTCTATATGTCTGAGTGTCACGGGACTGCTGTTAAGTCACAAAGATGGTGCCTACCTGTTTCGTTTTTGATTCCTCAGGGTATTTCGGTTGGCGCATGACCGGCTGGGAATCCCGAGCGAGGATTTTGGGGGTCATTCCTTCCGGATTGGGGCAGCAACAAAAGCCTCTCGGCTAGGTTTCTCTGATCAAGCGATTCAGAGGATTGGTAGGTGGGAATCTGGGAGGTTTTTGTCTTATGTACGGCCTACACGTCGGATAGGTACCCCCCTTGTGTTTTCTCCGCAGGGCCTGGTCGACAGATCTGGCTGATCAGGCATTCATATATCTACTGGGCCCACCTGCAGGCAGGGGAACGCCCGGGCGGGAAACGTCTTGGAATACCTCGGGAGCTGGCCGAAGTCCGATGGTTCGGGTTCCGGGGCATGAGATGGGGCCAGCTCTTGCCGGAAGTTGTACAGTTGGCTACATTCTTGGGGGCCCTTGATGTATTGGTGGTACATCTGGGGGGCAATGATCTTGGGGCACTGCCTGCGTGGGGTCTTGGAGAACTGATTAGATGGGATTTAGCGCGCTTGCGAGTCCTGTTCCCGCAGCTTTGCTTAGTTGGGTCGGGGATAGTGTCCAGGAACTATTGGAGGCTCGCGCGGGATCAGGGGGCTATTGAGCGCTGCAGGGTTAAAATCAACAAGAGGGTGTCCAAATTTGTGCTCGGAGTCGGAGGTGTCACAGTGCGACACCGAATATTCGAACGGGAGGCGACGATGATCTTTTCGCCCGGACGGGGTCCATCTGACCGACGTGGGGTTAGATTTATTTAATTTAGCGCTGCAGGATGCATTGGAGCAGGCCATGGCATTGGTTGGGAGTTGCACCCGCTGATTTAGGCTTAAATGCAGCAGGTACTAGTGGCGGGTATGGTCCTTGCTGAACCAGTTGGGAAACACATTACTGGGAGTTTTATTGCTGTGGAGTTCTGTTATACACCCAGACACATTATTGGGAGCATTATTACTGTGGCGCTCTGTTATACATTCAGACACATTACTGGGAGGATTATTGCTGTGGAGCTCTGTTATACACTCAGACACATTACTGGGAGTATTATTGCAGTGGGGCTCTGTTATACACTCAGACACATTAATGGGAGTATTATTGCTGTGGAGCTCTGTTATACACTCAGCCACATTACTGGGAGTTTTATTGCTGTGGAGCTCTGTTATACAGTCAGACACACCAACAATATGGAGCTTTTAGAAAAAAAGGACATTATGAGAGAAAAGAGGGACAGAATGATTGGGCCCAAAATAGGGACTGTACGTCCTAAAGAGGGATACTTGGAAGGTTTGCTAAAGTGCAAAAACATTATTATTATTTTTTTAAAGTGCTAATTTGGAGGCAATTTGTTAAAGGACCACTATAGGCTCCCAGACCACTTCAGCTTAATTAAGTGGTCTGGGTGCCAGGTCCATCTAGGTTTAATCCTTTCTACTGTAAACATAGCAGTTTCAGAGAAACTGCTATGTTTACTTTAGGGTTAATCCAGTCTCTAGTGGCTGTCTCATTTACAGCCGCTAGAAGCACTTCCGCGTTTCTCACTGATTTTCACAGTAAGAAGACGCCAGCGTCCATTGGAAAGCATGCGCATTCAGCCGATGACGGCAAAAAGGAAGAGGAGAGTTCCGAGCGCCGAGAGAGCCCAGCGGGGGAAAACAGGTAAGATTTAACCCCTTCCACCCGCTAGAGCCCGGCGGGAGGGGGCCCTATAGTGCCAGGAAAATGAGTATGTTTTCCTTGCACTATAGTGGTCCTTTAACAAGGCATACTCCCAATTGCCACATATCCCCCTCTGTAATGCTCTGAATTTTAACGGAATCCCAGGGTTCAGAGCCTCAAGAAGGAACCAACTAGCACAGTAATTTATTTTAAATAATGTCCTAAACAATTCTAAGTCTCAAAATAAGGCTTTGATTTAACCCTTTAAGAAACTGGTCAGACATTTTCCACCATGGCAACCTTACCCATAAGGATACATGACGAGACATTTCCATCATTTACTAAAATTAACCAGATCACTGCAGCGATCATGGAGTTAATGCTGCTTCAGTCTGCTTCAATTTCCGAGGTAGGGTGGCAGCAGCCAATCACACTCTCCCAGCACAACTTGGATTTCCAGTCACAGCGATCATGTGCTGGGACTTCTGATCCACCTCCCTCCACCTTTGTGGAAGCAGTGTTACAAACTAGCAAAAAAAAGATCCCATGCTAAGGTTTGTGGCTTTGTGGGGTAGTTTGAATTAGCAACCTTCTAAAATGCTCCAAAATGGGACATGAACCCAGCATCAAAATTCAGAGTTTGAAAAAACCTTGAAATAGCTGTGTCTTCAACATCCTGAATCCTAGGAGTTTACCAAGGGAGTTCATCAAAGAGTACACAAGGAGGAAAACAGCAGACAATCCTTCAATTAACATCTTCATTATCATCCACACACTGTTGTGCTTGCTGCATTTATGTTTGTATTCTGTAACTAGCTATATGTGTAGTGTAGGTACTACTTCCTCATCATATATTTGCATTATTGTAACCTACTTAATGTTTGTTTTCATCTCCTCCCCTCCTGTACATGGCTCCAAATATGACCGTGTTAATATTCCTTGTAACACTATTCACACTCTTGTCATGTTCCTACCACTACCCTCGTAATCCCTTAAGGACCAAACTTCTGGAATATAAGGGAATCATGACATGTCACACATGTCATGTGTCCTTAAGGGGTTAAAGGAACATTATAGTCACCTAAATTACTTTAGCTAAATAAAGCAGTTTTAGTGTATAGATCATTCCCCTGCAATTCACTGCTCAATTCACTGTCATTTGTGCACTGTAATATTCGCAGCTTACTACCAAAGATCGATGCACTGCAAGCATGGTGTTCACATTACAATCCTGCCCACAGGATCCGCCTCTAAATCACGCCCACAGGAATATACACACACTGATACAAAAGGACACAGATACACACACACAGATACATACTAACAGACACACATACTGAAACAGACATACACGCATGTAGGCGTACATACTGACACACACATATAACTCGTTCCGCCGATTAAAAACATAGAATGTGACGGCAGATAAGAACCATTCAGGCCCATCTAGTCTGCCTAATTGTCACTGCTCCTGTGAGGTCTTACATCAGTCAATATCTGAGCTCCATTGGTGATGCTACACTGACTGGAACACATAGCGGTGTCTGGACACCAAAAAGGTTGGTCTTCATTCAGCTTCACTGTGTTGCCCCTTCCCTTTGGAGGGATTGTTTTTAAAAGAGCTGCACATTATAAAAACCAGCAGTTATACTAACAGTTTGGGTGTAATTTACCTTTTTCGCCTGAGAATCAGTCAGGCTGCGCCATTGTTCTTTCTTCGCAAGCTCCAGCTGTGAAAAAATAACTGGAACTTAAAAGTCTGTTTTCCCAAATTTCCTTCCCACCCCGCCCACCCATAGAAACCCTACTGGCAACTCTTTGTCTTTAAACAAGGCCTATTTGCAGGAGCTCCTGGAGGGGCCACACGCATCATCTAAAGAAGTCAACTGTTGGTGTTTTGTCCCAGTTCAGCTTCAGATGGACTTGGGCTTTGCTTTATGGATCTTTACTCTTCCTGCTGATTTGGATTCAGCATCTGGACCTTGGATTGCTGTGGATGAACTGTAACCGTGGATGAACACCGGACAACCTTGTAACTTGTCTTATTTATCAACTATTCTGTTTTTCATAATCCTATTAACCAATTGGGGTTTAGCCAATATGTCACATATGCAAAAATGATTTAATACAATTACACAGCTGCAAGGAGAGCACTTGCACAGGTGTGGCTGGATATGGATGTACCCAAGAAAGACAACGTCAAACTTAAAATTAAAGGATCACTTCCTAATGGATAAATTCACAGCTCAGATTCACAACACGATGGTAGCTTTCAATAAAGCGTGCTAACTATGGGAAGATTACAATGGGTGAGAGGCCACCAGTAGCATGGCTGAGTGTCTAATAGGGTCGCAAGTATAACTATAAAGATTTTTTTTTTTAAAAAGGCATACTACTTATAACAGAGAGAATGTATACTAGATATACTAAACTAAGGCTGGTATGTATCCTAGATATACTAAACTAAGGTTGGAATGTATACTAGATATACTAAACTAAGGCTGGAATGTATACTAGATATACTAAACTAAGGTTGGAATGTATACTAGATATACTAAACTGAGGCTGGAATGTATACTAGATATGCTAAACTAAGCCTGGAATGTATACTAGATATACTAAACTGAGGCTGGAATGTATACTAGATATACTAAACTAAGGCTGGTATGTATACTAGATATACTAAACTGAGGCTGGAATGTATACTAGATATACTAAACTGAGGCTGGTATGTATACTAGATATACTAAACTGAGGGTGGAATGTATACTAGATATACTAAACTGAGGGTGGAATGTATACTAGGTATACTAAACAGAGGCTGGTATGTATACTAGGTATACTAAACTGAGGGTGGAATGTATACTAGGTATACTAAAAACTGAGGGTGGAATGTATACTAGGTATACTAAACTGAGGCTGGAATGTATGCTAGGTATACTAAACTGAGGCTGGAATGTATACTAGGTATACTAAACTGAGGCTGGAATGTATGCTAGGTATACTAAACTGAGGCTGGAATGTATACTAGGTATACTAAACTGAGGCTGGTATGTATACTAGGTATACTAAACTGAGGCTGGTATGTATACTAGGTATACTAAACTGAGGCTGGAATGTATACTAGGTATACTAAACTGAGGCTGGAATGTATACTAGATATACTAAACTGAGGGTGGAATGTATACCAGGTATACTAAACTGAGGCTGGAATGTATACTAGGTATACTAAATGAGGCTGGAATGTATACTAGGTATACTAAACTGAGGCTGGAATGTATACTAGGTATACTAAACTGAGGCTGGAATGTATACTAGATATACTAAACTGAGGCTGGAATGTATACTAGGTATACTAAACTGAGGCTGGAATGTATACTAGGTATACTAAACTGAGGCTGGAATGTATACTAGGTATACTAAACTGAGGGTGGAATGTATACTAGATATACTAAACTGAGGCTGGAATGTATACTAGGTATACTAAACTGAGGCTGGAATGTATACTAGATATACTAAACTAAGGTTGGAATGTATACTAGATATACTAAACTGAGGCTGGAATGTATACTAGATATACTAAACTAAGGCTGGAATGTATATTAGATATACTAAACTGAGGCTGGAATGTATACTAGGTATACTAAACTAAGGCTGGAATGTATACTAGATATACTAAACTGAGGCTGGTATGTATACTAGATATACTAAACTGAGGTTGGAATGTATACTAGGTATACTAAACTGAGGCTGGAATGTATACTAGATATACTAAACTGAGGGTGGAATGTATACTAGGTATACTAAACTGAGGCTGGAATGTATACTAGGTATACTAAATGAGGCTGGAATGTATACTAGGTATACTAAACTGAGGCTGGAATGTATACTAGGTATACTAAACTGAGGCTGGAATGTATACTAGATATACTAAACTGAGGCTGGAATGTATACTAGGTATACTAAACTGAGGCTGGAATGTATACTAGGTATACTAAACTGAGGCTGGAATGTATACTAGGTATACTAAACTGAGGGTGGAATGTATACTAGATATACTAAACTGAGGCTGGAATGTATACTAGGTATACTAAACTGAGGCTGGAATGTATACTAGATATACTAAACTAAGGTTGGAATGTATACTAGATATACTAAACTGAGGCTGGAATGTATACTAGGTATACTAAACTAAGGCTGGAATGTATATTAGATATACTAAACTGAGGCTGGAATGTATACTAGGTATACTAAACTAAGGCTGGAATGTATACTAGATATACTAAACTGAGGCTGGTATGTATACTAGATATACTAAACTGAGGTTGGAATGTATACTAGATATACTAAACTGAGGTTGGAATGTATACTAGATAAAAGTACGAATGAAAACAAGCTGTACCATGGGACATAGTTATCATACATTGTAAGCTCTTCTAAGCAGGGCCCTCTGCACTTCAGTAGGTCTCTGTTGACATTCTGTTACTTGCCAGATAGCCGCATTCTATAATTATAAATCACTGCCGCTATATAAATGCTAATAATAATAATAATAAATAATAATAATAGACATACAATAAATAATATGAAAGTGAAAGTCAAAACACAAAATACTCACAGTGTTATTTGATGACGTGTTTTCTGTAAAAATAATGAGCTCTACGTTACTAATCTGATTTTGCGAAGAACATTGATAAGATATTTGTGTATTGATAACAGAATAATAAAAGTGTGCACATAAAGATAACTCACTCAAATCGATTATAAATGTGGATTAATTATGTTTTTGTGTAAAACAGACATACACTGAACAAAATTATAAACGCAACACTTTTGTTTTTGTCCCCATTTTTCATGAGCTGAACTCAAAGATCTAAGACTTTTTCTATGTACACAAAAGGCCAATTTCTCTCAAATATTGTTCACAAATCTGTCTAAATCTGTGTTAGTGAGCACTTCTCCTTTGCTGAGATAATCCATCCAGCTCACAGGTGTGGCATATCAAGATGCTGATTAGACAGCATGATTATTGCACAGGTGGGCCTTAGGCTGGCCACAATAAAAGGCCACTCTAAAATGTGCAATAATCATGCCGTCTAATCGGCATCTTGATATTCCACACCTGTGAGCTGTATGGATGTCTCTGAGC
The DNA here is from genome assembly GCA_933207985.1 of Pelobates cultripes. Taxonomy (NCBI): domain Eukaryota; kingdom Metazoa; phylum Chordata; class Amphibia; order Anura; family Pelobatidae; genus Pelobates; species Pelobates cultripes. The sequence goes on from OW240918.1 coordinate 150,407,346, forward strand.
AGGCCCTCAATCACAATTGTGTGGACAGCATCTCCCATCATTCTCTTTCAGCCAAAATGCTGGCAAAACATCATGAGAGATATTGTCTACACCATCTGGAGTGCCAAAGGCTGTTTACCCCTGATGCAGGATAACTAAAAGTTAGCTATTGGTTAAGCTGTTTTTTATTCTGAATAGTTATTTTGGGGGTTTTTTTTAATTAAATTTACAAGTTTTAGCAGTCAATGCAAGCCAGAATATAGAAATGAGTTAATTAACCCTGTAGTGCCACCCGCTCAGCACATGCCGATGTCTAGTCTAGCTTGAGAAGATACTGAATGCGCAGTGTAGATATCTGTACGTACAGCCAAAGCATTATGGGGCATCGCAAAGGGGCAGGGCAGTAGAGGTAAGTATTGTACTTACATTTACCCCAAACTGCAATAGTGTTCAGATGGGGGAAGGAATGAAGAACTGACATTTCTATGGAACCCTTTTAAATCTAGTAACATCCTGCAACAACCATCTGGGTTTTATTCTAAACTTCATTTTTGAGGCACCTAGTCTTCATTTTTTAACAGTCTTTTCCTATTTTTATGTCATTGCATATAAAAAGTGTTTTAAGCAAAATAAATGACTCCACTTCTCCTAGTCAGAAGGTTTGCTAGTCCACTTAATTGTAGTATGTGACAGACCTCTCTGTCCCTGGATTTTCTATTTTATTTTGTAGTTCATCTATTTGTTCAGTAATCCTAACTTTCCCTATGACTACCCTGATCTCGTTCGAAAAACCGAACCAACTACCGAATGACCAACCACCCAGTAGTGGAGTGTGCTGCCTATTGACCCGGACAGGAATGGGACTTCCAGCTAACTTTTGAACCCCTGAACCAATCTGGGTGATTTTTAAGAATGTTGTTCCCCCAGATTGGGGCTATCAGGGTATGTATGTTTTATGGGGTTCTCATATGATGGCCACTGCTGTAGCCAAGGACAAATGCCAGCATCAGCTACGTTTAGCAGAGCTTCGACAGCGAGGAACTACAACTGCAGAGGTACCGGTGGTCCCAGTAGAACGTAAGAAGGTACCCTTTGCTGTGTTCAAAAGTTTCCAAGAGACAGAAGGGGAAGATGATGGGTACCTTGCTGACTTTGAGCAACAATGTGCCTTACACCGAGTATCCAACAACGAATGGGTCACTATTCTGGCTTTGAAGTTATCCGGGAGAGCAGCCAAGGCATTTCAAGCTATCCCTGCTGGAGAGATCCAACATTATCCTACAGTCAAAGAGGCCCATCTCACAAGATATGCCATTACTCTGGCGTCATATCTCCGGCGATTCCGAGAGTCTAAGAAACAGGGAAGTGACTCCTACACCGAGTGGGCATGTCATCTCCATAGAATCGCATCTCATTGGGTAGCCGGGTGCCAGGCTGTATCTGGGGAAGACGTCCTAAAGTTGTTCCTGTTAGAACATTTTTTTAATACCTTGTCTTCTGACATCCGAGAGTGGATTCGGGATAGGAGACCCCTTACTCTACCAGCAGCAGCGAGTCTCGCAAATGAGTATACTGACTCTCGAAAGACAGAGACCACCCTGGCGAGACCAGGCCCTCGGCCGGAAATCCTTCCTATTGCAACCCCTCAGTCTGTCTTCCGGGGACCTCCTAAACCTCTGCTGGTCCCACCGAAGACTGGTCCCCGGTGCTATAGGTGTCAGCAGATAGGGCACCTTCGCAACAACTGTCCTCTGGAACCCCCACGACAGTCCTGAGGTCGCTCTAACGGAGTAACCCGCGATGCTCCAGCCCTTGCTGCCCACCGCATAGAGGCAGAGCATCATTCAGACAAGTACTGGAGGGTACTTCACAAAGTTAAGGTACTTATTAATCAGAGCAAATTTCCTGGTATAGATTTCCCCATTCCCTGTATTCCCGTGTTCCAAGGTTTTTATACCTTTTTTAAAAAGATTTATTAAACATTAAATGTTATGAGTTACGTTTATTAGGGACCTTATCTAATCTGGACAGATTATGTTCTCCTGTTTTCTCTGCTAAAATGATATTCAAACACCAACTGTACACACAAAAGCACACCTGCTCTGTTTACTATCTGTGCTATGGCGCAAAAACATTTTTTGGGGGTCCATGGTGTTGGTGTCAAAGGGTTCCACTGAATCAATTAATTGGGAACCCCTGCTCTAAACCCTTAATTCAGCTAAATTCTATTGAATGAGTTCCAACAGAGAATGATACATAGAGAGTAATGGTGGAGGGATCTTACCTGTGTCAGATACCAGTGTTTTCAGCTCAGACAGTTGCATTCTAATCCTTTCTCCAGCCTTTTCACTAGTTCTCTGACCTCTGAACCTCTGATAGGATTCCTTTTCATTTTTACTGTATTGTAAGACATGACTAATCCCAGTATATTCAGCTTTGATCCTAGTGATTATATCATCTGTACCATTGTTCTCTGGATCATAAATCCCCGCATAGCCTTCCTTCTTCCCTGCACAAAAGAAGTGTGATCACATTAATGGCCATAGGCTTTCACCTGGAATTATTTAAATCGTTTTCTAAATCTTTAGTTTAAACATAAACGTTATTAAATTTGTCATAATGCATTTTGGATATATTCAATGAACCTAAAGTAACTGAGTTTAAAGTTTTTCTAGATTTTTTTTAATAAATATTGCAAAATGTAAAAATTAAAGAAAGTATCCCTAATATTGTAGTGATACCCAAGGTATATCGTTATTAGTGATCTGTCTCTTTAACAGATGATAAAACAACCCAAAGAGTGGAGGGCAGCAACAGGAGAGAGACAGCAAGATGCAGAGAGACAGCGAGATGCAGACAGACAGCGACAGGAGAGAGACAGCGAGATGCAGAGAGACAAAGGCATATGTAATGCACGAGTAAGACAGTAAGAGAGAGAGACACTAATAGGAGAGTAACATGTTTCGGAGCAGGTCAGAGAGGAGACTTATGCCAGGGTTGACTTGAGGCTCTTTATTTTGAACTTTAGGCGTGTTTAGACAAGGTAACAATAAGAGTAACGGGATATAAAGGGAAAAGGAACAGTAAAGACAGAGGGAGAAAGCAGAACCTATAAACAGAATTATAGGAAAGTATAATGGTACGAGGGAAACCTATAACTGAAATAATAGGTTAGGAGGAAGAAGGAGTGGTTATAGAAATAGCGAGTAAGGCAATATGCCCCAGGAGAAATAACGAGTAAGGCAATATACCCCGGGGGAAATAACGAGTAAGGCAATATGCCCCAGGAGAAATAACGAGTAAGGCAATATGCCCCAGGGGAAATAACGAATAAGGCAATATGCCCCAGGAGAAATAGCGAGTAAGGCAATATGCCCCAGGGGAAATAACGAATAAGGCAATATGCCCCAGGAGAAATACCGAGTAAGGCAATATGCCCCAGGGGAAATAACGAGTAAGGCAATATGCCCCAGGGGAAATAACGAGTAAGGCAATATGCCCCAGGAGAAATAACGAGTAAGGCAATATGCCCCATGGGAAATAACAGGTACAATAAGAGAAATTATAGATAAGAGACAAACAATATATAATAGAACAGAGATAAACAGAATATGAAAGTATAATGAAATCAGGTTAAATAGACATTTAGTACATCAGAGGCCTTTGGTTGAAGGCAGTGATGCCGTTATAGATAATGTCAGCGAGGTTACTCAGAATTGAGGCAATCAAGGATGTATAGTCCGAATTATCCAGGTAAGTAGGGATGGATCTAGTTAAATGTCCGATAGAACAAAAGCTGGCATTAAAGTCCAGTAAGAATTAAAGCAGGGGGATATTGATGTTCAGGTTTCGGTTTACGAAGCTTCTTTGAGAAGAGCAGACTGGGAACAATCAGGTTTGATGAGGAGATCAAGAGGGTTCAAAGTAAACCAGTAGATCAGGTTTCTCTGTATGAGCCCGGAGTAGAAGTCTTGTCAGGTTCAGAACAATAACTTCTCTCATTGTGAAGGCCGTTTGGTTTACTCGGCTGTGGTCTTTTATAGCAAATATAATCATTATGCTATGCAGGTTAGAGAGACTGAGGTTTGTCTACTGGCTAGGGTGGCCACTAGAGGTGAGAACCAGGTATTGAAGTAATAAAACAGAATAAAATAAAACAATATCGTGGTTGTAGAGAGTGGCAGTGATACGGAGATAGAGAGAGTTAAATTAGCTATATAACGGATTGCCTGGAACCCTGACTGGGTACCTCCACTTGACAGATGCTCCTAGTGCTTCCCGAGGGCTCCAAGCTCTCCATAACCACCGCAGACCCCACGAACCACCGCAGCTTGGTTGGGGTCTCGCCTGATTCCTCCTACTCTGGGCCCAAGACCAGGGACCAGCTTCCAGTAGGCAGAGCAGGAACAAGCTCTTACAAGAGCTTACTCTGGGGAGTATAGTTATTATAGCAATCCCCAGAGTGTAGCTAGTTCTCCAATCCCCAAAACATGAGCTGAAACTTCATGAAGGGTAGAACAAGTCTCTTTAATGAGCACAAAGTCATTTCTTTTATACACATTTTCCCCACAAGGTTACCACCCACGTGGACCTTGTGGACAACAGGACACAAAGGACAACAGCCAATCAACACAGTATTGTACAGTTAGACACTTCCAGCTAATGTACACAAATCCTCCCCTCTGTCTGTGAAACAATTACCAAACACAATGGACTAACTCAATTACCACAGGCAGAAAATATCCAGTTTTACCCAAAGTCCAGAAACACCCCAAAACAACAACATATCCCCATTATACATCCCTGGATAGCCCTGATCTGGGTGAACAACATATCCAAAAATCACCCAGGTCAGAGCAGGGGTTCAAAAGTTTTATGGAAGTCCAATTTGACCGACCGCAAGCATGGCTTTCATGCCCAAAATAGTTCCACAGATTTAGGCTGTGCGGCCAGTCTATCTTCTCCTCTATCCTGGAGATAATTGGCTTAAGTGGCTGTGGTAACCTGATTATCTCCAGCAACAGGAAATATCTCTAAGTCAAAAACTGTTACAAAAACAACATAAAAATACATAACTCTTATAATACAATGTTTAACCTATCCTATATGTTCAACATATCCCAAGATAGCTTGGATCTGAGCGCTCAATATGTCCAATGTTAAAAGTGCCCTATAGTACAAGGAAGGGTGAGGTCAGAAAATAGCAAGGGCTGATGGGAGGTTGAGGAGGGATAAAGCAGCCAGTTTAAACTGGTCTGGCAGTGTCCCTGGGACAATGCCTTGCTGGAGATACAATAGAAGAGGAAAAAGGGGACGGGGAAGAGGCACATTTTCCCATGGATTTAAAGAGGCAGAAAAAGTTTTTTTAAAATCCAATAAACCCAAATAAATCTTTTAAAGGGCAATACATCACAGGGGCCATAGTCACAGGGCAAGAGGCTGGCAAGCAGGCCTCTCCAAATGCCAGTGACAAAGGTGCTTTCGTCACAAGCTACTACATAAATGTAAGACCATAATTTCTCAGGATGACGCACAAACAACTTTGCCATTCAATATCACAAGAAGTGATCATACAAGCACATGTTAATTGCTCAAAAATAGTATATGAAGCAACATATAGCAGACAAAATCATCTATCAGACCCCAAATTGTATATCCAATAACGTAACAATATATCAGTGAGGGGTAGAGGGGAACCTAAAGTAAATGTTGATAAGCTGGATGGAAAGGCCCCTGTGGGGATGAACGCATTTCATGTCTGTAACAATGCTTTGTCAACATAACATTAACTAAAGCAATGGAGTGAATATAAAGGAAAGGAGGGCAGTCAAAAGAACACCTCCCAAGTCCCTCTCCCAGATAACAGGTTCGAAAAACATCCCCAATCAGAAGGAAAAAAAAAGGAAAAAAACAACACCAGCTCAATATTTACAAACTAATTAAAGGGACACTATAGTCACCTGAACAACTTCAGCTTAATGAGGCTGTTCGGGTGAGAACTATAGCTCCCTGCAGCCTTTCTCATGTAAACACTGTATTTTCTGAGAAAATACAGTGTTTACATTGAAAGCTAGGAACACCTCCAGTTGCAGTCACTCAGAGTGAACCAGTGGGACTTCGGAGTGGATGGAGGCATAATATGCCTCTATCCACTCAGATCTGCTGTCAGTAGAGCACAGGGCAGCACTGTGCACAGCATCCTGTGATTCTGTATATCCTCCCTCTGCATGCAGACACTGAACTTTCCTCATAGAGATACATTGATTCAATTCATCTCTATGAGGAGATGATGATTGGGCAGGCCTTTGTTTGAATCATGCTGGCTCTGCCCCTGATCTGCCTCTTTGTCAGTCTCAGCCAATCCTATGGGGAAGCACTGTGATTGGCTCAGCATGCAGAGCTGCAGCTTCTGGCTTGAATACAGTAAGATTTTGCTATATTTATGGAGGCATGAGGAGGCTAGATGGTGGTGTTAACAGTATAGGGTCAGGAATACATGTTTGTGTTCCTGACCCTATAGTGACTCTTTAAGATAGTAACACAATGTTGCATAATGTTTATAAATGTTTATTTTAGATTACATTCATCCAATAGGTAAATTCAATAATCCAAATTCTATAGCCATAATGTTAGATGGGTGATCCCTAGGGAGACCTTAGAAATGGTCTATTCAAATCTATATAGGAAAACTCTCATATAACCCTAAACCATAATACGTCCATAAAAAAAATACATCTGCCGGCCCTTAAATATAATAAATACAGATAGAAAAGGGGGTATTCTAAACCATCTCAAATAGTGATGTCGCGAACCCGAAATTTTCGGTTCGCGAACGGCGAACGCGAACTTCCGCAAATGTTCGCGAACCGGCGAACCGCCCGAAACGCCATTGACTTCAATGGGGAGGCGAATTTTAAAACACACAGGGACTCTTTCTGGCCACAATAGGGATGGAAAAGTTGTTTCAAGGGGACTAACACCTGGACTGTGGCATGCCGGAGGGGGATCCATGGCAAAACTCCCATGGAAAATTACACAGTTGATACAGAGTCTGGTTTTAATCCATAAAGGGCAGAAATCACCTAACATTCCTAAATCACAATCAATATGGATTGACACCTGACATATGACATGTTGACACCTTGACATATGGATTGACACCTGTCCTCAGAGCCCCTGATGCACACGGACACAGAGCAGAATAGAGACTGGTCCCCATACATAGGGTCACTTGGCAGATATGGATTGACACCTGTCCTAAGGATCCCTGATACACACTGACACAGAGCAGAATAGGGACTGTTCCCCCTGCATAGGGTCACTTGGCAGATATGGATTGATACCTTGTTACAAACTGCTATTTGTAACGGGCCCTTTAAATGGCAAATTGCCCTGTTTCCCTGGGTTGTGGAGAAGCCTATTTGCCAGCCTCCTCCCGCATGACTATGGCCCCTGGGAGATTGTGAAAATGTATGCACTTTTATTTGGTGTGTATGGCCCTTTAAGACTGTCGGTGGGCATATTGGGGCTTATGGACTCTTTATGTGACTGGTGCTGGCCCTTTAAACACCTTTTTTGGGACATCAGGAAGATTGGGACACTGCCCCTTTAAGGCCGTGTCCCCAGACTTGTTGGGGACACGGCCCCTTTAAGACGGTGTCCCCTGTGTCCCCAGACCTGGTGCAAACCCTTTGTGCCTGCCTTGCTATTTCCCACTTGGTTCAGTAAATGGGAAATTATTTCAGCTGCAGAGACTAAGTCCCATTCGGCGATGGGACTTAGTCTTTTTTTCAGCCGTTTTTTTCAGCCTTATTTCGGCTGCAGAGACTAAGTCCCATTCGGCGATGGGACTTAGTCTTTT
>OW240918.1:150415285-150472081 GCA_933207985.1 Pelobates cultripes
CTGGACTATGGCCCCATGTTAAACGCTGTTCTTTTCTCCTTTAGAAAGGCTTGTTCGTGGCTTTCTGCCTGGGCGTTCGATATATTGAATCTACCGAACCAACACATGAATGGGGGGACCACCTGTGCAAGGAGTGTGCCAGTGATTTAACTCCCAGAAGCTGCGGTTAACCGCAGCTTAATTGGTGAACGCTGGGTGGCCGCTGTTCGAATAACCGAACACGTGGCAGTGGCCATCTTAAACTCCCGAACATCCTGTTCAGCTCCAAATCTATGGAACACGGTGTTCAGCTCCAAATCTATGGAACTCAAAACAGACACTTATTTGCACGAACACCGCTGAGCCGCCGACCTCCCTTCTCCTGCATTTCATACGAACGCCGTCCGTTCGGTACTTTCCCTATGAGAGCAGTGTTACCCTGGATAGCTATGCCATAGAGCCCATTCGTGTAACGAAAGACTATGTGAAAGACTTTGGCTCCATGGCGATTGAACTGTATGTATGTGATTTGAGCGCCATTGTGCGGTAATAATGTGGGCTCAGATCTAAGCTATCTGGGGATATGTTGCATGTATATGTTTATGTAGTAATTGTAACACTGTGTAATGTTATATCTTTTTACTAACATGTGGCTAATGTGGCTAACATGTGGCTAATACACTTACTGTGTCTCCCTCTACTGTACTGTAACCTATAAAGTGCTGAGTACACCTGTTAGTGTTATATAATATACATACATTGTGTATTTTAGTATGCATATTATGGGATAATTGAGGCATGCTCGATGTTATTTTATATTTCATATTACACGGTTATGTCTTTTTAATACTTACGCAGGATGTCCCTCATTCTCTTTAATTTACTCTCCGTGTCTCTATCTGTCCAGGGTTTCAGTCGGTCCTTTTTGATGAAGTCCAGTTCAGCCTCAGTGAAGGACAGTGATTCCCATTTGTTTGTCTCTGTCTGAGATGCCCAGAATCTCTTCATCTCAGAATCTTTGTCTGTTACATCAGTGATCAGCACTTTCACAGGTTGGGAACCTGCAAGCCGTGTGAAGATACATTATCATCATTATCACATGGAATACGTAAACTTTACTCTCTAGAGAACTGATAGAAGTAAATAGTTACACCGGATGATCCAGTACTAGAAGTAGGGGTTCTAGCCCTTAACAGGTATAAATAGAAAGGAGATTGTGGTGATGCATACAATGTTTATTAAATATAGTTAAAAATATTCCCAAGAAGGGTCTAACGGGTAGTAAAACGTATACTCGTTATAGATTAGAGAGTAACACAGAAGGAAAAGGGGGTACAGAGGTGATTAGAGGTGACACGTGCAAACAAAGAAATAGATAAGAAAATTTGAGTGATAAAAATAATGTAGTATAAAGCAATCTGGTTTCTCCTGGGAGGTTTTTGGAAACTTATACATAAAAGATAGTTTGATACAAAATCAAATAAACTATATAGAAAGCATCTACTTGTAAGTATGTGGCTAACAATGTGTCTAATCCACCACTAGATGTCACTGAGTAGCCGCATACGGCCCCATAAGGAATTGGTACATTGTAGCCGACGTTTTGCAAGGGATTTTAGCAGTATTAATAATTAGTTAGGCAGCCGGATAAATCCAAGAATGTTACGAAATGACTAGTCCCTACGTATTTATCAGCCGGCACATGTTCCCTCCATGTCGCAATAAATCAAACAAATTACCAAATGTCCAAATAAATATAATATTAATTAGGAAACCCAACTTAGAGATAACCAGTAAAAAGGTCCTAAACGCAGAAAGCTAGATGTATCATGTACTGAACCCCTGCTTCGGGAGATACACTGGTAAACACCCGATGCGTTCTGGGGGCGGTCTGTAAGCCAATGCGGTTTTTAAATAAACCGGTAAGAGCCATCACTGGTTGATTGACTGCTGGTGTGGTTTAACCACTATGCGATTATTTCTGCCGAAATCTCCCGATGTAAGTCACCAGGAGAAATAATACTAAAAAATAATAAATAAGGATGGAAAATCGAGGTTTTATAAGAATAATCTCCAACTAAAATGTAATGATAGAAAGAATGGCAGCAAATACATATCTATCCATTAATGTTGTCAAAATTTGAATGGCAGATACACGTTAGTGATTACCTCTAAGTGTATTATCCTGATCTCAGACTCGTACTTGTAGGGTGATGGGTTATGTTCGGCAGGTATAACACTTTGCTGAGTATCGGGTCCATACAGAGGTTTCTTTAAAAGTAGTATGGGAGATGCAGTGATATAGTGCCACCTAAAGCATTGAGTGATATATCTCGACACTTGTCAGTTAGTTTATATCGGTAAAAGGGGTAAATCACGTAGAAATGATCTGTTATTTATGGTAAGCAAATCTTTAGTCATAGCTTAGCTAAGGTGTCTAACAAGCTCTAATGTGCTAAGGTCCCAAGCAATCTGTAGTCTCCGGGATAACATATGTAGTATACGATCTGATAGCACCAGGGCCGGTGCAAGGATTTTTAGCTAAACAGGCGAAGATGCATTTTGTACTGCGCTTCTCTCCAGCTGGACAGCCTGACATTGTGCCCCTAGGGCCGATGCGCCCTAAGGTGGTCGCCTAATGGTAGCACTGGCCCTGGATAGAAGATTAGTATTGAGACTGAAGTGAAAATTAATAAATCAAGAAACAAAATAATACATTAAAATGGTAGTAATTAAAATTAAAAAAAGATCAATTGAAAAATAAACCACATGACAGACCAATTGAATAGTAATTGTGAAAGAATAAGCGCATATATACACATAGGGTAGTGTAAGAGGAACATAATATGTAGCAATAGATGTATATATAAATGTATGTATATAAAACATTGGTGATTAAGTAATAAAGGCCCTGTAATTGAACTTTTGATTGAGTCCAAGAGGACTCGGTGTTTTAAAAGTAAAAATCTATCTAGATTCCTTCTGTAATATTTTGGGATTGATGTCGCCCCTTCGTGGAGATGTTCTTACCCTTTCAATGCTTCTCCATTGTGAAAATTGTGGCTATGTCTAGCTATTGGTGTGTATCACTGCCAGCAGTGATCGTATAAATGAGCTGTATGATTCTTAGGCCAAGTTGTTGTGTGGTCTTACCAATGTATTGGATCCCACATACGCAGATAGAAAGATATACCACAATTCATGAAGGATCTTAATCTGTAAGTTTGGTTGGTCATGAAATATTTCATTATTTTAGTTGGTGTGATGTATTTACAGGCTTTACAATGGCCACATCAGAAAATTCCTTTTGTGGGTGTGAGCCAAGTAGGTTGCTGTGAAGGTTGGAATAGATGACTGGGTACCAGGATGTCATTCAGGTTTGGCACTCTCTTGGCTGTCATTGTTGGTCTCTCCGTGATTATTTTGTTTGTAATGTTGTCACTTTACGAGGTAGTCCCCCAAGGTCTGAATAAACCCGGATGAGATCTCCCTGAATATCCCTCTGCCCAATGATCAATGCTGAGCTTTGCCAGCTGCCCAGCACCGATCATAGTCTTGTAGTATGAAAGGGAGATTTCTGTCATACTGCAATCACACAGTACAGAGTACACAGAGCTCTCTGTACTGTGCGAGCTGGGAGATCCCTCTGCTGATATCAGTACTGACATCAATAGAGGAAATCCCTCAGATGTAGGATTAGGGTGTGGGATTAGAGCCATCTAATTATGGGTTGGGTAATTAGTAGAATTACGAAGAGGGCTATGGTTAAAATTGTGGGTAGGATTAGGGCTTGGATTATGGGGAGGGTTAAGGGTTGGATTATGGGTAGAATTAGTGATTGGATTATGGTAGAATAATGGAGAGTGTTAGGGGTTAGTTTATGGGTAGGATTAGGGACAGGATTAATGTATACATGTGGGGTATCTTTGTACTCAATAACAGTATTAGAATATAAATATTTTTGTGTTTTGTTTTTCAGCAGCGGGACACACATGGTCTGTGAATTTCCCCAAAATAAAACTATTTTTAAAATATTTTGACTGATCTTTGTAATAAAAAGGTTACATTTATTATAAAAATGCTCTTAATTACATAGCTTGTGGGATGTACTATGTACTTTCTAATATATACTAATACATACTAATACATACTAATATATACTAATATATACTAATACATACTAATATATACTAATATATACTAATACATACTAATATATACTAATACATACCAATATATATTTTTGTGTAGCGATTCTGGATTCTGTGACTACTATAAAAGTTGTAATCTCAGCATGTCTAATATTGCAAAGTGTTAGCTTTCAAACCATAACTCACTCCTTTTGTTTAGTATTTGTCTTATTACTTGTAGAAATTAATTGAAATCCTCGACATTTTGGGCATTTTAACAATTCGGACTGATCAGTCGATTTATTTTGAGATAATTTTCTTAATTTGCACTTGGTTTGTAGGAATAATTAAATGTAAAGAGATGATATATAATATGTACATATTACACTGCACTAAAACAGAATGGGTTAAATAGTGACAGAATTAACTCATGGCAAAAAGGCCTTAGCCATAAACACGTTACATCGCAAAATAGCGTTTGTCCTTGAGGGGTTAAGATTGTGCACGATATTTATAGCAACGTATATCAATTGGTTGCTTGTACAGTATTTGCAAATAATATATATATTTATTTAATGTAAGATTATCTCTACTTACATTTTATAAAGTGATCCAGGAGACTCTTCAAATCATGTTGGGATTTTTCGGATCTCATGGAGTGAACAATAATGTGAAAAGAAGTTCTATCAATGACATCATCCCAGGAATCAACAGAAAATGGTACAATATAATGTCTCACGATTGTAGAGATTTTACATAGATAATCTGTCAGCCAGAAGTAGTCTGTTTTGAGATCTGTGAGAAATATCCCAAGTGTCTCCATTCTCTGCCTGTAACACAAAGATAATCCGTGACAGACAATATGTGGCTGTTTATTCTCTAATGTCTGGATTTTCAGCCAAATTCTACATTTTGTTACAATATATCAAATATCAATAACTGCGCTATTCAATAACAGCATATTGATTGACAATTCACTGAGAAGAATTACCTCCAGATTTCTAACCTTATTGCTAGATTATTTACAGCCTGTCACTAATAACAGCTGCCACTACAGATACCCACTACTGGCATATTAGTGGCTTGCTGGTCCCGCACACCACTGGAGTGCTTCTTTGGCGTTTTAGATTCAGAGTAGGGGATCTTGCAAGAGCTGAACTTTTCTCCATTTATTGGTAGTATGCCGCATGCGCAGCAATCAGCGCGATTAGCCACTCGTCATAGAGATGCATTGAATACATGTTTTTACGATGTGGATAGAACGTTACAGCGCGCATGCACACATACCTCTATATAAAGGTTTAGACTTTCTAGGCCTCTTCATAAAGGCATGGGCTTGCTTTTCTTCCAGTTATATGAATGTCTCCGTATTCATGTTGGTGATCTCTCATTTTTAAAGAATAAGGAGAATATTGTTTTATTTTATTTTTTTTTTAAAAACCTGTTGTGAAGGAAATTGCTGCCACAACAATACAGGGGTTTGCAAAGTCACAGTGGGCAGCACTTTTCATGTCTTGCACAACAACATAAAAAAAAATGCAAAACCCATTATGTGGCATTTCGCTATTTAGAATACCAGATTAAGGAGATATACAATGCCCCCAATGTGGTATCCTAAATAGGGAAATCACACATTATGGGATCAGATTAGGGAGCTATCTGCTAAACATTTTGTTTAGATTATTTCCGAATCAATCCATTTTCGATATTTTCACATTCTGCTGAATTTTCAGTTCGGAAGCTTGTGAATTTTAAAGGATCACCATAGGGTCAGGAACACAAACATGTATTCCTGACCCTATAGTGTTAACACCACCATCTAGCCCCCTGGCCCCCTCATGCCTCCATAAATATAGCAAAATCTTAATGTATTCAAGCCAGAAGCTGTACCTCTGCATGCTGTTTAACTCAAAGAAAACATGCAGTCTGCTGACATCATCAGAAGTGGTAGCCTAATCCAATCACAATGCTTCCCCATAGGATTGGCTGAGACTGACAAAGAGGCAGATCAGGGGCAGAGCCAGCATGATTCAAACACAGCCCTGGCCAATCAGCATCTCCTCATAGAGATGAATTGAATCAATGAATCTCTATGAGGAAAGTTCAGTGTCTGCATGCAGAGGGAGGAGATACTGAATGTTTGGATGCATTTTAGGCAGCCATGACCCAGGAAGGATCTCTTAACAGCCATCTAAGGAGTGGCCAGTGAAGTTATCACTAGGCTGTAATGTAAACACTGCATTTTCTCTGAAAAGACAGTGTTTACAGCAAAAAGCCTGAAGGTAATGATTCTACTCACCAGAACAAATTCAATAAGCTGTAGTTGTTCTGGTGACTATATTGTCCCTTTAAAAGGGATATGTTTAGTTGCAACTGGGCAGTGATGTCTAACCAGCCATCACTGTAAATAATACAATGATGATGGCCTATGGGGGGTCAATGTGACTGAAAACCTCCCCAATCCCCCCAGCTGCCATACCACATCTACTTAAATATCCCAGCAGATATGGATCCCATCAGAGGATTATTTATTAATTACTTTATACAGTGGCAGCTGCTGCATGAATTAACCCTCACACTGCTGAGTGTCTAACTATTTGCTTGCTGGTGGCTGGTGCTGGTCAAAACACAAGTAATAATTAGATAATGTAATGAAGTGCTCAATGTTTAATATTGTTGCTTGTAAATGTCCGGATCACACACTTTATGCAGGATTTGGATGTAAAATCCTTTATTTTAAACCAGACACTGAATGCATCCAGCCGAATGGTGCAGATCTGGTCAGAATTCTGTCATTTTCACCAAATTCTGTAAATCTGGACACAATCATGTGTTTGGTGAATAATTGTGCGATTATTCACTATAAGAGTGTGTTAGTGTATCAACACAAGAGTGAATTAAAACTATAAATATAATAATATAACTGATTTAAAAGGACACTATAGTCACCCAGACCACTTCAGCTCAATGAAGTGGTCTGGGTGTCAGGTCCCTCTAGGGTTAACCCTGCCTGATGTAAACATAGCAGTTTCTGAGAAACTGCTATGTTTACATCTGGGGTTAAGCCAGCCTCTAGTGGCTGTCTTCCGGACAACCACTAGAGGCGCATCGGCAATGATTGAGGCATATTGTACCTCAATCACGCAGAGCGTCCATAGGAAAGCATTGAAAAATGTTTTCCTATGGACACTTTGAATGCGCACGCGCCAGTGACGTCAGACAAGGATGCTGACGTCGGCGGGGGGAGGAGAGGTAAGGGAGCCTGGCGGGGGAAAAGGGTGAGTAACTGAAGAGGTTTTAACCCCTTCAGCACCGTGGGAGGGGGATCCCTGAGGGTGGGGGCACCCTCAGAGTACTATAGTGTCGGGGGGAGGAGAGGTAAGGGAGCCTGGCAGGGGAAAAGGGTGAGTAACTGAAGAGGTTTTAACCCCTTCAGCACCGTGGGAGGGGGATCCCTGAGGGTGGGGGCACCCTCAGAGTACTATAGTGTCGGGGGGAGGAGAGGTAAGGGAGCCTGGCAGGGGAAAAGGGTGAGTAACTGAAGAGGTTTTAACCCCTTCAGCACCACGGGAGGGGGACCCTGAGGGTGGGGGCACCCTCAGAGTACTATAGTGTCAGGAAAACCAAGCGGTTTTCCTGACACTATAGTGTCCCTTTAAAGAGATATAAGTGTTAAAGTAATGAAAGGAGAGAATAAAGACTCACATTATGATGAAATATATTTTATACAGTTATTAATTCTGGTAAAGTTGGGGTAATACAGCTCACTCACCATCACATGTTTAGGAGTATGAAGGAGAGGTAGGTAGTACTGACTGTCAGAGGGTAATATTGTATTCTGTGAGTGTGTGTAGTGAACAGGGTACATGACTACTCCTAGCTTACAGTGAGTGTTAAGGAAACACTCCCAAGTACCATAACCACTACACGGCTATGAAGTGGTTATGGTGCCTGCAGTGTTACATTAATTTATATCTGACCGGTGAGTAATACTATTACCTTTTGGTGATTTCTGTGTTTTGGCCGGGTTGTTTCTCCTCTCTAGAACTGCCCCCAACAACAGCTTCTGCACCTCCACCTCCTGCAGTTCCAGCTCTGTCCTGGCTGCCTGGTTTCTGTGAGAGCTCAGGTGGCTCTTGTGTTTTGCCACCTGGAGCATATTGTTCAGAGCTAGTAGTTGGGCAGCTAGCTCCTGCCAGTGCTGGTCCTGACACAGGATCTTCCTCATTCATGTTAACATCTGGTGCTGGTCCTGACACAGGATCTCCCCCATTCATGTTAACATCTGGTGCCGGTCCTGATGAGAAGTTTTCATCCTTACTATTCGGTTCCATTGCAGACTCTCCTTGCCGTTTGTCAGCTCCTCCTGATAAGAGAGAGTTAGCAGCGCCTCCTCGTGAGCTAGAGTTACCAGCTCCTCCTGGTGGCATAGAGTTACCAGCTCCTCCTGGTGAGATAGAGTTACCAGCTCCTCCTGGTGGGATAGAGTTACCAGCTCCTCCTGGTGGGATAGAGTTACCAGCTCCTCCTGGTGGGATAGAGTTATCAGCTCCTCCTGGTGGGATAGAGTTACCAGCTCCTCCTGGTGAGATAGATTTATCAGCTCCTCCTGGTGAGATAGAGTTACCAGCTCCTCCTGGTGGGATAGAGTTAGCAGCTCCTCCTGGTGAGATAGAGTTACCAGCTCCTCCTGGTGAGATAGAGTTACCAGCTCCTCCTGGTGAGAGAGAGTTACCAGCTCCTCCTGGTGAGAGAGAGTTACCAGCTCCTCCTGGTGAGAGAGAGTTACCAGCTCCTCCTGGTGAGATAGAGTTACCAGCTCCTCCTGGTGGGATAGAGTTACCAGCTCCTCCTGGTGGGATAGAGTTATCAGCTCCTCCTGGTGAGATAGAGTTATCAGGTCCTCCTGGTGAGATAGAGTTATCAGGTCCTCCTGGTGAGAGGTCTCCAGCTCCATTGCTGGTAGCTAGTTGAGATGTGTCTACCATGTCTACATCTTCAGATGCTTCCTGTTTTTGTTCTTCCATAATCCTGTCTTTATCTTTACTATCAGGATTATCAGATCCTGCCAGTGTGTTCTAGCAGCTGGTTTTCTTGTACTTTATTCACTTACTGAAGCATGTCCTGTTTCTGCAGGTAGTCCTCCTCCGTACTGTCCTGTATGTAGTTCTGATCTTCAAAAAGTCTTTTTTTCTTTTGTTGCTCCTGAAACTGGTTCTAATCCTTCAGAATATTGTATTTTACTGTTACTGTAAATGGTCCTGGTCAAGACTCGTTCCTCTATCTGGTTCTGGACTTGTATGTGGTTCTGATCCAGTAGAAGGTCTTGTTCCTGTATCTGATTCTGATCCAGTAGAAGGTCTTGTTCCTGTATGTGGTTCTGATCCAGTAGAAGGTTTTGTTCCTGTATCTGGTTCTGTTTCTGTAGAAGTTCTTGTTCCTGTATCTGGTTCTGATCCTGTATCTGGTTCTGTTCTGTAGAAGGTCTTGTTCCTGTATCTGGTTCTGATCCAGTAGAAGGTCTTGTTCCTGTATCTGGTTCTGATCCAGTAGAAGGTCTTGTTCCTGTATCTGGTTCTGTAGAAGGTCTTGTTTTAGTGCAGTAGAGGAGCAGACTGAGTTAGATCTGAGCAGTGAGTGTGAGTGTGAGTGCTTGCTCAGGGAGACTAGCTGGTAGGGGATTATAGTCCAATTCCCCCAGAATCCTGCTAGCCCGGCAGCTCACACTCTATCTGGGTCGTGTAGCACTCTCTCGGCCCCGGTCTGATGATATTTTTGCTGTTTGTTAATTCCTGGAATCAGAGAGGGTTTCACTTTCACATTGACTGAGAGTCTCTTTCCTGTGTTATCATGGGCTCAGAATGGAAAGTAACTGAACAAGTACTAACTGACTGACACTCCCTCCTCACTGTGTGACAGTAACTGAGTGAATACACATGTAGCTCTCACAATGTAACATAAATGATCTGAGCACACTGGGAATGTCACAATGTAATACATGTGTGTGTAAATATATCATACAAATTACTTGTAAACAAAAACTTAGTATCTAAAAAGTAAGAATTGTCATTTTTTTGTAATACAAGAAATGTGATATTTTAATGAAAATGTAAAGTTTCACTATTTCCCTGCTTGATTTGTGACATTTGCATTTTACATTGTTTTAACCCTTCCTATGCCGAAGGCTGTAGATTCACATCATGAAGGCTTAATGAGATCTTTCTCAGCATGTAATGTACACAGTTCACAGCACAGTGAAATCATTTGTGTGTTTATTTCGGTATCGTAGTTAGGGGCTAACAAGTCTCAAGTGTTGACTGTAAGTTTGTTTGAGCAGGATCCTCATCTACCTGTTCCTGTGTCATTGAGTAATTGTCTTATTTATTGTAAATTTCCCCTTTTCATTATATTCCAAAGCGCTGCGGAATTAGTTAGCGCTATATAAATACCAATAATAATAATAATAATAATAATAAGTCTTGGGTCCTACCATGTGAAATCTTAAACATGCACTGCAGGGTTAAATACCACCATAGTCCTGAATGTCTTAAAGTCCAGTCACAATGAGCACGTCACATTATTTCATACAGCGCGCTGGGCTCTCTCTCATTACTAAATGTGGGTTATCGCGCAGGTATAATCACAACCTCTACAAGAAAACCCACCAGGGATGTCACTCAGTCTGCCCACTTAGCTACCCATGGCTACTTAGCTACCAGGGGCTACCAGTGTCAGTTCTGTCCATATCATGCATGTAGGATATGAATATCAATTTTGCTTAATATCCTAGCTGTTTATATAAGGGTTAATTTGAACCAAGAATAAATTTGGAATTGTATCTTCGATTCTGGAAAGAATTTATCTAATATCATTTACGAGAATGGCCATACTGATTTCCAAATGTTCTTGTTAATTGTCCAAGATTAAGGTATTTGTAAATATCTTGTTTTGATGAAATATACATGTGTTATATAACGTAGAATTATAATAAGAAACAGCTGCTCATAACTTGTGAACAACAATGTCATTGTCACGCCCATATGCTCATTTTTCCCCCTCCCATCCTGCTATGAAAATGGGGTATAAATATAACTGACGTATGAATACAATTTGAATTGGTTATTGAACACGTCTCTGCTATTCATTTCCAATTTCCAGAGCTCTGAATGAGTTGGCAAATATCCATCATCCACAAAGGGCCCGGGCTGATTTTATCCCCAACAATGCGTTTATTGTGCACTAGTCACACATACAATAGGGAAGGCTTTATCCTATGTGAGGGCCAAGCGTTCGACCATGCAGTCTAATAGTAAAGCACTGTCTGTTTAGTGAACCAGGCTCTGTGTAAATTGACTGTATGGCTGCTTTCAAATTAAAGAACTCTTCCAATCATCCTGAGTGATAAGTAAAACTATTGTTATCCCATAATCCCTCCTGGACAGGGTATTATAGGATAAGATCAGTACCCAAACATCACAATTAGTGGCTCCTGATTGGAGAATCTCCTCAGAGTGGGAGGAGTCTACCTGCAGCTACAGACAGACCCACAAAGCATTGCTCCGAGGGACACATTAAAAGGTGAGAACTTTTTTTTTGCCAATTTTAATACACCAAAATAAGTGAAAACAAGATTCTCCTATATATAAGTAATATGTGAACCACAAAACACACTAAAACTGCAACATATCAAAAACAGTTTAAATAAAATATAAAACACAACCAAGTTGGGGTGCACTCAATTAGTTAAACTTATCAGTAAGTCTACACTGTTCTCAGTGCATCGGCAAACATGTTTTAAAAAAGACTTGAACTCAAAGTTTGTTCAGCTCAATGAAGTACAATGCAGTAAAAAGTTAAAAAAAATACTGGGATTCTATAGAAGAATCTAATGTTAACCTCTTAGAAAAGTTCAGTTCTCCATGTAGCATGTGATTATCTTATAAGAATCTCAGGGTTGGTCCGGAGTCAATCTGCTCTCTAGCCAGGTCCCTATGAGCTCCCGCAATGAGTACAGGTAACGTCTCCCAGTTAGCGGCAGGAGGTATCAGAAATTTATGAGGAAGAGATTGAAGTAAAAGCAATAATATGTACTGAAACGTGTCCACATATCCGCCTATAGCAGCTTATAATTTAAGAAGAACATTAGGGTAAACACATATAGTAGGCTCCGGGGTTACAGCTAAGATGACTTTCCTTACATTACTATCCTGTGCATCTAATACCATCACTCTATGTGTTATCCCTCCGAGTTCTATTCCATGACTGTTGACCAGATAACCTACCCGTTACCCCCAATAATGACATGACACCTGAGTAACGGATAAGGGCAACTGCCATAGCTTTATTGATTCCACTTTTTTAAACACAGCCAGCATTACCACCACCTGTCAGCTGTTGCGGTGACTACCCAACAGACAGATAAACCATGTATTTCCAGAGTTCGTACAGCCCGCCTCCTGCCATTAGTCCTGGCAGGCTGTGACTCTCCAAAGCCTTGTCTCATAAATTACTTGCGCTGGCCAGGAACTCCGCCACCGTGATGCTCGCCCTCATTCTCATTTTCCGGCATCACGCCCCCCCGCATACAGCGCCTGTTCTCTTCCTGCTTGGAGACCACATTAAAAATACCTAAACCAATTTGATTAAGGTGCACTCTGTCCGCCCTCATCAAGTTGCGATTGTCCCCCTCCAGCTCCACGTGCCGTACCAACACACCACCAAGTCGACGCACAAACCAAAAAATGGTAATGTTGAACTTACGTCTGCTCTTTTCCAAACCCTTGGCATATGGCAAGCTCTGCCAGCATGGACAGGGAACAATCTTGGACCATATCAAAGTACACTCAGAAAACAACGCAAGACACCATGCCAGGTCATGCTTGACAGAGTGCACTAAATCCACAGTCCTAAACCTACCTAAATCATTACCCCCCCCCCATGGATAAGGATAGTGACAGCTCCTGACATGAACCTGCTAAGGGCAACGCACTCCTGGTAAATTTGCTTCCAGGACAACCCCGAATACCCCTCCAGCGAACCCTCGCTAAATCCACTGGAATCCCCAGTTTCCATCCATAGGAGTGTGACTCTGCCTGTCGAGCTGCCCAATAGATAAATGAGTGTCCTAATATCCACACATAATGGGGAGCACACCCTTTAACAAATTACAACAAAGGAGGCCGGATGTACAGCTGATATCTCCTGGATGACCATCTACGTAAACGCTGCACAGCCGAAACCCAAGACGCTAGCTTGCATCAAAGCCCCAATTCTAAAGGAATGAGGAGAGAAACCCATAGGATCTTGCCCACAAGACACCAAGGCTTTCCCCAGCACCGACGTAAACTGGCAACGAGTAAGAGGGGGCCCATCTGCGTGTACCAATAGCGAGACCGACGACGGCTTAACTGCAGTATAACGATAAAATACCCGAACAGGACAAAACTCAGAACCACATGCCTCTACCGGCCTGATCCACAAAACTATCCAACCAACGCACACCTGATAACAACAGCGGAAAACCGAATGGCGATTGGGGGCTACGAGCTCCCCCGCCAGTAAAGCTCTGAAAAAACAGAAGATGAATGCCACCTGGAGCAACAGACTCTCGCTATCAGAACTGCACACGCTAGTCAACACTGCCATCAACCACCACAACAAATCCACGGAAATTGGCCTTCGACGGTCCGGATGCCTCCGACTCCTCCAACCACGCAAGACCTGTTGTAAGCAAAACTCCTCTGTAATGTCTCACCATCCCAAAAAGTAAATAGGAATGATAGAGCAGACAATGCTTGTTCCGCCGCTGCACAAGAGTAACCTCAAACCAGGGTGCCTCAGACAACAGCCGAACCGACCCATCTACAAATGACAATCAACCTACCCATACCGACCTGTAAGCCTTCCACGTAGAGGCAGACAACGAGTCCGACACCAAGGACATCAAGCCTCCAAAACTAGGTCCCATAAGTACGAAGGGCAGAGAAGACCCTCTCGATCCGCTCCCGGAGTTGACTCCCGAAAATGTAAAAGAGAGTCAGCCACTACATTCAATTCCCCAGGGACATGTCGAGGCTGCATCCACACATTAAACCGTAAGCTTAACAGCACTAGATGTCGCAAGAGAGCCAGAACTGGAGGAGATGCAGATGATGATCAATTAATCACATGGACCACACTCATATTGTCCGTGTGAAAAACCACCACCCGATCCCGCAGATCCTCACCCCATAATGCCAGAGCCACCACAATGGAAAAAAGTTCCAAAAATATTAGGCTACGAATCACGTCCAACCCACGTCATTCCAAAGGCCAAACTGCCGCACACCACTTCCCCCGAAAGAAGGCCACAAAACCTACCCATCCCGATGCATCCATGAAGAGGTTCAACTCAGATTTGGACACTGCTTCCCACAACCAGCATGACCGCCCATTATACTTACCCAGGAACCCTCCTCACGGGCCCCCGACAAGGGCAATGTCTGCTTTGCCTTCTTCAAACACTGCATAGTGGGGTGACCCCCCACCCCCGCAATACAAGCACTCATGTTTGAACCGACAGAAGGAGTACCACCTGCAGTGGCTCTCATTAAAGAGCCAATACACTCCTTTTTTCTGACCAGTCGGCGCACCGGACAGTGCTCCGGCTGCCCCTGGAAAGGACGAGTGCTAAAGTCCAATACATTACATGCCACCATCTTTTGACGGACCTGCTGGTCATATCGAGACCAGCACTGATACCCATATACCTAATAAGCACCCCAAATAAGGCCCAAACACCCGAACAACGGCGGTGCCCGATCCAGAAACCAACAAGTCAGGATACTCGAAAAAAAATGCAAATCCCTGTAACAAATTCCCAAACGTACGTGGGAGTTGCTTACTCTTATCAGAATCATGCGAATCGCCACGACGCGGCCTATCCACAGAATCCTTCTCAGGGGGAACTAGCGACAGTAAGTCTACAAACTCCCCTTTGAGGATCTTATTACCCCCTAACGTGGCCTACCCCCTGCTAAGCTACCCCAAGCACTAGCGCAAGGCCAACTAACTGCTCACTGGAGCCACGGTAGCCTGCTCGACAGGACAAGCGCCATGAACTCCCATCCGGTCCTGGTCCTCTACTTCCTCCTGGGATCCTGAATCTGAATCTTCAGGCAGCCGCCCGGTCCTCCGGCAACTGGGTCTCCTAGATTGACTCCTGGCAGACAATCCCTGACTCCATCCAAATTCCACCTATGCTTGTGGCTGGGCACCCACCTCCAATGCCCTCCAGGGCTGCACTGACCTCTGTCTATGTTCTTCAGCCCGTTCCTGGTTCTCCTGGGGCTCTGATACCGGAAGTCTGTAAACTTCTGGGTTCCAAGATGGCGGGGCCTGTGACGTCCACACTCCGCGATGTGCTTCTGTCACCTCCAAGCTCTGCCCAGACATCTGGCGTCTCACAGTCACTTCCTCCAGGACCGGAAGAGAGGGGGAACTCCGAGAGCGCTCTTCCCCGCTCTGCCATCTTGGGCCTGACTCCCCGACAACCTCTCATCCCGCGGCCGCCTCCTGGAAGCCTGGGACCCGCTGCTCACCGCTCCACGCTCCAGTGCTGGCTTCCTCCTGCTCATCCTGACCTCTGCTCCGCTGCTCTGTCGAAGTGGACTCTCCGCCACCAGCTGCTCCACTCCTGACAGCTTCTGGGGAAGACCGGCCATCACATCTGACAGGGAACATACTGAGTCAAACAGGCCCTAGGTTAACTTTTAATTAATTTTCTTTTCTTTTGTTTTTCTTTTTTTTTTTTTTGTTTGCACAGCAGAAGGCTGAAGCCTGTTCATCTGCATTGGTTAGTACACTCCCCTCTGCACCACTTCTTATACCATCCCATCTCTCTACAACTTTGTATCTCTTTCCATCCCACCCCCTTACTTACAGCAGTCATACCTCCCCTTCCTTACAGTCCAGGGGATCCCTAGATTACCGACACCTAGATACATGTTACTAGTCGACAATTCCTAGTCGTGATTCATGTCTTAACTGATGGATTTCATGGGACAGAGATACATTAGAAGCTTTACCAACTGTGCGCGCAGCAGTTCCTTTAAAATATCTTTTGTTCTACGATGCTGACCACAATTCTGAACAGCCCTCACCCACAAGCCATTTCCCACGAACCTCTGCAACACTTTCAGCATTCTCTGCCGTTAAACTGTGCATCACTCTAGGAATTCACAATATCACTTAAAAACTGGTTGATATCACACTCTGATACAAAACCCATTTCTTTTACTATCTCATGAGATCTCAGCTGCTTTGTGACCAACTGGACCTTTCTAATATTATCTGTATTTAAAATAGTGTAATTAAATTCATGCTTTCTGAAACCAACATATTTATCCTGCAATTCTCAGCCTCAACCATCTCAACTTGTTCTTTTAATTTCAAGT
The DNA here is from genome assembly GCA_933207985.1 of Pelobates cultripes. NCBI lineage: Eukaryota > Metazoa > Chordata > Amphibia > Anura > Pelobatidae > Pelobates > Pelobates cultripes. Next base: position 150,431,829 of record OW240918.1, read on the forward strand.
CAGTTTGAGATGTAGGAATCTCCTTTTCCTTCAATATTTCTCCTAATTTTAAGCAGCGTGACAATAATGCCTGCATTGCACTACCATGTCTATTGATCTCTGACGTTTTCTTATCAAAATCGTATTACCTGAAAATGCTTCGGTTGATTGCCAGGACAGTACATGAGAAAGTCTTGGATGTGGGCGAAACACGCCGAGTTAACAATTGTTTCGACGAACAACTCCAAGTAAACTCTGGCGAAATTTTGGGTGAACTGCATGTGTATTCGAGCCATTTAGCACAGATGAACCATTTTCATGCACTTTACGCTAGGCTAACTCCTAAAAAGATCTCCTGAACCTGCAGTGTATACCTTCCCAGAGATAAGTGACCCCTAGTGGACAATGCGATTTTAGCACAATCTATTTGTGCTCTATACTAGCGAGTGTCTGCGTATGTTAAGTTTAAACTCTTCCATGTGAACTTTGTGACAGTAGATACATTCATGCTTTATTGCAGCATTACGACATCCATTTTGTAGGAGGCTGCTTGACACCAGGATACACTACACCCTGTTCCAAATTATTATGCAAATGATATTTTTCTCATTTACCTAAATAATTAATGTAAATAACAGTCAGCATAATTCTCATGTTATCAACTATTAAGAGTACAATTCAAATTTTATTGAACAAACCTCCTAATGAAAACAGTATTTTTTTTAAACATAAAAACTTACAATGCACTGTTCCAAATTATTACGCACCGTAAGTTTCAAAACACTTTATAGGTTGTAAAGAACTGAAAATTGTCATTTGTTGTGTTTGCAGCACATTTACTGAAATCAAAAGCTATTTCAATCAAACTTATAACAACATTTTAACTTTTTTAACAGGTCACGTTACATTTTAACATAGGACCCCTTATTTGATAGCAGCTTCACAAGTCTTGCATCCATAGAACTTGTGAGTTTTTGTAGCAAACTTCAGATATTTCGATTATAATCGAATGTTTGGGAAAGTTACACTTTATCTCCACCCACTGAATATTAGGTAGGCTGTTATAGGGTATAGCCCTTTATAAAGTTTTGAATTAGGGGACATACAATGATCAGTATATAATCATAAGTAGTCCCAATCTTTTAGGAGATTGCTTCAAATATCGTCTTAGGTCTCTACAGGAGTCGATAACCTTAGCTCCTAACAATGCCAAAGGTGCATATTTTGAGGGGCTATGGTCCAGCTCTTTTTCAATTGGACATATGTGAGTCTAAGACTAATACAAATTAATAAATAAGCACTGATATAAAAAGTTTGATGACCAATACAATTTAATAAATAAGCACTTATATAATAAGTATTTTTGAAGTGATCACTTTATTTATTTAGTCGTTATGCGTTTAATGTGAACACTAAATAACCATAAATTGCATAATTGGTTATACATTTTCGGATTGGCTTTAGGTAAACATATTTATTGAGTTTATATTGCTATCCACACTGGTTTACTGATCAACCCCTTACAGGGATTCCACTAACTCTCTCTCCCCAATATTCATTACAGCCTTCGAGCTCTTACTGTCTTAAATTATACCGTCGGCGTAGTCCAATCCCCACACAGCCTGGAGATCGGCAATACACTGACGTCTTTTGTCAATCAAATGACGTCAGTGTTTCTAAGTCCACCCACGTCTCTCTGAACTGATAGTTGGGATGGCACCCTAAGGATGACGCTGCTGGAAGGGGAGGACCTTACATTTGATTGGTCCTTGGACGGATAGGTGGGACGGCACTCTAAAGATGATGCTTGGGCTATCCCAAGCGTCATCAATGACGAGGCGCTTCTGGAGGGGGAGGACCCCAAATTTTGGTCCATTGAGATTTAAAAACCCCGGCTTTTTTGGACGGCAACTTTCAGCCCCTGACGAAGATGTCTCTGTACACCGAAACGCGCGTCGGGCGTGTAGCATGTTCTACTGCATTTTATTTTATTGTTTTCACTAGGGATTTGCACAGATAAAGCATGGGTATTTAGAACCAGCCTTACTTCCCACCCTCCCCCCCTATTTTTCTGTTTGCTTCTAGCTAGTTATAGTATGGATGTATTAGGTGGTCTATTATACCTTAGAGAGTGAGTGCTAGCTCAGAACACCCATGAAGGTGTTATAGGAGAATAGGGATTAGTTTTGAAGTTTTCATATAAAGGGCACTTAGTGTCAATTCTCTGCTTAGCAGTTCAGTACCTCTGAGATAAGGGGTCCTTTATATTTATATTATTTGGGGTAGAGGTTCTTTCTTTACTTGGCTCCTATATTTAACTATACCCACTATTTTTTGCCTCCTCATCCCTACCTATATTCATCTGTAGGCATCTTGCTTCATTACATTTCCCTGAAGGTTATTAGCCTAACCATTTTTGTTTTCACTTTTTAAATCCTATTGACAATATCAGTCAACTGGACTACTTTATAAGTTTAAGCAATGGGATTATCTTTACCTTTACACTAGCTATTTGAGGGGGTTCAGTATAGTGTCCTTTTTAGTTATGTCAATGAACACTTTATGGTAGTTTTGGAACTTATATGTTAAATGCTCCCTTCCCTTAATCCCCCTCCAATAGCTTTCCATACTAGCTAGTCTATTTATGTACTGTTTCTTCATACGTTGACCATTTATATATTTTTTGTCAGCACTTTCAGATCTCCCCAGTTGGAGATTCTCTTTATTTTTTTTCAGTTTATCACATAAATTAGGATACAAGCCCTTGGTGGAGCTGACACCACCATTTGACCATATAGCCTTGTATTACCTCTCACAACCCATTCTTTCCATCTATTGGAGTGGATTGGTTAGCAAAGCGTAAACTCTGGTGTATTTTTATATTTGGACAGTTTCTGCTTGAATTTGTTTACAAGGTGTCAGAATAGCCTCCCAGAGCTGCTGTTTGGATGTAAACTGCCTCCCACCATCATAGATCTTTTGCTTGAGGATGCTCCAAAGGTTTTCAATAGGATTGCGGTCAGGGGAGGATGGAGGCCACACCATGACTTTCTCTCCTTTTATCCCCATAGCAGCCATTGATGCAGAGGTATTCTTTGCAGCATGAGATGGTGCATTGTCATGCATGAAGATGATTTTATAACGGAACCCTAAAGACCAGCTCTCTTCCCATGATTCCAGCCCAAAACATGACTCCACTACCAACTTGCTGACGTCGCAGCCTTGTTAGAACAGGGTGGCCGTCCACCAACCATCCACTACTCCATCCATCTGGACCATACAGGGTTGCACGGCCCTCATCAGTGAACAGGAATGTTTGAAAATTAGTCTTCATGTATTTTTCTGCCCAATGCAGCCATTTCTGCTTGTGAAAACAGGAAACAGCAAATACAGGGTGCGCTAAGTAGAACAATGGGAGATAATATACACAGAAACAAGGAAGTACAAAAGTCTCTGAAAATGCAATGTGGACCTTGGATAGGTATTCTTTAGTTCTTGCTTTGGGTCCTCAGTAGTCAATATGAAATACAAAAGCAGAAACAAGAAAGGACTAATAGTGCAAAACCGTTAGGAAATGGCGTCACGGACAACATAGAAATAGAGAAATGCCAACTCACAATATACAGAGCTATGCCCAGCTCTAGGTAAAGCAGCATACAGCGGTATTTGAAACTCCCCGCATGTAGGATATAGCTGGACAATAGGAGCTGTTTCTTCAATACTTCTCACAGCGTCTCTGATACACGTCAGCATTTAAAATACATAAAAATAAAGGAAAAACCCAATGGTGCAATAACGTATGTCAACTATAACTACAAACAACACGGAGGTCCTAAGAGGGCCAACTTACAATTGGGACAGCTATCACCAGCTCGGAGTAAAACAGCATTCAGTGGTATTTAAACTCCCCACATGTCGGATATCCTTCTAGCGATATTTGCAGTGCAGGTCTGATGGAAATACAATCACAAAAGGGGGCCCATAGTGTTCTCAGTAGATAAAATAAAAGTAAAAGATAAAATTAAACATACTTACAGTGTATAGAGCAGCCACACTGCTCTATGAACCAGGCGTAAGTGGAATAATCCCCACCTAGGATTTCTTTTGTAGTACTGGATCTTAAATAATAAAAAATCAGCCAGGATAAAACAGCCATAATAAAAGTAGGAGGACTAAACACGGACAGATCGGTAGTCACAAAATACTTTTATTTTAACAAAATCTTTAAAAACACAATAAAAGGGGATAGTCAGTATATCCTCTAAAATATTAATTAATAATAATATTAGTTTACAAAAAGTTAAAAAGGTCAAATTCTTCATTTAGACCTTCAGGGGTGAATGTCTTAAGATTGAAAACCCATTCCATTTTGGATTTTCCCAGAATATTTTTTTATATCACCGCCTCTCCACGAGATTGTACATATTTGGACTGGTGTAAATTTAAGAACATTTTTTTTTTTTTTGATGATGTGTTAAAAAGTGCTTAGATACTGTATGGTTCTCAAACCCATTCCTAATGTTGCGACAATGGTCGGCTATCCTAGTTTTTAGATTTCTGGACGTCATGCCCACATACTGGAGGCCACAGGGGCACTACAGTAGAGATATGACATTTTTAGTGCAGCATGTGATAAAATGTTTTCTATTATAACTTTTATTTGTAATGTTTGATTTAAATTTGATGGTCTTATTTGGAACTGACATTTGAGTAGTTTTGCAGACGATACATTTTCTGCATGTAAAAAAACCTTTAACATTGGATAAAGTGGATGCTTTGCTTATCTTGGTTTTAGTGACATTTTTCGTTAGAAGAGTTTTAAAACTAGGAGCACCTCGAAAAATAATGTTGGGTTTTTCAGTAATGATCTTGTTGAGAACAGGGTCTTCTGATAAAACGTGCCAGTGTTTTTGGATTTCTGCTTGTGAGCATTGGTTAGTGGTGGCCGAATAAAAGGTTTATGCACAGTTGCAAGATTCTGGAGGACTCTACACCTTGATGTCCGTGGGACTCCAGAGGCACCAGCAGCTTCAAATATCTGTTTGCTGCTATGTAATGGTATTTTAGTAGCTGCTCTCTTTATCTGATGAATGGATCTGGCAGAAATCTTCCTCAATGTGCCTTCATCTGCACGAACCCGTCTGTGCTCTGAATCAGCCACAAATCTCTTAATAGTGCGATGATCACGCTTAGGTTTTCGTGAAATATCTAATGTTTTCATACCTCGTCCAAGGCATTGAACTATTTCACTCTTTTCGGCAGCAGAGAGATCATTTTTCTTCCCCATATTGCATGAAAATGGTGCTCTGCTTAATAATGTAGAACACCCTCCTTTAGTAGTTTTTCCTTAAATTGGGCTCACCTGGCAATCTAATTATCACAGGTGTCTGAAGTTGTTTTTAGTGATCAAAAGAGCCCTGAGACACAATGCCACCCATGAGTTAAACTGAAAAACAAAATATTTAATCTTTGTGACACTTAAATAGAACTTGCATAATAATTTGGAACAGTAAAGTTCTATTGCTGGTAACTAAATGTAAAGGTTCTGCTGCCGGTAACTAAATGTAAAGGTTCTGCTACCGGTAACTAAATATTAAAGTTCTACTGCTGGTAACTAAATATAAAGGTTCTGCTGCCGGTAACTAAATGTAAAGGTTCTGCTGCTGGTAACTAAATATAAAGGTTCTGCTGCCGGTAACTAAATATAAAGGTTCTACTCAGGGCCGGATTAAGAGCCCAGTGGGCCTGGTGCTGACAATTATGATGGGCCTAATTACGGAATCTTATCCACCAAAAACACTAAAACAATCATACCTCCCAAGCGTCATGTATCTGATGGAGATGGTGTTGGAGGGAAACTCATAGGATGCAGCTATAAGAAAACACATACTCTATGCTAATCTATCTCTAATTTATGTTTTCATCTTTCAAGTAAATCCATAACCCCTAACAGCAGTGTCCAGTGAAGCAGGAAGTCAATGAGCGGGGTAAAAGGGTGTGCCACTGGCGTGAATCACGTGACAAGACCTGCCAAAAGGGGTGAACATGCCCAAAAAGGGGGCATGTTTGTCCAAGGAATTGGAAGGTCATCCTGGCATGAATGCATGTCAGGCTGCCTGTCAATCCTGCAGGCTGTCCAACTAAGGGCATACAATGCAGGCAGCACCTTGAGCTTGACATAAATGCATCTAATAATGCGCTCACTCAACGCTTTTTAAGGACTTTCCCCTAGCACTCGCTGGTCCACTTGTCTCCTTACCGTCTTACTAGCAGGCAGAAGTTCTTGGTATATAGTCTGAGACAGAGAAAAGGTGTATGTAGTGAGTGCAGTGTATGTAGTGAGTGTAGAAGAAAGGGGACATGCCACAGAGACCGTCTTCATTACCTAAACTAACTTTAATGTCAGCCAGTGCACACAAGTTTTGTTCCCATACATCCCTCTTAAGCTTCCAAACTTAAAGGGACACTATAGTCACCAGAACAACTACAGCTTATTGTATTTGTTCTGGTAAGTAGAATCATTCCATTCAGGCTTTTTTGCCATAAACACTGTATTTTCAGAGAAAATAATTCCACTGGACGCACTGGCTGCTAGAGGTGCTTCCTGGGGCAGTACTGCCTAGTGTGCAGCACTGCCATTCAGTGTCTCCACCCTCTGCATGCAGACACTGAACTTTCCTCATAGAGATGCATTGATTCAATTTGCCCCTGATCTGCCTAGTTGACAGTTTCAGGCAATCCTATTGGGGAAGTATTGTAATTTGCTCAGACCACCACTTCTGAGCCAGCAGCTGCAGAATTGAATACAAGTAATATTTTACTATATTTAGGGAGGCAAGAAGGGGCCAGGGTGGTGGTTTTAACATAATAGGGTCAGAAATACATGATTGTGTTCCTGACCCTATAGTGCTCCTTTAAGCAAGAGTATGTGAAGAGCAGTTGCCGCCTTTCTTGAAAAGAAAATACCAGCCTTAATCATTTGTATAATTAATTAGTTATGCGTGACAAGGAGTGATATCAGAGAAAATTCTGTAAAATCACCAACAAACTACTCACAGTTTGATTCTGCTGTATAGATGGATTGCTCCCAGTGTCTCCCTGTCTCCCAGTGTCTCAGTCTCCCAAGTCACCCAGTGTCTCAGTGTCCCTATGTATCACAGTGTCAGTGTCCCCATGTCGCCCGGTCCCCTAGTCTCCCAGTGTCTGTGTCCCCATTTCTCCCAGTGTCCCAATGTCTCAGTGTGTCCCCATGTCACTAGAATACTGGGGACACTGAGAGACATGAGGACACTGAGAGACATGGGGACACTGGGAGACATGAGGACACTGAGACATTTAGGGAAACTGGGAGAAATGGGGACACTGAGACGCTAGGGACACAGACACTGGGAGACATGGGGACACTTAAACATTTGGGGACACTAAGACACTAGGGACACAGACATGGGAACACAGACACTGGGAGACTAGGGGACACTGGGAGACTAGGGGACACTGGCTGGGAGACAGACACTTGGGGACACTGGGAGACATGGGTACAGTTGTGGACATAGACATGTGGACACTGGGACATATAGGGACACTGGGAGACATTGGGACACCAGGCACACTGAGACACTAGGAACACAGACACAGGGAGACATGGAGACACTGAAACATTTGGGGACACTAAGATACTAGGGACACAGACACTGGGAGACTAGGGGACACTGGGAGACTAAGGGATACTGGGAGACTAAGGGACACTGGCTGGGAGACAGTTGTGGACATAGACATGGGGACACTGGGACACATGGGGACACTAGGCACACTGAGAGACATGGGACACAGACACTGGGAGACTTGGGGACACTAAGACACTAGGGGCACTGGCTGGGGGACATAGTGTCTCCCTGTCTCAATGTCTCATTGTCTCCCAATGTCCCTATGTCTCACAGTGTCCCCATGTGTCTCAGCATCCCCATGTGTCCCAGTGTCCCCTAGTGTCCCCAGGTCTCCCAGTGTCTGTGTCCCCATGTGTCCTAGTGTCTCAGTGTCCCCTAGTGTCTGTGTCCCCATGTGTCCCCGAGGGTCTGTGTCCCCTAGTGTCTCAGTGTCCCCATATGTCCCCAAGTGTCTCAGTGTCCCCATGTTTTCCAGTGTCCCCAAGTGTCTGTGTTCCCAGGTCTCCCAGTGTCTGTGTCCTAGTGTCTCAGTGTCCCCTAGTGTATGTGTCATCATGTGTCCCCTAGTGTCTGTGTCCCCTAGTGTCTCAGTGTCCCCATGTGTCCCCTAGTGTCTGTGTCCCCATGTGTCCCTGCTGCCTTTCCCCCATCCCTCACTTACCTGAGCTGTAGGTCTGCTGTCAGGACTCTCTGTGCTGTGTAGCTGCTCCCCCACGGATCAGTGAGTAGCAGAGAGAGTCAGGGATATTCTGTAACTTCCTATACCTGCCTCTCTCCACACACAGTGACCCCAACTGGCCGGTGCTGGTATTGCAGAGTAATTTACATTTATTCTGAGAAAATGACCTGCATTTGTATTGCCGGTATTACTGCAATACCGGCATGGCTAGGCAGCATCAAATACCGTCTGTGCCATTAAAATACCAGTCAGGGGGCAAACCTAAGAGTAGTGTGTAAAAAAAAAAAATTTTTTTTTTTTTTCTTTTTATGGGCCTATTCCATGGGCCTGGGCCTGGGCCTGGAGCTGCAGCTCCATCAGCCCCTATGTTAATCCGGCCCTGGTTCTACTGCCAGTACCTAAATGTAAAGGTTCTACTGCTGGTAACTAAATGTAAAGGTTCTGCTGCCGGTAACTAAATATAAAGATTCTACTGCTGGTAACTAAATATAAAGGTTCTGCTGCCGGTAACTAAATATAAAGGTTCTACTGCCGGTAACTAAATGTAAAGGTTCTACTGCCGGTAACTAAATGTAAAGGTTCTACTGCTGGTAACTAAATGTAAAGGTTCTGCTGCCGGTAACTAAATATAAAGATTCTACTGCTGGTAACTAAATATAAAGGTTCTGCTGCTGGTAACTAAATGTAAAGGTTCTACTGCCGGTAACTAAATATAAAGGTTCTACTGCCGGTAACTAAATATAAAGATTCTACTGCCGGTAACTAAATATAAAGGTTCTGCTGCCGGTAACTAAATGTAAAGGTTCTACTGCCGGTAACTAAATATAAAGGTTCTGCTGCCGGTAACTAAATATAAAGGTTCTGCTGCCGGTAACTAAATATAAAGGTTTTGCTGCCGGTAACTAAATGTAAAGGTTCTGCTGCCGATAACTAAATATAAAGATTCTACTGCCGGTAACTAAATGTAAAGGTTCTACTGCTGGTAACTAAATGTAAAGGTTCTACTGCTGGTAACTAAATATAAAGGTTCTGCTGCCGGTAACTAAATATAAAGGTTCTACTGCCGGTAACTAAATATAAAGATTCTACTGCTGGTAACTAAATATAAAGGTTCTGCTGCCGGTAACTAAATGTAAAGGTTCTGCTGCCGGTAACTAAATATAAAGGTTCTGCTGCCGGTAACTAAATATAAAGGTTCTGCTGCCGGTAACTAAATATAAAGGTTCTGCTGCCGGTAACTAAATGTAAAGGTTCTGCTGCCGATAACTAAATGTAAACTAAATGTAAAGGTTCTGCTGGTAACTAAATGTAAAGGTTCTGCTGGTAACTAAATATAAAGGTTCTGCTGCCGGTAACTAAATGTAAAGGTTCTGCTGCCGGTAACTAAATATAAAGGTTCTGCTGCCGGTAACTAAATGTAAAGGTTCTACTGCTGGTAACTAAATGTAAAGGTTCTGCTGCCAGTAACTAAATATAAAGGTTCTACTGCCGGTAACTAAATATAAAGGTTCTACTGCCGGTAACTAAATATAAAGGTTCTACTGCCGGTAACTAAATATAAAGGTTCTGCTGCCAGTAACTAAATGTAAAGGTTCTACTGCCGGTAACTAAATATAAAGGTTCTACTGCCGGTAACTAAATATAAAGATTCTACTGCTGGTAACTAAATATAAAGGTTCTGCTGCCGGTAACTAAATATAAAGGTTCTACTGCCAGTAACTAAATATAAAGGTTCTGCTGCCGGTAACTAAATATAAAGGTTCTGCTGCCGGTAACTAAATGTAAAGGTTCTGCTGCCGGTAACTAAATATAAAGATTCTGTAACCGTGTGTGGTTCCCTTATTTACCACTATAATGTCTTAAAGCATAGAACTTAGTAGGGCTAACCATACAGATATCTTAGCCATAATTTTATATAGTGTAAGAGATCCTCTATTTAACATATATAAATAATTGAGAATACAATATAAAATAAGGATTGTCTTGGAAGCAAGATTGTCTTTTTGGATATTTATTATATAAAAATATAAAATCCATTATAGCAGAGTTTATAAAATTAAATTACATGCTTGCAAATATCATTAATAGGTTAACATACCCTTCTGAACATGTCATCATGTCAGCCTCTCTGTCATTTTAAGATGGAGCAGCGTCTGTCTCCAAGTCTCTCCTCTGTCTCTTAACATTTAAAAGTACACCTATTTATACCTTAGGTGTCGTCATTTTAGAGTTACCATAGTTCATATGTGAAAAAGTACCACTTCTTTTACTTTATTCATTTTAGGACCTCCCTTAATTTGGCAAACATACAAGGCCATAACTAAAGGGTGTATACGTCATGGAAATTTTCCTGACTTAGTTCAAGATGGCATCTTAAAGTCTGAATAGGTTATCTGTTGTTTATACCAAGTCGTAAGTGTACAGTCGCGGGAGATTCCCGGATTTGGGGAAGTTCCATTAACTTGGGGTTACCACAGTATATTGTGTACTGCAAGAGTCGTAGCATAGCCTTGAAGCTTGTTTATGCATTATTGTAATTCGTCTGGGACAAAATGGCTCAAACATATTATGCACTGAGGTTATTGCTTAAAGAAACAGTTATGAAAAACAATATGTTCCATTTCTAACACCTTGTCAGTTTGCAATATCTCTTAAAGACAAAGTACACAGTTTAAGAAATACAACATTTCATTCTAAAACTTGTAATATTTGCATTTGCCCGTAACAATTCTACTGCCGGTAACTAAATGTAAAGGTTCTACTGCTGGTAACTAAATATAAAGGTTCTGCTGCCGGTAACTAAATATAAAGGTTCTGCTGCCGGTAACTAAATGTAAAGGTTCTGCTGCCGGTAACTAAATATAAAGGTTCTGCTACCGGTAACTAAATGTAAAGGTTCTGCTGCCGGTAACTAAATGTAAAGGTTCTACTGCTGGTAACTAAATGTAAAGGTTCTGCTGCCAGTAACTAAATATAAAGATTCTACTGCTGGTAACTAAATATAAAGGTTCTGCTGCCGGTAACTAAATGTAAAGGTTCTACTGCCGGTAACTAAATATAAAGGTTCTACTGCTGGTAACTAAATATAAAGGTTCTGCTGCCGGTAACTAAATGTAAAGGTTCTACTGCCGGTAACTAAATGTAAAGGTTCTGCTGCCGGTAACTAAATATAAAGATTCTACTGCTGGTAACTAAATATAAAGGTTCTGCTGCCGGTAACTAAATGTAAAGGTTCTACTGCCGGTAACTAAATATAAAGGTTCTACTGCCAATAACTAAATATAAAGGTTCTGCTGCCGGTAACTAAATATAAAGGTTCTGCTGCCGGTAACTAAATATAAAGGTTCTACTGCCGGTAACTAAATATAAAGATTCTACTGCTGGTAACTAAATGTAAAGGTTCTACTGCCAATAACTAAATATAAAGGTTCTACTGCTGGTAACTAAATATAAAGGTTCTGCTGCCAGGTATTGAATTTAAATATTTTCTGACTTCATGCTTGATCCAGACGGTTTGATTCTTTGGCACTCAGATATTGTATTATGAATTAGTTGTAGAGATATAAATGTTGACAGAATCCTGTGATTTCGTGATTTTATTCGTTCATCTTTAATAATGAATGGGATCACATTCTCATAGCATTGCCATAATATTATTATACATATAATCAGCAATATGATATCCTGCTTTAATTAACATCAACTCTAAAAAGTAATTTTAGGATCCACTTCACAGGAATATCTTCGACTGCGCGTAACTGTACGGGCACATAGCGACATTTGGATTAAGGGAAGTATTCTTTATTAGTCAAAGATCAATGAAAAAAAATCATATATTAAGTAAGAGTAAAGTAAGAACAAATTAAACAAATTAAGCAAAGCTAGCATACCGGGCGACATGCAGAAATTATTCTGGGAAAATCCTAACATAGAGACTAGTGGGGCCATTGTGAAGGGAACGTACAGAGTCTGTGAATTCAAATTGTTCGCTAATTTTGAAAGTCTTGTCTGGTTGTTTCTATATTTTCTTTCCTCTATAACATAGCTCAGGATTAATTCACTGTAGGGCTCTATTAACACATTAAATGGGCATTTGACTACGTTCAGGCCACCACGACAGACAATAATCTAGTAATTCTAATATTGGGGTTTTCAGTGAATCTGGATATGTAGCTAATACAATATAAATGAATGGTTTAGACTTGAAACACCCTGTGTTGTATGTTTTATATGAATTTGTGATTGGAATACGTTGTTAGGTGAATAGGTACGGTCACCAATAACAATGCAACATTCACCAAAATTTAAACCACGGTTTCTTTTTCTCGACCTCTAGTTCCCTACGATAATATTCTATCTGATTCTCCAAAGCTTCTTTCTGCTTCTCAAGCTCTCTCTCGTTTGCAAATTTATAAAGAAATCTTTTCCTATTAATTCTGTCTTTCACAGGATCTCTTTCCGCTTTCATTCTGAATTCCACATCTTGGAGAATCTCATACAATAACCTTAAATTGGTTTCATGTCTCCCTCTCACTTTCAAGTGATCATCTTTGGTGTAATTCTCCAAGTCAAACATGTTCTGACCTCCCATCATCCTGAATTTCTCCTTCACATTTGCCATGTTTTGGTGCGTTCCATGTGTGAGAATAATAGTGGGAAAAATACCTGCCGTGAGAAAGAGGCCATTGTAGTGTTAGGCGGACCTTGTACATAAACTCTTATATTAAAGCAAGGAGAATTAGAATACTAATTGAACTGAAGCTTAGCCTGCATTCAGCTTACTGACAGCTCCAGTCACAGTTTTGCAAGTGGTGCTATAAGGTTCCTTTACAATGCATCTCCCCATAGCAACTCTATGGGGAGCAATCAGTGCCTCCATGCAGAGTGTGCAGCACTGTACTAGGAAGCATCTCTAGAGGCCGTCTGAGTGACTGTCACTAGAGATGTGCCTAGGCAGCAATGTAGACACTGCCTTTTCTCTTAAAAGGTAGCATTTACAGTGCTCATCCTACAGGGACAGGTTATAGGCACCAGAACCACTACATTAAACTGCAGTAGTTCTGGTGACTATAGTGTCCCTTTAATACGACGTCTTTCTCTCACGGGCTGACTCTAAGTTACAGGGAGAGCAGGAGACACAAGTGAAGATGCATTTTGTTTGTGTCTTTCTTCCTGAAGCCCCTTTCATGTGTCCCGTAGCCCCAGGTCCATTGTCTATTTCTCCCTTTCCCCAGCTCTTCTGTGAGTCTCCTCTTCTGTGAGTGTCCCAGCACCTCTATGTGTATATTTCCCCACAGCTCCTCTGTGTATCTCATTATCCCCTTTCCCAGCCCCTCAGTGTGTCTCTTGTTCGTCCTCCTCAGCTCCTCTGTGTATGTCTCCTGTTCCCGTTTCCCAACCCCTCTGTCTCTTCCTCCCCACACACCTCCGTGTGTCTCATTACCCCACAGCCCTCCATGTGTCTCATTCCACCGTCACCAGTCTTCCATATGTCTCAGTAGCCCCCAACATGCGTCCCATTAGCCCCCAGCCCTCCATGTGCCCCACTAGCCCTCCCTCCCAGCCCTCCATGTGTTCCTATAGCACACGTCCAGCCCTCCATGTTTTCCTATGCCCCATCTCAGCCCTGTATTTGTCTCATTAACCCTCCCACATGTCCCATTAGCCCCCCAGCCCTCCATGTGTCCTTATACCCCCATCCCAGCCCTCCATGTGTCACTATACTCCCTTCCTGGCTCTCCATATGTCCTTATATCCCCCTCCCAGCAATCCATGTGTCTCATTAGTTCTGCAGTTCCACCCCCAACTCTCCCTGTGTTCTATTAGTCCCTGCCCTCAGCTCTCCCTGTATCCCATTAGTCCCCCCCTGCTCTCTCTGTGTCCCATTAATTCCCCCCAGCTCTGCATGTGTCCCATCTGTTGCCCCCCAGCTCTCCCTGTATCCCATTAGTCTCCCCTCCCCAGCTCTCCCTGTCCCATTAGTTCCCCCAGCTCTCCCTGTGTCCCATTAGTTCCCCCACAGCTCTCCCTGTGTCCTATTGGTTCCCCACCAGCTCTCCCTGTGTCCCATTAGTCCCCCCCAGCTCTCCCTGTGTCCCATTAGTCCCCCCCAGCTCTCCCTGGGTCCCATTAGTCCCCCCCAGCTCTCCCTGTGTCCCATTAGTTCCTCCCTTCCCCCATGAGCTCTCCCTGTACCTTGCTGTAGCATGGCTGAGCAGGCAGACCGTGGTGGAGGAGCTCCTGCTCGCTGTACCTGGTCTGACGGGAAGCAGTTCTGTGCTCTCTGTGAGCACTTCCTGTCAGACCGGGTAGGGAAACAGAAGCTCCTCTACCCGCAGTCTGCCTGCTCGGCCACGCTACATGTGCCCCCCTACTGCTGGTCACTCTATAATTGCACGGTTCGGCCAGTGGCGCCCGCTCACCAGCTCGCTACTGTGCCGGGCCACCAGGAAGTTTCCCGGTATCACCGTGGGCCAGTCCGGTCCTGCTGTGAATATTGTTACGATAATTATATTTTACCTGTTATGTTCTTGGCCTTATCTAGCAGTTCCTTTAAGTCTTGGAAGTTCTGATCAGCTATTGCTTGCCTCACACTGTAAAATAAAGGTCAGAATTGTTGCAGATCAGCATCAAACACGAGCTCTGAAACTATCTTACATAATGTGTCCTTTATAGAGAGAACTAATTAATAATCTCAAACGGTTTCCCTTTTCCACACGTAAAGCAATGTTACTACGGTATGCAGATGTATTTCTAAGAAAATGGAAACTGCCAGGCCCTAGCAAAAGACATAATAGTGCATGGTAGACAGAGGAGGCAGCACTGCTGGGTATCTTAGAGGGACTTTCCAAGTACCATCACCACTTCAGCTTATTGTAGGATAAAAGCTCATTGCATATTATCGCTCGGTGTGTTATTACAGCTCAGTGTGTTATCATATCTTGTTGTATTATTACAGCTCAGGGTGTTATTACAGCTCAGTGGGCTTATTACAGCTCATTGTATGGATTCAGCTTGTTATATTATTACCGCTCATTGTATGGATTCAGCTTGTTATATTATTACAGCTCCTTGCATTAATATAGCTTGTTATATTATTACAGCTCATTGTATTAATACAACTTGTTATAGTATTACAGCTCTTTGTATGCATACAGCTTGTTATATTATTACCGCTCATTGTATTGATACAGCTTGTTATATTATTACCGCTCATTGTATGGATACAGCTTGTTATATTATTACAGCTCATTGTATGGATTCAGCTTGTTATATTATTACCGCTCATTGTATGGATTCAGCTTGTTATATTATTACAGCTCCTTGCATTAATATAGCTTGTTATATTATTACAGCTCATTGTATTAATACAACTTGTTATAGTATTACAGCTCTTTGTATGCATACAGCTTGTTATATTATTACCGCTCATTGTATTGATACAGCTTGTTATATTATTACCGCTCATTGTATGGATACAGCTTGTTATATTATTACAGCTCATTGTATGGATACAGCTTGTTATATTATTACCGCTAATTGTATTAATACAGCTTGTTATATTATTACAGCTCATTGTATTAATTCAGCTTGTTATATTATTACCGCTCATTGTATTAATACAGCTTGTTATATTATTACCGCTCATTGTATTAATACAGCTTGTTATATTATTACAGCTCATTATATTAATACAGCTTGTTATATTATTGCAGCTCATTGTATTAATACAACTTGTTATATTATTACAGCTCATTGTATTAATACAGCTTGTTATATTATTACAGCTCATTGTATTAATACAGCTTGTTATATTATTACAGCTCATTGTGTTAATACAACTTGTTATATTATTACCGCTCATTGTATTAATGCAGCTTGTTATATTATTACAGCTCATTGTATTAATACAGCTTGTTTTATTATTACAGCTCATTGTATTAATACAGCTTGTTATATTATTACCGCTCATTGTATTAATACAGCTTGTTATATTATTACAGCTCATTGTACTAATACAGCTTGTTATATTATTACAGCTCATTGTATGGATACAGCTTGTTATATTATTACCGCTAATTGTATTAATACAACTTGTTATATTATTACCGCTCATTGTATTAATACAGCTTGTTATATTATTACCGCTCATTGTATTAATACAGCTTGTTATATTATTACAGCTCATTGTATTAATACAGCTTGTTATATTATTACCGCTCATTGTATTAATACAGCTTGTTATATTATTACAGCTCATTGTATTAATACAGCTTGTTATATTATTACAGCTCATTCCAATCATTTTCTCTTTTTTTTCAGACAAAATATTTGAATGGATTAGCAGTATTTTTACCTCTCCCTGATGTGATAATTACCTGTAGACAAACACTGGCACAATGAAGAACGCTGATTCACCCTCCATCTCTGATTGCAGGATGTTCTCCATCATGGCTTCAAATGTGTCCCGCCATTCAACAGGTTTGTCCAGGGGTAAAAAGTTCCCTGTGATAATACAAACATGACATAACAGCTGACATTATTGGTAATGTTACGAATACCATTCCACCATGAAAACAGCTGAGAATGTTACAATAATGTAGTTTAATAATAATAATAACGTATAAGTAATGCAGGAAGTAGAGTACATTGTAGTCTCCAAATTTCGCACACCTTGCACGGATACTGGAGATAAATAAATTAACAATCTATATCCTGATGGAAGATGAGTGAGGTATGTATATTATGGATATAATTATTTAATTTATATCTATTTGTGGTCCAAATGGAACCGACAAAACAAAGCCATCTTGGCCACTTATATTCATACACATAGCCCCTACAGATATTTATACACATAGCTCCTCCCACCGACAGATATTTATACAAATAGCTCCTCCCACCGACAGATATTTATACAAATAGCTCCTCCCACCCACAGATATTTATACACATAGCTCCTCCCACCGACAGATATTTATACAAATAGCTCCTCCCACCGACAGATATTTATACACATAGCCCCTCCCACCCACAGATATTTATACACATAGCTCCTCCCACCGACAGATATTTATACACATAGCCCCTCCCACCCACAGATATTTATACACATAGCCCCTCCCACCCACAGATATTTATACACATAGCTCCTCCCACCGACAGATATTTATACAAATAGCTCCTCCCACCGACAGATATTTATACACATAGCCCCTCCCACCCACAGATATTTATACACATAGCTCCTCCCACCGGCCGATATTTATACACATAGCCCCTCCCACCCACAGATATTTATACACATAGCCCCTCCCACCCATAAATATTTAAACATATTACTCATTCTATTGACAGATATTTGTACACATTGCTCCTGTACCCCATGCAAATAATTATGTTTATTAATGCTTTGACTAAAATAAATCAATATAGGTAAAGATCATGCATACAAAAGCAGTGCTAAGGGATCACATTACTATTATTCTATATTAGCACAGACATTAAGACCTAATAAGGCGGCTGTCTCCACACACATTAAATGTCCAAATCCTCTAGTGCAGGGTTTCCCAATTAAAAACTCAAAGGATGCAGCTATAAGAATACACATACCCTATGCTAATCTCTCTCTAAATTATGCTTTCATCTTTCAAGTAAATCCATACCCCTAACAGCAGTGTCCAGTGAAGAAGGAAGTCAATGGGCGGGGTAAAAGGGTGGGCCACTGTCACGAATCACGTGACCAGAACTGCCAAAAGGGGCGAACATGCCCAAAAAAGGGGCATGTCTGTCCATAGAATTGGACGCCCAGTCCCCTAGTCTTCCAGTGTCTCAGTGTCCTCATTTCTCCCTATGTCCCCATGTTTCAGTGTTTCCTTTGTCACTAGGATACTAGGGACACAGAGACATGGGGACACAGACACTGGGAGACTAGGGGACACTGGGAGGCATGGGGACACTGAGACACTAGGGGCACTGGCTGGGAGGCATGGGGACACTAAGACACATGGGGGCACTTGTGGACCCAGACATGGGGACACAGACACTGGGAGACTAGGGGACACTGGGAGACGTGGGGATACTGAAAAATTTGGGGGCACTGGGAGACATGGGGACACTGAGACATATGGACACTAGGGGAAAGATATTTGGGGAGTCTGGGAGGCATGGGGAAACTGAGACACTAGGGACACTGAGAGACATGGGGACACATACACTGGGAGACAAGGGGACACTGGGTGCCGTGGAGATACTGAGACACTAGGAACACGGCTGGGAGACATGGGGACACTGAAACATTTTGGGACACTTGGAGACATGGGGACACTGAGACACTAGGGACACTGGCTTGGAGATATAGGGACACTGGGAGACATGGGGACACTGAGACACCAGAGACACTGGCTGGGAGACAGATATTTGGGGACACTGGGACACATGGGGACAATGAGACACTAGGGACATTGGCTGGGAGACATGGGGACACTGGAAGACATGGAGACACTGTGTCCCTAGTGTCTCCCAATGTCCCTATGTCTCACAGTGTCCCCAAGTGTCTCAGTGTCCCCATGTTTCCCTGCTGTCTTTCCCCCCCATTCTTCACTTCCCTGAGCTGTTGTCTGTCTCTTATGAGATGGTGGTTGCGCGATCTCTGTTATTTCCGACCTTCTGGGAACAGCAGGTAGCAGCGGCCATTTTGCTATGGCAACGACCGGATCTCGCGAGAGTGAACTCGAGCCCGCAGGCTAGAGTTCACTCACCCACTAGAATCACCAGGGAACACCGCCACCCTGCCTCCCAGTCCCAGGTACCACTGTGCCGGTCCCCCCACTGTCTGGACTCTCTGTGCTGTGTAGCTGCTCCCCCGCGGATCAGTGAATAGAGAGAGGCAGGGCGGGATATGCTGTAACTTCCTATCCCTGCCTCTCTCCACACACAGTGACCCCTACTGGCTGGTGCTGGTATTGCGCAGTAATCTCCATTTATACTGAGAAAAATATCTGCATTTGTATTGCCAGTATTACTGCAATACCATCACGGCCAGGCAGCCTCAAATACCGGCTGTGCTGGTAAAATACCAGTCAGGTGGCAAACCCAAGAGTAGTGTGTAAAAAAATAGGCCTATTCCATGGGCCTGGGCCTGGAGCTGCAGCTCCATCAACCCCTATGTTAATCCGGCCCTGACTCTGCGTGGTTTTGCTTGAAATGACGACGTAATTTAGCAGGTGCCAATGAACCGTTTGGCAATATTTTATTGCAAAGTACGCATTGTGCTTCAGGACATCTTCATTTCTGGCTCTTGTGAATCCACATGACAAGTAGCTATCATCATATTTTCTCTTCTTTGTTTGAGAAGAAGATTGGCCGGCATTGTGTGCTTTTCTTTCTTTTTTTTTTTTCTGACTTGTCACTTGTCTCTGCTGTTTGAGGAACAGTAGAAACAACTATTTCGGGCATGTTTTCCGGATTTTTACTTGTATCTTCTTTCTCAGTTTCTATAAGTGCCGAACAAGTAGAAGTAGTCATTTTTCTCTGAAGTGTTCCCTTCTTTAACCAGCTTTCCAAATTAAAAAAAAAAAAAAAAGATTTGAACACTTTGAAAAAATACAGTTAACAGTTTTTGACCCCTGACAGTCTTTCAATGCCCCTGACAGAGCCTTTCAGTGCCCCTCAAAGAGTATTTCAATAACCCTGACAGAGCCTTTTGATGTCCCTACCAGAGAATTTCAATGCCCCTGACAGTCTTTCAATGTCCCTGACAGAGTCTTTCAATGCCCCTGACAGAGTCTTTCAATGTCCCTGACAGAGTCTTCCAGTGCCCCTGATAGAGCCTTTCAATGTGCCTGCCTAACAGATTTCTATGTCCCTACCTAACAGAGCTTTATATTTCCCTACCTAACAGAGCTTTCTATCTGGCAATAACAGAGCTTTAACTATCAGCTCCACTCTCTATCACTCCTCTACCACGAGTGATAGATAATGGCTGACGGCAGGGCTGGCTGACTGCTGGGCGGGCTCTCTCATGGACTAGCTAAGTTCCTAAGTGGCTGGCTGATGGCAGGGCAGGCTCTGACGGTAATGCGTGCTTACGGCAAGGCTGACGGCACGGCAGGCCGGGCTTAAGATCGCGCTCCCGCGATCTTTTATGAGATCGCGCTCCCGCGATCTTTTATGAGATCGTGGTTGCGCGATCTCTGCTGTTTCCGACCTTCTGGGAACAGCAGGTAGCAGCGGCCATTTTGGATGTGGTAAAATGCTGTGGAACCCCAGTTTTGTTTGGAACACCAATTGAGAAACGCTGCTCTAAACAGTAATTTCTATTCACTCCAAATTCATAAAAAATAATGTAAACATAGAGAATCGCCGAGGTATTAACAGTCCAGTGCTGTGGTCAGATATGGACATCCTGCTTGTTTTTATATCTCACTAACAAAGTGCTAATTAAAAACACAATTGGTACAACTTATCAGGGGCATGGGTGCTAATGTAATATTCCAACAGATGAAGGGCCAAAGCTCTCACCCCTTAAAGGGACACTATAGTCACCAGGTGAGGTGTGGCTCGGGCTGCATAAGCAGAAACAAAAGTGATTTAACTCCTACATTGCAGTGAATTGAGCAGTGAAAGTTCAGAGGCGTGATTTATACATCAAAATGTCTAAATTAAGCTAAAGTTGCTTTGGTGACTATAATATTCCTTTAAGGTTACTGTAACATATGCCCTGTTCCCGAATATTACTTTAATTGTAATACTAAAAAGAGGAGCACAACTAACTGAAAATGCAAAAAAACACTACTTTTTTTTATACAAGAATGCACAAAACAGGTATCAGTATAGTCATATTGCAGTGACAATATAAACAAACATATATAGAAAATATGTAAACAATAAATAGACCCAAAAAGGAAGCGATCAGAAATATTCTGATCCAAGTAGTACAAACTAAATGGTGTAAGCACCAATATAATGAAACAATATTATGATACCTGTAAAAAAAAAAAAGATAGACCCTATCAAGGAACACGAGAAGAGGGTGAAGACATCAAAAAAATAATAGCCCCCAACGTTTCGGCGCTATCCGCCTTTATCAAGGGAGCATGTGGTCAAAAAGAAATAAAAACCTTTATATACCAACATTTAATGGCAATGAAGAACACCTAAGTGACTGGAACTCTCACAATCATAGTCAGCTGACTATGGTTCATAAGGTAACCAATACACCAACAATGTCCAGATTTCATTATGATGTATGTGAAATCTGCATTTGTAAGCCGGAAAAGGAAATACTAGAACATACGGATAGGATATAATATATAATTGAAGCAACACAGATATAATCTCCTGTACAATATATGCGCACACACAATGCCCATGAAAAGAGATGTGCATATAACCCAGATCATCCTATTCACACATATGGCTTCTAACTTCTACCTCAATCCTACGAGATGTCTGGCCAGGCAGCAGGGGTAAAGGAGATCTCCCCATCATTGTTTAGATATGAAATCACCGCTTTTGCCCGTCAGTCTGCAAAATCACAGAAAGATAAATACGGGGAATGCACATGCGTTCCACCATCTCACAAAGCTACAAACGCGTCAGCATCTGTCCGCTGGAAAAAACGCAGACAGACAAGACCGCGCATGCACATATAAAATCAAACTAAGATCGGTGTATGGAACGCAACTTGTGTTCCACAATGCAGCTGCGCTAGTCCCATAAAAGGGATCCAAATAGGCATGCGCTGACAAAAAATGAAAATTGCGCTGGTGGAGACTGGGAGTACTACAGTGCATATAAATATGCATAGCAGTGTCTTAAAGGACCACGATTATTAATGCCATAATTAGCTCTGTGCTTCTCACCCCAGAGTAATGTAAATCCCACAGATTAAATCAAGTCTGTCATTTGAGTAAGAATCTGACAATGGGTGTAGTTAACCTTTTAGGATGTTACGGTTTAATACCCCTTAATTGTTTATATAATCTTCTTCCCTACAAAGAAAGTGTACTTTTTCCACTGAAAGGCTATTCCAGGTATCAAATACCCTTTCTATATCACTGTTACTGCTCCCACTGGGAGGCTATTCCACGTATCTACTACCCTTTCTATATCACTGTTACTGCTCCCACTGGAAGGCTATTCCAGGTATCTGCTACCCTTTCCATATCACTGTTACTGCTCCCACTGGAAGGCTATTCCAGGTATCTACTACCCTTTCTATATCACTGTTACTGCTCCCAATGGAAGGCTATTCCAGGCATCTACTACCATTTCTGTATCACTGTTACTGCTCCCACTGTGAGGCTGCTCCAGGTATCTACTACCCTTTCTATATCACTGTTACTGCTCCCACTGGAAGGTAATTCCAGGTATCTACTACCCTTTCTATATCACTGTTACTGCTCCCACTGGGAGGCTATTCCAGGTATCTGCTACCCTTTCTATATCACTGTTACTGCTCCCACTGGAAGGCTATTCCAGGTATCTACTACCCTTTCTATATCACTGTTACTGCTCCCACTGGAAGGCTATTCCAGGTATCTACTACCCTTTCTATATCACTGTTACTGCTCCCACTGGAAGGCCATTCCAGATATCTACTACCCTTTCTATATCACTGTTACTGCTCCCACTGGAAGGCCATTCCAGATATCTACTACCCTTTCTATATCACTGCTACTGCTCCCAGTGTGAGGCTGCTCCAGGTATCTACTACCCTTTCTATATCACTGTTACTGCTCCCACTGGAAGGCTATTCCCGGTATCTACTACCCTTTCTATATCTCTGTTACTGCTCCCACTGGGAGGCTATTCCAGGTATCTACTACCCTTTCTATATCACTGTTACTGCTCCCATTGGAAGGCTATTCCAGGTATCTACTACCCTTTCTATATCACTGTTACTGCTCCCACTGGAAGGCTATTCCAGGTATCTGCTACCCTTTCCATATCACTGTTACTGCTCCCACTGGAAGGCTATTCCAGGTATCTACTACCCTTTCTATATCACTGTTACTGCTCCCAATGGAAGGCTATTCCAGGCATCTACTACCATTTCTGTATCACTGTTACTGCTCCCACTGTGAGGCTGCTCCAGGTATCTACTACCCTTTCTATATCACTGTTACTGCTCCCACTGGAAGGTAATTCCAGGTATCTACTACCCTTTCTATATCACTGTTACTGCTCCCACTGGGAGTCTATTCCAGGTATCTGCTACCCTTTCTATATCACTGTTACTGCTCCCACTGGAAGGCTATTCCAGGTATCTACTACCCTTTCTATATCACTGTTACTGCTCCCACTGGAAGGCTATTCCAGGTATCTACTACCCTTTCTATATCACTGTTACTGCTCCCACTGGAAGGCTATTCCAGGTATCTACTACCCTTTCTATATCACTGTTACTGCTCCCACTGGAAGGCTATTCCAGGTATCTACTACCCTTTCTATATCACTGTTACTGCTCCCACTGGAAGGCTATTCCAGGTATCTACTACCCTTTCTATATCACTGTTACTGCTCCCACTGGAAGGCTATTCCAGGTATCTACTACCCTTTCTATATCACTGTTACTACCCCCACTGGAAGGCTATTCCAGGTATCTACTACCCTTTCTATATCACTGTTACTGCTCCCACTGGAAGGCTATTCCAGGTATCTACTACCCTTTCTAAATCAATGTTACTGCTCCCACTGGGAGGCTATTCCTGGTATCTACTACCCTTTCTAACTGTTTCTAACACGTTACAGTATCACTTAATTTAGCTGGGCTTATATATTCTGTCATATTACAGAGATTCTAACTGTTCTTTCTAAATAATGCTACAGTACCTACCTAGTTGGGCGTATATTTCTCCTGTCATATTACAGAGATTCTACCCCGTTTCTAACACGCAGTACCTACCTAGTTATATATATTTCTCCTGTCATATTATAGACTTAACAGTACTCGCCTATTGGGCGCTTATATTTCTCCTGGGTCATATTAGACCCGTTTTCTAACACGCTATGTACCTACCTAGTTGGGCGAGTATTTCTCTGTCATATTATAGAGATTCGGAACTGTTTTCTAAATGCTATGTACCTACCTAGTTGGGCTTATATTTCTCCTCTAAGTCATATTATAGAGATTCTAACAGTACCTGCTCAGTTGGGTTTATATTTCTCCTGTCATATTACAGAGATTCTAACTGCTCTCTAACACGTTACAGTACCTACCTAGCTGGGCGTATATTTCTCCTGTCATATTATAGAGATTCTAACAGTACCTGCCTAGCTGGGCGTATATTTCTCCTGTCATATTACAGAGATTCTAACTGCTCTCTAACACGTTACAGTACCTACCTAGCTGGGCGTATATTTCTCCTGTCATATTACAGAGATTCTAACTGCTCTCTAACACGTTACAGTACCTACCTAGCTGGGCGTATATTTCTCCTTTCATATTACAGAGATTCTAACTGCTCTCTAACACGTTACAGTACCTACCTAGCTGGGCGTATATTTCTCCTGTCATATTACAGAGATTCTAACTGCTCTCTAACACGTTACAGTACCTACATAGCTGGGCGTATATTTCTCCTGTCATATTACAGAGATTCTAACTGCTCTCTAACACGTTACAGTACCTACCTAGCTGGGCGTATATTTCTCCTGTCATATTATAGAGATTCTAACAGTACCTGCCTAGCTGGGCGTATATTTCTCCTGTCATATTACAGAGATTCTAACTGCTCTCTAACACGTTACAGTACCTACCTAGCTGGGCGTATATTTCTCCTGTCATATTACAGAGATTTTAAACTGCTCTCTAACACGTTACAGTACCTACCTAGCTGGGCGTATATTTCTCCTGTCATATTACAGAGATTCTAACTGCTCTCTAACACGTTACAGTACCTACCTAGCTGGGCGTATATTTCTCCTGTCATATTATAGAGATTCTAACAGTACCTGCCTAGCTGGGCGTATATTTCTCCTGTCATATTACAGAGATTCTAACTGCTCTCTAACACGTTACAGTACCTACCTAGCTGGGCGTATATTTCTCCTGTCATATTACAGAGATTCTAACTGCTCTCTAACACGTTACAGTACCTACCTAGCTGGGCGTATATTTCTCCTGTCATTTAATAGAGATTCTAACAGTACCTGCCGAGCTGGGCGTATATTTCTCCTGTCATATTACAGAGATTCTAACTGCTCTCTAACACGTTACAGTACCTACCTAGCTGGGCGTATATTTCTCCTGTCATATTACAGAGATTCTAACTGCTCTCTAACACGTTACAGTACCTACCTAGCTGGGCGTATATTTCTCCTGTCATATTACAGAGATTCTAACTGCTCTCTAACACGTTACAGTACCTACCTAGCTGGGCGTATATTTCTCCTTTCATATTACAGAGATTCTAACTGCTCTCTAACACGTTACAGTACCTACCTAGCTGGGCGTATATTTCTCCTGTCATATTACAGAGATTCTAACTGCTCTCTAACACGTTACAGTACCTACCTAGCTGGGCGTATATTTCTCCTGTCATATTATAGAGATTCTAACAGTACCTGCCTAGCTGGGCGTATATTTCTCCTGTCATATTACAGAGATTCTAACTGCTCTCTAACACGTTACAGTACCTACCTAGCTGGGCGTATATTTCTCCTGTCATATTACAGAGATTCTAACTGCTCTCTAACACGTTACAGTACCTACCTAGCTGGGCGTATATTTCTCCTGTCATATTACAGAGATTCTAACTGCTCTCTAACTCGTTACAGTACCTACCTAGCTGGGCGTATATTTCTCCTGTCATATTACAGAGATTCTAACTGCTCTCTAACACGTTACAGTACCTACCTAGCTGGGCGTATATTTCTCCTGTCATATTATAGAGATTCTAACAGTACCTGCCTAGCTGGGCGTATATTTCTCCTGTCATATTACAGAGATTCTAACTGCTCTCTAACACGTTACAGTACCTACCTAGCTGGGCGTATATTTCTCCTGTCATATTACAGAGATTCTAAACTGCTCTCTAACACGTTACAGTACCTACCTAGCTGGGCGTATATTTCTCCTGTCATATTACAGAGATTCTAACTGCTCTCTAACACGTTACAGTACCTACCTAGCTGGGCGTATATTTCTCCTTTATATTTCTCCTGTCATATTACAGAGATTCTAACTGCTCTCTAACACGTTACAGTACCTACCTAGCTGGGCGTATATTTCTCCTGTCATATTACAGAGATTCTAACTGCTCTCTAACACGTTACAGTACCTACATAGCTGGGCGTATATTTCTCCTGTCATATTACAGAGATTCTAACTGCTCTCTAACACGTTACAGTACCTACCTAGCTGGGCGTATATTTCTCCTGTCATATTACAGAGATTCTAACTGCTCTCTAACACGTTACAGTACCTACCTAGCTGGGCGTATATTTCTCCTGTCATATTATAGAGATTCTAACAGTACCTGCCTAGCTGGGCGTATATTTCTCCTGTCATATTACAGAGATTCTAACTGCTCTCTAACACGTTACAGTACCTACCTAGCTGGGCGTATATTTCTCCTGTCATATTACAGAGATTCTAACTGCTCTCTAACACGTTACAGTACCTACCTAGCTGGGCGTATATTTCTCCTGTCATATTACAGAGATTCTAACTGCTCTCTAACACGTTACAGTACCTACCTAGCTGGGCGTATATTTCTCCTGTCATATTACAGAGATTCTAACTGCTCTCTAACACGTTACAGTACCTACCTAGCTGGGCGTATATTTCTCCTGTCATATTACAGAGATTCTAACTGCTCTCTAACACGTTACAGTACCTACCTAGCTGGGCGTATATTTCTCCTGTCATATTACAGAGATTCTAACTGTTCTCTAACACTTTACAGTACCTACCTAGCTGGGCGTATATTTCTCCTATCATATTACAGAGATTCTAACTGCTCTCTAACACGTTACAGTACCTACCTAGCTGGGCGTATATTTCTCCTGTCATATTATAGAGATTCTAACTGCTCTCTAACACGTTACAGTACCTACCTAGCTGGGCGTATATTTCTCCTGTCATATTACAGAGATTCTAACTGTTCTCTAACACTTTACAGTACCTACCTAGCTGGGCGTATATTTCTCCTATCATATTACAGAGATTCTAACTGCTCTCTAACACGTTACAGTACCTACCTAGCTGGGCGTATATTTCTCCTGTCATATTATAGAGATTCTAACAGTACCTACCTAGCTGGGCGTATATTTCTCCTGTCATATTACAGAGATTCTAACTGTTCTCTAACACGTTACAGTACCTACCTAGCTGGGCGTATATTTCTCCTGTCATATTACAGAGATTCTAACTGCTCTCTAACACGTTACAGTACCTACCTAGCTGGGCGTATATTTCTCCTGTCTCACGTTTGTCCAATTTCACACAGCCTCGGTTATCCACCAGTTTGATGGTCTCGGTGAGAGGGAACGCATGACGCTCCATTGTTTCAGGCGCACCTTCTGAGCTCTTTGCGTAGACATGGTAGCTGCCATCATCTACCACGAACTTACAAGAGTTGATGTAGCAGGATTTTCCATGACCTGTATAACCAAATAACTGCAGGAGGACGCCCTGATAGCCTTGGCTGCCGTGAGGGCTACAGTTGTCCATCTTGAAGTTTTTAATGTAACTTCTCATATCGTCAGCACTGATTCCAGCCATTTTAAAATGTGATCTTCTTGAAAGTTCTTTACTGAAAAGAAACAGCGCAAACAAGATCTGTTCACCGAACAAGACAGAAAGTGAAAGCGAAGATAAAAGAAGACTCATACAAAAGAAAACCAAGATGACAGGAAACATACACCTCAAGCGTTCCAAAAGACGATGGGTGGAAATGTAGTTAATACAAAACCAAATATGTGAGGAGTGTGCAATATTGTGTTACAAAACCCCCAGCTAGAGTAATCTGGAGTAACATTTTTTCTACTTTGAATCAGAAATGGGAATTGTAATCTGTTTGTCAGATTGAAGACCTAGATATTTGTGTTTATTTAAAATAAGCCTTTTTATTTTCCCTATATGTATTTCTGGGAACAATAAAAACGCAGATTTTAAACGAACACAAATAACCGTATGTAGGTCTTTTCAATCTGACAAACAGACTACAATCGTTCACATTTCTGACCCAGAAAATGACACCAGATTACTCTGATCGATAACATTCAATAGCAATATATTGTGCGGGTGGGGGTCATTATTTATTTTGTACTCTAAGGAATTTGTCCTTTAATAAACGCACCATATGGTCACTAGACTTTCATCCATTCGTCCAAATTCTGAATGACCAAAAACATAACAATATTAAAATAGGTAAATGGTATAATAGATAACAGGGGTGTGAAGATACAATTATTAGATTTGGGGCACATTGGATTATCCTGTATTTCATCATTGGTTTTAGAGAGTCAGACTTTATAATCATCTTCTAGAATCTAGATTAGTGGGGGGGGGGGGGGTTGTTTTTTTTTTTAACTCCTTAAGGACACCGCTTCAGAAGCATGTCTTACCCTTAAGGTCACAAGCACTTTTTGCATTTTTTTCTGTTTGTGTTCAAACGCAACTTGCATCTCTGTCATGTTATGCACCATCACATATTATATACCGTTTTTTTAGAGGGCAAAATGGGCTTTAATTTGATGTAATATATTTATAGATAAATTCTCAATAAATATTACAAATGCCAAATAATGGGGAAAAAAACAAAAAATTTTTTTCACAGTTTTGGCATTGGTTTTTGGTCATCGAGTTCATGGAGCTCAAATCGGATACGCGACAGCACGAACACCCCTGAACTTTACCTTCTCCAGCACATAGCTTCTTGCGATAGAAAGCTAGAGGAGAATGATCACCGTATGGATCAATTTGCCCAGGCCTTCAGTATGCTTCTTACTTGAACAGCGCATCTGCAGCCTGCGGCTTCTCCGACTGTGCCACCTCCGCCTAGTGTACCTCCACTTATAGTACATAAGGCACCTACCATCTCCCTATCTCCTCCCCCGCATTTTGATGGTAATATTCAAGAATGCCGGAGATTCTAAAAACAAATTGAGTACCACTTTGAGGCATCACCTGGTTCATTTACCATGGATAGAGCTAAGATTGGGTATTTGATGAACCAACTTAAGGGTAAGGCCTTAACTTGCGCCAACCTAAACCTGCTGTCCCTTACCTCCTGGTGCAACCTGAATCTGAACCCATGCAACTAGTGGTTACAAGATTGTCAGAGGCGGAGAAACAGTATAGGAGAAGAGAGGGTCTATGCTTAGGTTGTGGCAAAAAGGGACATATGAGAGATACTTGTCCTATACGCCCGGAAAACTTCCGCACCTAAGAACCTTAATGGGACAGGTCTTAGGTGTGATGGATACGTCCTCTAGTCATAACCAAGATAGATTTCTTCTTGAAATTGTCACTCTTTTCAACAAGAAAAACGTTTCATGCAAAGCCCTGGTAGACTCAGGTGCAGCAGGTAACTTTATTTATATGTATTTTGTTATAAAACACGCTATACCTGTTAAGGATAAAAATCTTCACCTCTGGCTATTGATGGGAGACCTCTCTCTCAACCACTGATTACCCACAAGACCTTGCCTATTTGTATCATTATAGGAACATTGCATAAAGAATTCCTTACATTTCAGATAATCGCTTCCCCTTCGTGTCACATGATATTAGGATTCCCTTGGCTCATCAAACACAATTCTCATATTGACTGGACCAAAGGGGAAATACTGGAATGGGGTGCAGACAGTTAGGAGGGTTGTATGTCACCTCTTACTAAAAGAGTGGGCATCGTTACTTTACCTACATTACACCCACTACCCCCGAAATACCCATGCAATATTGGGAGGTTAGGGAAGTGTTTAATAAAAGTCAAACTAATGTTCTACCTCCACATAGACCATATGATTGTTCCATTGATCTGCCGCCCTGGGCTATGCCTCCTAAAGGGGCGGTATATGCTCTATCCCCACATGAGAGTAAAATTATGAAGGAGTACATCAGAGATGCCTTATGTCACATACGCAAATCATCCTCCCCTGTTGGTGCAGGTTTCTTTTTCATGTCTAAAAAGCATGGAGAATTATGTCCGTGCATTGACTATAGGGCGT
This sequence comes from Pelobates cultripes, assembly GCA_933207985.1. Taxonomy (NCBI): domain Eukaryota; kingdom Metazoa; phylum Chordata; class Amphibia; order Anura; family Pelobatidae; genus Pelobates; species Pelobates cultripes. Next base: position 150,462,333 of record OW240918.1, read on the forward strand.
TAAATAAAATGACCATAAAAAATGCCTATCCCATTCCCCTTATCTCCGAATTGTTTGACAGGGTGCTAAGATCTTTACCAAACTTGACCTCAGGAGTACATAGAATTTGGTCAGAATTAAGAATGGTCACGAGCGGAAAATGGCATTTAACACTAGAAATGGACACTATGAATAACTGGTTATGCCCTTCGGGTTGGGCAATGCCCCGGCTGTGTTTCAGGACTTCGTTAACGATGTGCTACGAGATTATATTTACTCTTTTGCACTTGTATACCTGTATGATATCCTTGTTTATTCCCCTGACCTCTAGACCCATCATGATCATGCTAAACAAGTATTACAAACTTTACTCAAGAATGGTTTTTATTGTAAACTTGAAAAATGCATGTTTGATCAGCTTGAAGTACAGTTTTTAGGGTATAATATATCCACCTCTGGCTTCCAAATGGATCTTTGCAAACGAGAGGCTGTTCTACACACTGGTCATTCTGCCTGATGGTAATCCGAGAGTGCGTTCCTGATCTTGATTTTTTTGGTAGCTTTTTCTCATCGTTGTGTCTGATTCTCTATCCCTGACCTCGGCAAGTATTCTGACTATTCTTGGATACGTTAAGTCCGTGGACTATTCTTGGATACGTATCACACCTAGGACGTTATCCTTAGTACTAGGTGTGATAGAGTTCTACGTGCGGGATCAATTAGTAATCCTGACACTCAGAAGCCAAGGTGCGAAATTCGATGGCATAATCTAAGATAGACCGGTTCCCCTGTTTGATATGCATTAGGGCAGTGGAGGCATCTTCCCTGCCTAATGGTTCAAATGTTAATTTGAATTCTGCAAGGAATTCCTGGTAATTACATGCAACACACCTATTACTCTACCATGAGGGATTGGCCCAAGCTAAGGCTTTACCTTTAAGTTGGTTCATTAGCTAACCAATCTTAGCTCTGTTCGAGGGAAAAGATCCTGGTGAGGCCTCAAAGTTGTACTCAATTGGATTCAAAAATCCCCTGCATTCTTGAATATTACCATCAAAATGCGGGGTAGGAGATAGGGAGATAGTAGGTGCGTTATGTACTATAGGTGGAGGTACATTAGGCAGAGGTGAGATAATCGGAGAAACATCAGGCTGTAAATGAGCCATCCGAGTAAGAAGCGTACTGAGAGCCTGGGCAAACTGATCCATACAGTGATCATTCTCCTCTAGCTTTCTCTCGCAAGCTGCTTTCTGCTGACACAATTCTGCAGGATCTATGGCCATGTCGTAATGTCAGGATAACTAGTTGATCCAGCACGCAGAAATGTCTCACACCTAGGACTAAGGATAGCGTATAACCGGACCTTAGAATGACCAGACTTAACATACCAAAGAATAGTCAAAATACTTGCCAAGGTCAGGGACACAATGAGACACAACGATGAGGGAAAGCCAAACGTCAAGGATACCAGAATACAGGGAAGTCAAAACAAAGCCAAAGTCAATAACCAGAAATAAACTCTCAGGAACACACTCTTGGACAACCACAAGGGAAACCACTACAGGGCAATGAGGAAAGGCAAGAAAGGAGTTTAAATAAGTCTCCTTTGAATCTGATTGGCCGTACCCGGCCTCTGACCCCAGAACGTGCGTCCGCGTCCTTTGCATGACGTCACACGCATGTTGATATCGTCAATATTGTGGGTGGACTTGGGGCTATAAATTGGTACAGATCTACAGTGGCCAGCGTCTTTCAATATGGAGTCAGACCCACCGGCACAAGGCTGCCGATCAACATCTCTACCAATGCCCGGAAGGTAGTTAACCCCGGAGACACCATAAGGTGAGGATGAACATGTGACAGTCAGGAACTGTACTAAACTCAATTATCTCCATGCACAAAAAACACACATTTCACAAACACCCCAAAGTACCTTAAAAATACATATAAACCCCACAAATGTTATATATCCTGATAGCCCCGATCTTGATGACCACCATATCCAAAATAACCCAGATTGGTTCAGGGGTTCGGGAATTGGAAGTCTTAATTTGACCGACCGCACACGAGGCTCCTGCCCAAAACAGTTCTATGGAATCAGGGCTAGTGGTCGCACTAGTTCGGTAGTTTAAAACCGAACAAACTACCGAACATGGTCAATATTCTTACCCTGGAGCTTGTTTTCCTTGTTCATGGGAATGTTTCCACTGAACAGTGTCTTCTTAATGTGTTGTAGAACTGAATGCAGGTGATGCTGGAAGTCCAGCGGTGTTCGGGAGTTTCTGTGTCTGTTTTAAGTTGAACTCGACGACCAAACACCGCTGCCTGCGTTTGTGCGAACAAGATGGCTGCCACCTCGTAGTCATCCATAGGAAACGCGGCCACCCCGACAAACATAGAAACATAGAATGTGACGGCAGATAAGAACCATTCGGCCCATCTAGTCTGACCAATTTTCTAAAAACTTTCATTAGTCCCTGGCCTTATCTTATAGTTAAGATAGCCTTATGCCTATCCCACGCATGCTTAAACTCCTTTACTGTGTTAACCTCTACCACTTCAGCTGGAAGGCTATTCCATGCATCCACTACCCTCTCAGTAAAGTAATACTTCCTGATATTATTTTTCAACCTTTGTCCCTCTAATTTAAGACTATGTCCTCTTGTTGTGGTAGTTTTTCTTCTTTTGGGTTTCTTGTAGTTGGCCACCAGGTTTGCACAGGTTTGCAACACTTAGAACACTGCGGTGGAAATTGCTACAAAGTAGCAATAAGGTTTAACAAGTTCCCGGGTGGTCTCCAGTTCGTGTGGGTGTTCGGTTAACGAACCATATAGTCCAAATACACGAACGGAGACTTTTGCAGGGCATATTACAGGGCCCATAGTCTGTGGGCAGGAGGCTCACTTGAAAAGGGGAGTTTGTCACATATGTAATAGATGTCTCATCTCTTTGTGGAATATCCAACAAATGTCAGGGATATTACTGGAAATCTTTTTAAATATTGTGGGAACCAAATACCATCTAGATATGATTTTATATTGTAATTCCAATATAGAAATATGGTGAATATTTGTATTGACCCTCTTGATCCCATGTCGCCATAGATCCCATGAAAATTCGATGTCTAGTTCAGATTCCCATTTAACCAAAAGAGAGGCTTTATCATCTACAAGTTCGTTACTGCAGAGTTTTAATTTAAGAACAGTGGCGGAACTAATGTAGAGAGGGCCCTGTTGCAAGAATTTTTTGGGGCCCCCTGTAGCACAAGGGTGGCCAAAAGGTAGATCCCCATCTGTCAAACTATCACAATGATATAAAGCAAACAAAGGGGTAGGAGCAACGCTAAACAACTGAACAGTAAAAGAAGAGGAGGCAGCACATGTATCCCATAAAAAATCTGTGAAGGGAGCTGAAGGTTCGAGTTGCCAAATGTCAGCCTCGAAACCTTAATGACTTGGTGAAGATCTGCAAAGAGGAGTGGGACAAAATCCCTCCTGAGATGTATGCAAACCTGGTGGCCAACTACAAGAAACCCAAATATTCAACACACAGTAGCGGAAAGTGCACTAATAGGTGGTCTAAATCTTAATAATTATGTAGTGTAAACTTACATACACATATAGATGAAAAGATATTGAAATATACCCAAAAAGAGGAGAATATCCTTATAGACCTGAAAAATAGAATTGGAAAAAGAGAAAAATCAGCGCTAAATTGCCACAATAAAATTATTAGGAAAGGCAGCACTCCTCAAAGGGGAGTCCCCAGTAATCCCCTAATGGCAACAGATAGCAAAAACAAACAGAGATATAAGGATGCGCCTAAAACTTAAAATTATGATAAAATATAGGACTAAATTAGTCAGATAAAATACAGAATAAAATAAGTAATAAAACAATAGTCCAATAAAACGGGCTTATCACAGTCCGTGAGGGTAGGTCCCACTTGTAAAGGAATATTCTTTAGGGTGTAGATGGGATCGTATCTTCAAGTGTTGAAAATTCAGCATATGTGGAGAGAAAAATAAAACAGAACTCCAATGGCACAGTAAATCAGTGCATAAAATAAATATAAAAGTATAAAATCAGTCTTACTCACACTTTTCAGAGCTAGGATCAGCTCTGATATTGCTCGCGTAAAGTGGAATGATCCTCACTTCAAGGATATATGGAGTGAATTTAGATAGTTGAATATCTGACATGGGTTCAGCGTTCAATTTGACGTTATACGACCCAGAGGAAAAAATAAAATAAAATATATAGTGCTCACTGTATGTAATGCAAAATTAGAGAAAGTAAAGTATACTACTCACGTAAAGTAGAGCAGACTCAAAACTGCTCAGTGAAGGCGCTCAGGTGATATAATCCCCACCTATGGAATCTTTGCACTTCCTGCATGGTGAGCCGTATACGTAAAATCAAATAAAAGAAAATGTATGTAAAATCAGGTAAAGAAGAAAACAAATGGCAATAAAGTATTTTATGCCAATAAAATATCTTTATTATAAAATTAAGAACAAAATCTATTAATATCTAAACGCGTTTCGCCTTAACAGGCTTCTTCAAGTAGATAATAGGAAAGGGGGGGGGGCATACCTGACATACATAAGCTTATATAGTGTATAATAGTACTTTAAATTTAAACTTCCCACCAAAATGACGTCATAAAATTAGCATTTAGATAATACAGGGGAGTTATTATAAAACAGTTATTTTTTAACAGTTGCGGCCAGACAGCTCCCCCTTATACTATATGCCTTAATGACGCATGCGTTCCACCGGAATGGAACGCATGCGTTCCACAGAGCATCACGTGACGTGGAATTACTTCTTACCACGTGTCACTTGATCGCTCTTTTTTTTATCTAAAAACTAAATTATAACTTTCGTTTTAATATTTAAATAATGCAAATATGTTTTTTATCATTGTATTGTTAATTTTATGTGTGCAATAACTGTTTTATAATAACTCCCCTGTATTATCTATATGCTAATTTTATGACGTCATTTTGCCGGGAATTTTAAATTTAAAGTACTATTATACACTATATAAGCTTATGTATGTCAGGTATGCCCCCCCTCTTTCCTATTATCTACTTGAAGAAGCCTGTTAAGGCGAAACGCGTTTAGATATTAATAGATTTTGTTCTTAATTTTATAATAAAGATATTTTATTGGCATAAAATACTTTATTGCCATTTGCTTTCTCCTTTACCTGATTTTACATACATTTTCTTTTAATTGATTTTACGTATACGGCTCACCCTGCAGGAAGTGCAAAGAATCCATAGGTGGGGATTATACCACCCGAGCGCCTTCACTGAGCAGTTTTGAGTCTGCTCTACTTTACGTGAGTAGTATACTTTACTTTCTCTAATTTTGGATTACATACAGTGAGCACTATATATTTTATTTTATTTTTTCCTCTGGGTCGTATAACGTCAAATTGAACGCTGAACCCACGTCAGATATTCAACTATCAAAATTCACTCCATATATCCTTGAAGTGGGGATCATTCCACTTTACGCGAGCAATATCAGAGCTGATCCTAGCTCTGAAAAGTGTGAGTAAGACTGATTTTATACTTTTATATTTATTTTATGCACCGATTTACTGTGCCACTGGAGTTCTGTTTTATTTTTCTCTCCACATATGCTGAATTTTCAACACTTGAAGATACGATCCCATCTACACCCTAAAGAATATTCCTTTACAAGTGGGACCTACCCTCACGGACTGTGATAAGCCCGTTTTATTGGACTATTGTTTTATTACTTATTTTATTCTGTATTTTATCTGACTAATTTAGTCCTATATTTTATCATAATTTTAAGTTTTAGGCGCATCCTTATATGTCTGTTTGTTTTTGCTATCTGAAAAATAGAATGCTCACAATAGGACAATATAGCATGTACCAACTGATAAAAAATATATAGTTCTTAAAGTATCCCGCTCACATTGTCATGAGCCTGTGTATCACTGGCTCAAGAATAACCGCTTTAGATGGGATGTAAATCTCCTGGTACCTCCACTTGTGGTATTCTTCAATGCTCCCAAAATGTCAAGGGAAAGATAAGCACCGAATTAGAGTAAAATCAGATTTATTAGATAAAACTAATAGTATCCTTACATAAAATTCAGCTTGGTGCAGCAAGTAAAGATAGTCTCATATAGACTCAGCACAACGCATTTTGGCTTTAATCCACCTTCCTCAGGTGCATAGGTTCATCTCCTCTTCCGGTCCCTTTTAAATATGTCCAAAGGGCGCCAAATATCCAATTGCGGCACTCCCCCCCAATGTGCCGCTATGTTTCAGGTGTGTTCATTTTATTCTTCCTGTGTTTGGGATCGGCGCCGGAATATTACATCACTTCCTGCGCTGTTCACGATGTCTCCAGAGTGCAAAGATCATTTTCCGGCACTTCCTAGTTCTGGGTTCCGCCAGACATGTGTCAACGGCCATATTTGTAGTTCTATTCCCTATATGGCTATGTTGTAGTCCTCATACATATTTTACCATATATATGTAACACTCACGGGAAATACTCTGGCAGACATTTTTGAAAGGGGTCATGATAAGACAAATATATATACAACATAGTGTATTATAAATTAACCATAAGGGGGCGGAGCCTGACCGGGGAGCTGAACAGAAAACTGTGGATAAACCACCCAAATCTAAACCCCAACTTACCTCAGCGAGCAACGCAGAAGCTGGGGAACTGGGGGACACCTCACAAGCCTAAATGCCCGCAGGGCCACCGGACCAGAGGCTTGGGGCCTTCATCACGCAGAGCAGGGGAGAGACGCCCGCTCTCCCAGCTCACCAACTTGAGCAGCACCCAAAGTATCGGGCCTCCCCCCCCCCTTTGGACCAGTGGGGGTTATCCTGGCCCTAACCGTCGTGAACCGCATACCAGCATGGATTGCAAACGCTGGCAACAGGCCAGGACGTGCACTGGACAAGCAAACCGCTACTGGCAAAATGGTGGCCGCGAAGGTTCTAGGAGAAACTGGAGTGTAGGAAGGCCCAACTCACCCCCATTCCACACAGGGTGGTGAGGCTGACAGAAGCAGTGGGGCGGAACCGGCAGATCCCGGGCAAAGCCACCCTAACACTAAAGGCGGAATGCCCATCTAGGCCGAGGGTCACTAGGAGACTCCCTCCAGGACATCGACCACACCGCAGGAAAGCCACCCGCTGCCTCTGGCGGACGACCACCTGGACCTTCCTCAGCGCCCTCAAAGGGAAATACCCTGCCTCGAGAAGTCCACGAGTCTGTGGCCACATGGTGTCAACCCTCAGTAATGCCTGGAGCCGGGGAGAAGCCCCCGCCGCACACAACCTTTCTCCATAGCTCAAAGACCACCCATTTTTTTGCTCTCCACAAGTTTTAAAGGGTTATCCAGACATGGACCCCTTGCTCACGGTGCATAGAGAGATACCAGTTATGCCTCACTGATGATGCCTAACAAGGCTGAAACTATCATCTGGGGTTGCTGTATCTCTTGTGCAGAGGGAACTTGCTGGCATTTCGGATCTGGACTGCCCGTATGGGTTGGACCAGTCTGATATGTTTCAGGGATGTTCTCTCTGTAATGGCACAAGGTGAGCTAAAACCAGCTATTTCAGCTGCTGCTCGTTTTCAGTATTCTTTAAAATACATACATAGTACAAAATACTTCATACTGTTAATAATCCAATAAAATGTAATTATAGATTTCAAAATCAATATTAAGACCCCCTGGGAATGGGGTCTATAGTTCAAAGATCCATCTAATCTCAGATGTATTGAATTTCTTCAGAAAATGTCCCCCTCTCTATGATTTCCCTGCATTCTGAATTCCTATTAATTGGAGGCAGTTTGGATTCTAATTATGTTTTTTTTCCAAGATGGGCAGACACTGAATGGTTTAAAAACGTTTTCTTAATATTTCATGCGTGTTCTCCAGTTTTTGTTTTTAAAGGTCTTGTAGTTCTTCCTACGTATTGTAGTCCACACACACAAGTCAGAAGATAGATCACATTGATAGTGTTGAATGTAATAAAATAATCTACATTTTCCAGTAATTCTAGAGGTAAAATCTTCATTTTGTCTAGAAATGTGCCAATGTTTAGTTAAAACTTGTTTTTTTGTTTTTTTTTTAAACCTGGCTTTGAGAATTAAAATTGGATACAAACATTAATTTGTTCCTCGCTGGGTATTTCTGTACTTTTTATATTATTATTATATAACAGTAATTCACCCCTAGATTTACCTGCTACTTCATCAAATCGGCTTTCTACACTTTTTTGTTGTATCCTTTATCAAAAAGCAGTTTTTTTTAAAAACCGAGGATTGTTCTAAATACATATCATTATCCGTACAATTTCTTTTTAATCTGACGAATTGACTATTGGGTATATTTTTAAGCCAAGGGGTAAAAAAAAATCGACGATTTTTAAAAACCATTACACGTCTCTAAAATGTTATTATCAATAAATATTCTCAAATCTGAAAAATGTACTTCCTTTGTACTGACCTCCTGGATGCTTTTTTGACTTTTGAAAACCCCAATACATGGGGCATTAGACTTACACAGGAGATCAATACAAAGGAAGTACATTTTTATGATTTTAAAGGGACATTATAGTCACCAGAACAACTACAGCTTATTGAATTTGTTCTGGTGAGTAGAATCATTACCTTCAGGCTTTTTGCTGTAAACACTGTCTTTTCAGAGAAAATGCAGTGTTTACATTACAGCCTAGTGATAACTTCACTGGACACTCCTCAGATGGTGCTAGAGGTGCTTGCTGGGGCAGTGCTGCACAGTGTGACTGACATTCAGTGTCTCCACCCTCTGCATGGAGAAACTGAACATTCCCCGTAGACATGCATTGATTCAGTATGACGAGATACTGATTGGAGCATGTACAATGTAATTACATTTAAGGATTTTATTTCAGATATTTTGTCCACCCTGGATTGCCACTGCTGGAGGGTTGGGGTAACTTGTTATTTCCACAATTCTGCTAGAAGGGACTCTGCAGCATTTAATAAATGTCTTGTAAGGGTTTTTAGATTTGGGGTTCCACATGCGCCAAATGTGTGTTCCAATGGAGGGCCATTTCTTAACACCGAGGGGATTGTTGGAGTAACCCTTTAATATCACACTGGCTGGGTTAGAGAATGTCTCCATTCTGGTTATTTTTGGCTAAATTTTGCAGTTGCCTGGCGAGTTTCCAACAATGCACAGTGTAGTTAGTAAAGTTAGTTGGTTAGTGTTGGGAATAATACACTTTGCCTATACTGACCCAGGGCTCAAGCTACAGATGACAGGATGCTCAGTCGGCTTGGAATTGGCTAACTTGGAGCATGTCAGCTATTTGAAATAATATATTTTATCTATATCCAATGCTTACAGGGCCGGTGCAAGGATTTTTGCCGCCCTAGGCAAAAGTAAAGTTTGACGCCCCCCTCCTCCCCCCCGTGACATCGCAATGCCCCACCCATATGACCTGCCATGTTAACTAACGCTAGTGCTGCAGTGCCGCTGTGTTTACATTAAAAGGCCTGCAGGGACAGGCTATAGACACCAGGACCACTACATTAAGGTGCAGTGGTTCTGGGGACTATAGTGTTTCTTTAATGTGAGGTAAATTAGAGATTAGTGCCACGAATAATATACTGGATTACCTACTTACAAGCAGATGAGGATGATGATGGGCTCTAGCTGCAGTCTGGCTCCACTGGTCTGGTGTATAACAGGATCTCTGGAGGCTGTTT
>OW240918.1:150472181-150485664 GCA_933207985.1 Pelobates cultripes
AGGATTTGCTGCAAAAAATCTCCATAGAAAACAGTTCAGTTTAGCCTTGAGCCTTTAGCCTCTTTTGTGCATCTTGTAGGACGCTGGACCCTTCACATGGTGCTTATCCATATGCTATCTAATAACATGCTGGCTGTTCCAAATATGGTGGGAGTACAAAAATTCAACCGATTGATCTAATGTATTATTTGTTTATTATTAGTTCATATGCAAATGTTCAGATATGTTGAATGAAAATATAGTTTAAGGTTTCTGAAGTTGAAATGTTTTTGTATTACAGGCCTGATGGAATTGGAACTGTTACATCTGACGAAAAGGAACAATTTGAAGAAATTAAGGACAGACTTTTATCGCTTTTAGAAAATCAAATAAGTCACTTTCGGTAACTTTTTTTATTGTATATTGCTGCAATGTTGTACAGTAGATTTTAGAAACAAAAAACCTGTTATTTAGCCTTGATTTATTTCTGGATATATTGCTGAATTTAGCTTTTCGTTCATATCCAAAATAAATACAAAATGTAGTTAAAGGGACACTTCACACTAGAGATGAGCCATTATTTTTATTTTGTAATAATACAGCACAGTTGAATACAGTAAGCATACCATATTTAACAATTTAATAACTGTTTATGATACAAACTGCTTGATCTGGTCATGATATTACTTTCTGATTATAGTAAAAATTGTATGATCATTGTGTTTTAACAATCACTTTTTTTTAATCAGAATATATTGCATTTAAATGTGAAACACGTAATTGCTTATAGATCATTGAGTTCCTTAATTTTGCTGATAGTGTGCTTCTGCGGTGCTCTGCATTTTGACTGGAAGACCTGATGACAAATATTACATCTCTGATACTTTCTGTCACAATGCTCCTCCCAGCCCGGGTTTGTACATCAAGGTGTTGGAAAGTGTGCAACTTCTGGCATTATTTTCACGGTGGCTTCAGTGGTGTCTGTTTTGTTACCATAGCCCAGTAGAAATGATGGCATCACTACTCCACACTTGGTATAGCTGTGAGTGCTGTGTCTGTTATTTAGTGTCAGGGTTGGGTAATATTCAAAGTCAACAGTTGAATGCGAACATCTTCTATTAAGAGGTTGTTAATTAAGCCATTGTATGTAATCCTAAATGAGAAGTACTTGGAATTTGCTACATTATTTACATCTTACGTGAGTTTAATGTCACTTTAGAACATGCCCAGTGGGACCTCTTTATCCTTGTGTTCTGTGTAATCCGAGGATCTGTAACAATTGTTTATAAACTGGGTTACTTGGTGGTTAAGGGATGTAAACAAAGGTGAAGGCAGTTGGAGGATTAGGCTAATTCTTGGTGTAGAATTATAGCTGGAAGAAACAAAACACAAAAGATGGTGTTTTCCGTTTATTTAAACATGGATTACAGACAAAGACGGAGTCGCTGATTCAGTCCAAGTTGTTAATTAAGACATTCACCAAACATATTATCACTAATGAAGTCAGGTTCTGTGAGAAAAGCATCATGAATAATAGAGGAATTGCTTTAAATACAGGCCAACAACTGTAATGTGGGCAGTTTAACTCCGTTCTTACTTGACAATTCTAATGAAAGCAATTTACCAAAAAATATTTTTTTCTTAAATTAAGTAAAAGTCAGTGTCCTAGGAATAAATGAACCCAGTCATTGTGCACATTTTATTATCAATTAAAAGATGACAGAATAAGATCATCCTGTTGGAAGTAAAGTACTGAGGACTGGGGTCTATGCCTCCTACTTATTGTGTGTAATATATGCTGGTCTAAGATTGTGAATACAAGTATTAAAGGGATTCTATCACAGTTAATAGGTTATGGTTCAAGAAAGTCCTCTGGCTTTGTCTCCTTCCACAATGTTTCTGCAGCCATTTCATAAGCATCATTTAAGGTATAAATGTATCCCATTACTTTCACACCCTGCATGGCACGCATGAAACAAATCCCTTCCTCCCCTCTCTAACTGTCCAGTAAGCTAACAGCAATGTGGCTTTTATTGGATTGTTCCAAAGCCCCATCCCTTTTATGAAATGATTTATTATTATTTCCATTTATATAGCGCCAACAGATTCCGTAGCGCTTTACAATATTATAAGAGGGGGGGATGTAACTATAAATAGGACAATTACAAGAAAACTTACAGGAACTATAGGTTGAAGAGGACCCTGCTCAAACGAGCTTACATTCTATAGCAGGTGGGGTGTAAAACACATTAGGACAGGGAATAGCAATTAAATAAGGTGGGAGTGAAGCAGAGCTGGAGGAGAGAGTAGAGTGCTGCCCTTTAGGAGAGAGCAAGAGACAGGTATGTCAGGCAGGGATTACTCTTGGAGGCCATAAGCTTTCCTAAAGAGATGGGTTTTAAGGCACTTTTTAAATGATTAAAGGCTATGGGAGAGCCTGATGGCGGTAGGCAGGCTATTCCATAGGAAGGGAGCCGTCCGCGAGAAGTCCTGCATGGCTGTATGGGTGCGAGCAAAGGACAGGAGAAGGTCACGGGCAGAGCGGAGAGACCGAGAAGTTGCACTGTTACTTGGAGCTATGCAACATATCCTAAATATACCTGCTGGACAGGGGCTAATAGAATAAGCTCAGACCCATAGTACTCCAATTTGCAGGAAAAATGTTTGACACTTGCCTGCACAGACTTTGACATTGTCATCTTTTTTTTTTTTTTTTTTATATTATTTATACATATAATTTTTTTCTAAAAATATTTTTAATGCATTCTCCTATTATAGTGTCCCTTGAAGTTTATTTTCGATACCCATTGGTGTCTCATGAAGAATAATGCACTATAGTAAGACATCTAGGCTGCATTTTAAAATGGACTTCATTCAAATGCCTACCTATATGATATTTTCAATACATTTTAATGTGGTGTTTCCATTTGGCAAATAAATTATTCATTCGGCATTTTTTTATGTAATAAGGAAGTAGAAGCCAGTTTACACCTGGTGGACTTGTTGTGGGATAAGCAATGTTAGAATCCAAACTTCTGCAGACAAAACCCCCTCAACCACTTACCTTAATCCAGCGCCAGACTCCCTCAGCGCTGGTGACCTCTCCTCCTCCTGCCAACGTCAGCGCCGAATGCGCATGCGCGGCGAGAGCCACGCACACTTTCAAACCGCCCATAGGAAAGCATTACTCAATGCTTTCCCATGGACATCAGCGTCTTCTCACTATGATTTTCACCGTGAGAATCGCGGAAGCGTCCCTAGCGGCTGTCAGGGAGACAGCCACTAGAGGCTGGATTAACCGTCAGTGTAAACATAGCTATGTTTTCAGCTGCAGGGTTAAAACTAGAGGGGCCTGGCACCCAGACCACTTCATTGAGCTGAGTCTAGGTGCCTATAGTGGTCCTTTAATTGTGAGTTGTGTAATATACAGGTAACAAATATTAAAGATTGCATTTTCTAACTTTTTCTAGCATTTCTCGGTTTGTTATCTAGTTTATATTTTAGATATAACTTTGTTACTTTTTGTTTTTGTTTTTCTTTTCTATAACAGGTACTGTTTTCCATTTGGAAGACCTGAAGGAGCTTTGAAAGCGACACTCTCCTTGCTTGAAAGAGTATGTTATTATTGCTTTGTTTCTCTGTCTTTAGCTTCCAGGGGGTATATGTGATAAATTATTCAGCATCTGTGAAAGAAAAATCCATCTTTATGTGCATTGTTTTGTTTTACTAAGATTCTAAGAAAAAAGTAAATAATTTATGTTTCTGTGTATAAACAACTAGGTATGCATTCATTCACTTTCTGCACTGGAATGCTATTAAAAATGTATATTAAAGTTTGGTTTTATTCCCCCCATGGTAATTATAGGTTAATTAACAAGTCAGTATCCTTATTATCCTTATTACAAGTTTAAAATAGTAAGAATACATCTTGGCCTGTAGCGAGACCACGTGGGAGCGATGTCCTAGTGAGGTGAACCTTCTACTCAATTGTCCCTGGCAACACCATCTTAATTACTTCCACTTTACTCCCTTCCCCTTTCTAGTCATCCCATGCACTCTACAAATACATTTCCAGCCTATCTCCTCTAACTCCTCCCAAATCCTCTATATACATACCCTCCTGCCAAAACTTTCAAATCCTTCTCCCACCTTCACTTCCTTTCTATCCTTCTGCTCCTAGCTGCTGGTGATGTCTCTCCAAACCCTGGTCCCATCTCGGCAAATCCACCACATACTAACTCAAGGAACCACACCAATCTCATACCCATGTCATGTTACTCTTCCTCTAAATCCTCCTTCAATACTGCCCTCTGGAATGCACTCTCGGTTTGCAATATTACAAAATCCACTGCTGTCCACAACCTCTTGATCTCTCGTTCCCTAGATTTACTAGCCTTAATTTAACTAGAAACATAGCTCTTCCCCTCTGACACTGCTACCCCTGCATCTTTGTCCTTTGGTGGTCTTCAACTTACCCACAACCCAATACACTCTGAATGTAAAGGTGGGTGTGTAGGGTTTCTCCTCTCACCTCACTGCTCATTCAAACCTCGTCCTGTCTTGGTTGGAGTCCCCCAAGGCTCTGTCCTTGGTCCCCTTCTATTACCTCTTTATACTGCCTCTCTTAGCAAACTTATTACCTCATTTGGATTCCACTACCACCTGTACGCTGATGACACCCAGATATATCTCTCTTCCCCGGACCTCTACCTTGCTGTCCTGCAACGTGTCACTGCTTGCCTTTCTTCCATCTCTGACTGGATGTCTTCACGCTTTCTGAAACTCAATCTCTTTAAAACTGAGCTCCTTGCCTTTCCTCCTTCTAATACTGATCCTCCCTTTTCGCTCTCCCTTCAAGTTAGTGGTATCCACATAAGTCCATCCTTGCAAGCATGCTGTCTTGGCATCATAATTGATTCTGGCTTCACCTTTGAGCCTCACATCCAGTATGTTGCCAAATCCTGTAGATTCCATCTTAAAAACATAGCCCGCATCTGCCCCTTTCTTATGCAAGACACTACCAAGGAGCTTATCCATGCTCTAGTAATTTCCTGCATGGGTTATTGTAAGTCTCTCCTAATAGGTCTTCCCACAAGTCGTATTGCCCAGCTACAGTCTGTAATGAACGCTGCTGCTAGACTGATTTTCCTATCTAGTCATCCTTTCACACCTCACCCCTCGGTCAGTCCTTACATTGGCTTCCTGTATCCTATAGAGGTAAATTCAAAGTGCTAACCCATACCTATAAAGCACTGAACAGTTCTATATCTTTTCACAGTATGCCCTTCTTGGTCTCTCCGCTCTGCCCGTGACCTTCTCCTGTCCTTTGCTCGCACCAGTACAGCAATGCAGGACTTCTTGCGGGTGGCTCCCTTCCTATGGAATAGCCTAACTACCACCATCAGACTCTCCCCTAGTCTTGCATCTTTTAAAAAGTGCCTTAAAACCCATCTCTTTAGAAAAGCTTATGGCCTCCCAGAGTAATTTCTACCTCACATACCTGTATCTTGCTATATCCTAAAGGGCAGCACTCTACTCTCTCCTCCAGCTCTGCTTAATTCCCACCTTGTTTGATTGCTATTTCCTGCCCTAATGTGTTTTACACCCCACTACCTATAGATTGTAAGCTCGTTTGAGCAGGACCCTCTTTAACCTATCGTTCTTGTAAGTTTTATTGTAATTGTCCTATTTGTGAGAATAGTCACTTGATATAATATAATATCATGCTCTGTGTGGAGACGCTGAATGTTCCCCAATAGAGATGTAGTGATTCAATGCATCACTATGAGGAGATGCTAATTGGTGCAGTGTGACATTTTACTGTGCATGTACAATAGACTTCCAGTGGTTTCCTATGGAAAAGCATTGGATTGGCTGAGCTCATCAAGGTTGGTGATCTCAGCCAAGTAGGTAGAGCGAGGCGAGGCCAGCGGTGGTGAAACCGGCACTGTGTGGGAGGAAAGGTGAGTAAAATCAGGTTTTTACTGCACAGAGAGGGGGCCTGTAACCTAAATAGCTATTTAACACTATAGTGTCGGGAATACATGTTTGTAATCCTGACACTATAGAGTTCTATATACTTCTCACTCTTTGGAATTTCTGGTATGTCTGTTTTGGAAGCCTGTGGAAGTGATTTATGTGTGAAGACTGTGTCCTCTATTTTACATTATACAAAAAGTGCTATTTCAATAGAAATTAGCACTTTTAAAAATTAACCTTGTTACACCCGCCCCCATTCCATCCCCTGGCTGTCAGTCAGACAACTGGACTACTCAGTGGAGCTAAGCCCAAAATGCAACAATTGCCCAGGGCATCTGCCTTTCATTGAGTTGCATTGGGAAGTCTGTGATTGGACAGACACAAAACGTCTGGGCTGGGGAAGAAGGGAAGGCTTGCACATGCTGCAGGCAAGATATGCAGCTTTTGCAAGCTGTTTTTACATATACCCCAATAAAAAAATATACATGTTTAGATGCATGCTTGATTTCATTGGGGGTGTATGTGCTAAAGTAATTTATTTAATTATTTATGTATAAATATAGTATTTGGGCAGTGGTGTCCCTTTTACAGATAGAATCCCATACTTGGATTTGGAAAGACTAGGAAATTTAAATAACAATTTTAAGAAGGCCATTCAATTTTATTGCAGATCATTTTGGAAATATTTGCTTGCATAAAAAAAAAAAAAAAAATTGTATATGTCCTCTGTTAGATCATTTGCTTCTATGAAAGCCTGTATTAGATGATTAGCATGATTAGCAGTCAATAGATACAAATCTAATAAGCTAATATTGTGAATGCTTCTATCTATGCAGAGAGTTCTTGAGTGTGACTAACTGGATATTAGCATACATAGTTACATATTTGTAGTTGAGATAATCATCTCATTAATCGCAGTATGTTGGAGGAGGGTTTGCTTTGCAGAGATTGTGTTATCAAGATCCCTGCATTGAGCTTTTTGTATTTCTTATTTTTTGTGTGTATTTAATTTATAATTTGGAACAATACAACTACTTTGGTTCAATTTTCTTTTTGAAATTATATTAACTTGAAAAAACGGTTGACATCTATTGTGTCTATACTTTGTGTTTGGAGATAAGCCTCGTTTTAATTTATTTATTTAAGCTTTTCAGTGTTGTGTCTCTGAAACTGCGTATACTCATTCTGCTGGTGTGTGAGATATGACTGATTTTTCACTAGACAAACATATTCTTTGTCATACATCCAAGAAGTCCTGGGTTAAGCAAGTCGGTACAAGATTTGTTCTCCTGTCCTGATGTTCCACATCTGGGGACAAAGGGCTTGTCTTCTGCAAACCCATCATTAGGATCTCGTTAGACACACATGCACTGTGCAAACTACAGTGTTATGTGTATGGGGAGCCCTGTGCTCTGCTGAAAGTACCAAAATGTGTACACAATACATTAGCACACTCCACATTACATACAGTAATGATCTATAATATAATAAAGCGGGTAACATTATAAATGTGGTTTTAATCTTACATTATAGCAGTACATATGGCTAGCCTATCAACTCCAAAGTACTCCAGTTTTGGCAAGTCTTTGTGTTTATCGAATAAATTGTCTTACTTACATGGGAAATCATTGCCTTCTGTTAGTTGGCTTTTGAGTATTTCTCATTCAGTAGGATCCCGTGATGGTGTGAATCCTGCAATGTTCCTTGTATTTTTTAATAAAATGTGCTACAGACACTTTGTCACACATTGTGAAGCAATTTCAAAGAACAACCAAAATTTTAAAAACATGGAACCGGGCAGCAAAACTCCAAAATGCCTCTAGCACAAGCCTCTAAACATGAACAAAAAAAACCCATAAAGGTAAACACAAAGTTCCCACATACCCTAGTGCAAGTCAGGTTGCCAGGCATGAACTCCAAATCCAGTAATAATTAATTTAAAAAAAAAAAAATATATATATATATTATAACGCCATTGCAAGTGCTCAAAATCTACAGGAGGTTTAATTGGCACAAAACAAAAAGTAACAAACTGGGGGAAAGGTCACACCTTAGACAGAGGAGACTCCTATGTTTAAGGACCTGTACGTCAGAAACGCGTTGAGTGTTTCGTGTGACCTTTCCTTCTGTTTGTTACTTTTTGTTTTGTGCCGATTAAACCTCCAGTGGGTTTTGAGTGCTTGCAGTGGCATTATTTCAAATTTTTGTGATTTTAAAAATACATGTTTTTAATATATTATTGGGTACTAAATGATTAAAAAAATCTGTACATAATGAAAATCCATTAAAAGGGCAGTCAGCATTGTTTTTATAGAATTTTCCAACATGGTATAATATTGATTGTAATGTGTTTGTGCTAATGAGATTTTATGTAAAATAAAAGTTTAAATGTTCAGTTCTTTATACAAGTTAAGACAAGTATTCTATATTTCTACATAATAATAATTAAAATGTATGAGTACACTCGTCAATAATTTTTAATTACAGAGTGATTTATATAAGTGGATTAAAACTTACTCAAGCTAAAGAATTTAATTAGTTCCCTTAAAAAATTATGTCATGTAAAATCTGTTTCACTCTTATAAGATTCTATAGAAAATAACTTTCTTTGTGTATATTTGTGGACAAACAGACATGTCAAGCATTGGAAACCCAATACGTGTTTGTTGGTTTTATGGCGCTGGGAAACTGTCTTGGCAGTCTTGATTTTTGTCCAATCATTTTACTTTTTTGCAAGAGAGCTCCTTTACATGTAAGCATTCAGTAACATTCACTGATAAAAAAAAAAAGACACATTTGTCAATATTTCGGAGGAATACTTTGCTAGAGCAAAATGTGACATGGAACATTTATTCATCATTGTTATTCATCCATACCTGCTAGAAACTTACTTACGGTCATATAACTCAAAGCATTCTAAATAGTGGGGTTATATGTAATTATTTATACAGACTCCTTTATGCTAAAACCTATTGATCAGAACTCCACGTGATGCCTACATTGGAAAAATACAGCAGTCTATGCCACCTGAAGCCCATGTGTTTTATTTTTTAGGTGCTGATGAAAGATATTGCGACACCTATTCCTCCTGAGGAAGTAAAGAAAGTAATTAGAAGGTGCCTTGAAAAAGCTGCTCTAATTAATTACACCCGACTTACAGAATATGCCAAAATAGAAGGTTGGTGAATGTAGTGTCTGTCACTGATATTCAATAAAAATTGTATATTACACATCAGCATATTTTGAAATATTGGGATAATTTTCCTGGATTTTTTTTTTTTTTTAATTATTATTGGTTATTTTTTTGTACAATTGTCACAAAATATTAGAAACTCCCCACTGACTGGCTATTAAGATGTTTTAAGGCCTGCCCACCTGGCTATCGTGGCCCACTAGACATTTTCCTAAATTGCCTGAAGACCTAGCATTTTCCATTATAGTTACAGTTTAAAAATATATAAAATTAAATATATGTAACTAAAATGTCATACAGCTGTAAAAAGTATATGTTGGTAGTTGTGAGTGAAATATCTTTTTAACCATAACAAAAACAAAGCCAAATGTTTATTCAATGAGAAACTGTATTACATTTAGAAATAATTTTGGAGAATAGTGTTTTTTTTTTGTCTTCTACAAGTACACATATTAGTATACTAGGCGTAAACCTCGACAATCTGATATCCTCTTACTTTATAAAAAATAAAAGATTTGTACATTACCTCAAATCAGATAAAATGTTCTGTTTTAAAAGCATAATGATTTAATATATCACAAATAAAATGTATCAGATTAATAAGAAAATATATACCATATAAGTACTTAGGTACGAGTCTCTGTTTGTCAGAATAAACAGTAATGATCTAACATTTAATAACACTTTGCCAAAATATAAGACCATCTGTGATTTTATTTTCTACTTGGTTTTTTTTTGTCTTTCAATTTAATTAAGAGCTAGAAATCTAAATAATGCTACTCGATTTTTGCTATATGATTGTTAATTCTACAAAAATTACTTCTCCAGAAATAGATGAGCATGTAAGTTGCTGATTAAATTTGTATATTTTTTTTTTTCTGATAATCAGTTTAACATTTTCTGGGTTTTATTTCTGGGAAGATTAAACAGGCAGTTTAATGAGATGAGCGTTCCTTGTCAGATGTCCATTTAACAGATACATTCTTTCCTGGTCACTCTCTATGACAGGCATAAATAAAACAAACTGGATTAATTAAGGAAGGCAAAAAGACCACTCCATTACTATGGAAACATACATTATACAACAGGTGTAAAAGAGAAAATTCTCTTGTTGCCAGCTTATCATAATTAACTATGATATTTTTTATTTGTGAATGTATTTTGCAGAAGCATGAACAAAATTGAAGAACACTGTCAATTTGAAACAAAGGATCATGACAGTGTGTACATATACATTATAAAACACACATTTAAATTAAATAAGCTTTATATAAAGTTTTAAACTCATTGTATAGAGCAAGTATAAAACAAAGAATGCTTATTCACCAAATTGGTAAAAACGTAAATATACTTATTTGCTGTTTAATGTGTTTTGCAACTTTATGTAGACACACTAAGAAGGGTAGACAATAATAGATTAATGCCACACCAGGAATGGTTTTTTTATTTTATTTTTTTATATCTGACGGAGCCTCATTTCGGAGTAAAAATAGGTCTCAGTTAAAAGGAACACTACGGTGTTAGGAACACAAACCTATATTCCTATTGCTACAGGGTCCTTGCCCATAGTTAGGTTAGTGTCCTTCTCCCTTGTTTGCAATAAAACTATGTGAAAAAGTATTACTCACCTTTGTCCAGCTGCTGACCTCTTTGCCTCCCACAATGTATTCAGGACACATTGCCTCATCGCTAGTCTGATGCATAAAGGAGAACTGAGAACTTGGTTTGCCTTTTATCTGGCTGCTTTTATTGACAAACAAAGGCTCAAGGTGTCCATTTTCATACCACTAATTTCTAGCTTATAACCTTTGTTGATGCATGTTTGTTCCAGTTTGACTTTTGTCCATACACTAGAAATATCTAATTGTTATCATATGAGTAAAAACTTGACTGGAGGACAGTGGAAGAAAAGTGTCACCAAAATTTCCAAAGAAAATAGTTCTAGAGTTTAGAATTTATTTTTTTCACGTGTTTAATCAGGGTTGTTTTAACCCCTTAAGGACCAAACTTCTAGAATAAAAGGGAATCATGACATGTCACACATGTCATGTGTCTTTAAGGGGTTAAACTAATTATTACACATGCAGTAGAGGTGACTAACAAAGTACATACAAGTCTCCCAAAAAATCCTTAAAAATGTATATGTTGTTTGCCTATCAGTTCATAGAATTTAAGAAATCTACTCCATTTGTACAGCAAAGGTATATTGATGACTATTTCCACATGTATTTGTCTTGTTCATATTTTTTTTTAATGTGAAGTGGTCTGAGGTTTACAAAATATACATACATAAGCTGGAGCTGGTATAAATCTGTGAAAATAAAACAGAATAATAGTGCAATATATAAAAGTAATGAGATTTGGAGTGTCACTCACAAGTGAAGAGCCATTAGCTTTATATGGCTCAGATGGAAAGCGTAGTAGGACGCTTGGAGGAGGTCCAACTTCTATTACTCCTGGTCTGTGCTGTATACCTCTGGTAACCTGGACACAGGATGCTGGAGATGTAGCTTGTAAAAGATGCTTTTATTCAAGTAAATCATTAAAATAAAATTATATAAAAGTATAAAAGTCTTTGGGGTTATGTGGAAACTATGGTCCCAAACCCGTTTTGCCCCTGTAATGGGGCTTCCTCAGTTGGTTTCAATAACTTGCTGTGTCTGCTCTGTTTTAAATATGCAATTTTTCCTCCACTTCCGGTTCAGAAGTTGCAATACATCACTTCCGGTTTTACTCTGTGTTGGAAAGCACCGTGCTTTCTATTGGCTCTATTTTGACATCTGGAAACTTTATTGTACTCTGAAATGTCCATACATATGAAGGGAAACAGGAATATAGTTGTGTGTATTCCTGTTATTATGTTTAAACAGTACATCATGGCTAGACAAGAAAGTGCAAATGCTTATAAATATTAAATCTCATGTAATGGAAGACAAAAAATGTTGCTGTATCTGAATATTATACATCCTATAACAGGAACCAATAATGTTACTGCATGCAAAAGTGTTATATCTCAATAATTCCTATCTTATGACAGAGAACAAAAGTGCTGCTGCACATGAATTCTGTATACCCTATAGTAGGAAACAAAAGTAATATTGCATTTGAATGCCATATACCTTATGTCAGTTAAACAAAAGTGCTGTTGTGTATGAGTGCTAAATACCTTATGGCAGGAATTCCTTCCTAAATATGCAGCAGAACAAAAGTGCTGCTGTATATGAATTATGTATACCTTACAGCAGAGAAAAAAAACAATTGCATTTGAATACTATATACCTTATGCAGGAAACAAAAGTGCTGGTGTGTATGAGTACCAAATTCCTTATGGCAGGAGATAAGGGTGCTACTACATATGAATACTGTATACCGTGTAGTAGAAAACTAAACTGCTGTTGCATGTGAATACTATATACATTGACAAGCAACAGAAGTGCTATTGCATGTAGATGTGATATATATATCATATGGTCACTATTTAACATGTATCCAACTGACATATATACATCTTATTGAAATAGAACAGGGGTACAATTGCATTCTTATGCTGTATAGTTAGTCATTTATATTTTAGTATATGGTGGAGATAAATATGCTTACTACACTTTTAGTATCTGAATTACAGAAAAATATTTTTATCGAGCTAGGGTTGTGACTTGTTCCCATGAGCTTCTGTATCCTTCTTAAGAGCATAGTAAAAGAAAATTGTGATATATACATTCAGGAAACGAGTGAGGACGGGAAGGTAAAAATGATGCGCCCATTTCTGTGCATGGGGGGTTTTAATTCATAAAATGACATAGCTCGAAGTCTTGATTAAGGCCACGGGGAATCATTGTATTAAAGTTAAAAATGAATTGCATTTCTTCTATTCCTATTTTTTTTATTAAAATCTCCTCCCCTCCAATCTTTTTTTTAATTAATTTTATGGCACAGAAAAATAGTCCTTCTGGATTCTGATTGTGATGTTGTTTAAAGTGTCTAGAGACGCTGTGTGACTCCAGTCCCTTTCTGATATTTCTCACATGTTCAGACACTCGTATGTTGGTACATCGCATTGTTCTCCCTGTATATACCAAGTTGCAGGGACAGTGCATAAATTACACCCTTAGAGTGGCATGTTAGATGATCTTTAATTTGGAACGTCTTGTTTATATGTGGTTTTAAATCTGTAACGTCTATTTTTTTTATTTTTTTTTTAGTTGTTCTGCAGGCTAGGCAGGAGCCACATCTATAGAATCCTGCACTTTGCTGCAGGAAACTATTCTTTGGAATTTTTGGTTTATAGCTACTCTCAACTAGCGTGCTCTTTAGGTTCCTCGCTCCTCTGTA
>OW240918.1:150485764-150501410 GCA_933207985.1 Pelobates cultripes
GATCCTATTCATATATGGAACCTCATTTGCCATTTGCCGTGGGAGGGCTGCCTGGGCTGTGAGGCAGCCCTCCAGAAGAGGATCGCGGCGGAGGTAAGTAAATCTCACCTCCAGGGGCTCAAAGCTGTTACGGCGTTCTATGCCGCCGCAACGGCTTTAAAGCCCTTTAAAGCCGGGACGGCATAGAACGCCGTAACGGTGTTAAGGGGTTAAAACATTGGTCATATGCAAATGTACGTCTCCTTAAAATAAATGTGCTCTTTTGTTTACTTTGAAGCCCTTTGAGCGTGAAGATGTAGTGTCAGTTAAGCAACTTTTTTTTTATACTGTACTTTTCTAAATAAACCTACGTTTCTATAAAGAAAAAAAAAAAAGTAGGAGTGTATAATGAGTAACAAAGTATAAATGTTATCATACATGTACAGCGAAGAGAATGGATACCTATATACAAATGTTAACCAAATAGTACATAAGAGAATCTATTGAACCTATTGAAGCACATGCTCCCTTGATAAAGGTGTACAGCGCCAAAACGTTGGGGGCTATTCTGTGACTTTCTCACCCTCCTCTCATTCGCTTTAACCCCTTAAGGACCCATGACATGTGTGACATGTCATGATTCCCTTTCATTCCAGAAGTTTGGTCCTTAAGGGGTTAATAGGTTCAATTGGTTCTGGTATGTACTATTTGGTTAACATCTGTATATAGTTATCCATTCTCTACGGTATTTGGATTAGTACCATTTAGTCTGCATATTCAAGATTGATACTTTCTTATTTTTTTTGGGGTCAGAGCCTTCATATTGACTGTACATTATGATTTTATTATTTATATAGCGCCATCAGATTCCGTAGCGCTGTACATGTATGATAACATTTATACCTTGATTTATAGATTGGATACTTGGTGATACCTGTTACTTTTGTACCTGTACGATAAAGTGCTTTGTATTTTAGCTGGCTGTACTCCTCATTCAGTACTAAATTATACTGTATCATTAGCCTTTGGAAATAGGCTTTCTGAGTGAGCACCCTTATCTGTATATGGCTGACAGCTGGGTGTGCCCACCATTTTCTTGTTAATAATAATTATATGGTTATACATACAATTTTGATAAAATATCCTCCTGACTCCAAAATGTCAGTTTATTTTCTGTTTTGATTCACAAACTGTTACCCTAAATATTAACCTTTTATATCATTGAATATTAAGTATTTTCTAAAAAAAAAACAAATAATAATTCTACAAATCTGTAAATCTGTCAAAAATTTCTGGAACCCCCTCCCCCCCCCCAACTATTTTCACACAACACCATATCTTTTTTTTTTCTTACTGTAAAGAACCCTTTACTCTGCTATCAGAAAAATTTCTTTCTTTTCAGTGAATCACTAATTAGCATTGTTTGGTGGTTGGATGAAGCTGTCACGATTCGGGGAACCCAACACGCTGGCACACACACACACACACACACACACAAAAGGTGCCGTACCGGACCTTAGAGTGGCCGGGCTAAGCACACACAGAATAGTCAGGAGACAAGCCGAGTAAAGGGGAACCAGAAGACAGAATAACGTGAAACGAGCCGAGGTCAAAGGGTAGGAGAAAGTCACAGAGTCAGATAAACAAGCCAGAGAGTACGTAACCAGAAGCACAAGGTAAGTAGCAATACTAGCAAGCAAAGACCACAACAGGGCAGGGAGGAACAGGAAAGGTAAGTATTTAAACCATCAGGTTAATTCTGATTGGATAATTTCCAATCAGAATTAACAATCACACGTGGGAGATATTTAGACCTCCCACTGTGATTGAGGCACTGTGCCTTTAACGCCGGGTCAGGTGACTGACCCCGGCGTGTATAAACCTGGGCGGTCTCCCAGCGTGCAGCGTCATGCATGCTGCCGCTGGGGGACGTGGAGGGAACGGCGGGCGGCATCCGAGGCTGGAAGGACGCCGCTCGCCGTACCCACGAGGCGGAGGGGACCGCGGACGGCTGGAGGGTGAGTACTGCGAGCGGAGTGCAGCATCCCCTCGCAGCCGCCCGCGGGAGCCCGACAGAAGCATGCTGGTCTGTTTGGAGGTAGGATGACAAATGTTCGTCCATTTGGTGGTTAGATGGCCCATGCTGGTCTGTTTGGTGGTTGGATGGTGCATGCTGGTCTGTTTGGTGGTTGGATGGTACATGCTGGTCTGTTTGGTGGTTGGATGGTACATACTGGTCTGTTTGGATGTAAGATTACAAATGTTGGTCTATTTGGTGGTTGGATGTCCCATGCTGGTCCGTTTGGTGGTTGGATGGCCCATGCTGGTCCGTTTGGTGGTTGGATGGTGCATGCTGGTCTGTTTGGTGGTTGGATAATGCACGTTGGTCTGTTTGTTGGTTGGATGACACACATTGTTCCGTGTGGAGGTTGAATGATGTATACTGATTTCTTTGGTGGATGGAACATGCAGGTTGGTCCATTGGGTGAAGACAGAATGAATTACAATTGTGTTCTTTCAGTTTTATCTGCTGCTCACCGAGTTTCAATTTAGCTTATAGTACAGCCACAGAAAGTAGATCTGAAAAAAGAGATTTAATGTGGTTTTAAAATTCTCCAGTCAGTTAAAACCCAATACAGTATGAAGATAATGAGAAATAAAAGAAATTGGCAAAATAAATATGAAAACCACAAGAATTACATAAAGGGCAAATATCAGCAAACATTGAGTGCAATCGGTCACATTAATCCGATAATTGTTTCCTCAGTGCATTTGTTTACAAATGTTGGGTAGCATGTAAAAATAATACGGAAAATCCTATAATAAAAATACCTAGAGACTAACAACCCCCCAAAAAAGAAAAAACAACAACCTAAAAAAAGAAATTGCTACCCAACTATGTAAACAAATGCACAAAGTATACAATGTCACCATTTAAGCCATTCAATGATCAAATTGTTGTTATATTTTTAAATGTTATACTTTTAGATTTGTATGTATTTCATTAATATCCTTAGGTTTGTCTTAGAGAATAAAGTCCTGATCGCAAGAGGGCAACCCTACCACCCGAACGGGTATATAGAGCCTTAGCAGTAGGTCGGTAATCGCCTATGCTCTCTGAAGAAGTGAAAACCTCTCACAAAATGCATAGGAGCGAACGATTACCGATCTGTCCTCTTTTGTTTCTGACACCTTTGAGATCCAGTCCACCCTTCCTCCCTAAACGGCACAGCGGCACCTGGCGGGATATACAGGGGGATACAGCAACAGCCGCGAGCTGGAACTAAAATAATACATACTGGACCACAGGTCTAGCTCAGGAGAATACAAACTACTTGGACTTACTACTCCTATTATTCTAAACCACAAGCCAGGCACAGGGGGTCTCCAAGCAGGTCAGAAAAACACTCTGAAGGTCATTAAGACAAACCCACACAACACATCAGCTATGTGTACACAGCCTATGTGTTTTTATTGAGTTCTGCTTATACCTGATAAGTTCCAAAATTTATATTTATGCTCTCTGCAATACTTTTTAAACACATTGTATACACAGACTGTGTGCAGCGATCTGTGGAGCTAACAGGAGACGTTTCTAAGCTCGCCTCTCTCCAGGGGAGCAGACAGTCCGTCCTAGTTGGACATGCAGCATAAATTGGATGGATCTCACACAGAGAAGGAGGAAATAAAAATGGTTCTTTGACATCTTAGAACTGGAAGGCAGACTTATAATGTTCAATTATTTTTTTTTACTCTCTGTACCATAGCCAGTAACCCTTTACATAGTCTGGGTCATTACTAATAACTCTTTATGTAGGCCCGGTTCTTTTGCTTTTTAAGCAGTTTCAAGATTCTAAAGTCACAGGACTGCAACGTCAATTTTGCATGAAACTATTTCTCTGGCAAAGCGCACTCTTTAAAAGGCGACATATTAATTGTATGCGTATCAGAGAGGAAGAGAAGAAGATATGGACTATTGAGTAAAAGGGTCGATCGGTGGGGTATTGAGAAGGTTGTAGAGCAAGGGGGAGAACAGAAGGGCGAGGAGGGAAAAGAGCGAGGGCCACAAAGTGCAAGGTGACCAGGCAATCTATACTGAAATAACCTCTATGTCTAGAGATTGTGGGTTTATTCACTAAATCTGAATTGGAACCAAGTGACATCTAAATGGCAACATTTAGGGGAAAGTAGCTGATATGGAGAAATTCTCTATCTCAGGTATAGCATACCTCAGCTATTTTAGACCGGGTTTTGTCATTTGGATTTAATTTGCTGAAAGTCTAATTTTAGTCAGTAAGCCTGCATGTGTATTGGTAAAATATTATTACATATCAATTTCTAGAATTCAATTGAAATATTACTTACTTTGATCCTTTCGTTTTTCCTAAGACAAAGAGAGTAAAGATGTTTGTTAGATAAAATGTATTGACACTGTAATAATAACCACTATAAGAAAGGCTTGTATGGTTAGATATTCAGATAAAATAATTCTCAGAAGAATATGTTGGAACTCTACAAATAAAATAAAAATTACTGATTGGGCTGAGAATTGGGGTGAATTTATAAGAGAATTGGAAATTGTAACCTAAATTTACTGTATTAGAAAATCTCTAATTCATTATTTCTCCAACCTTTTGGGCTTTAAATGTGAAATTCACACAATTCTCCACAATTGATGGGTTTCTTGAATAAACCTTCTCATGTTTAGTCTGACAAGCTTTGGTGACAAGGCCTGTCACTGGGTCCAGCCCAATCTCTGGTCATGTTTCGTTATATAGTGCAGCCAATGGTTTTACTCCTAATGGGTCTGGCATTATTCAAGAATCCGCTACTAGGAATTGTTGCAGTCTCGTCACTTGTTCATGTTTTTGGGGTGTTACAATGTCATTGTGATGATTTGTGGTTTTCAGGAATAGATCATGTTTAGATGTTCTCCTCATTCATATCAACACTGATAAAGTAGCGCTGGAATGGGGAGCTATACTTAGTGCTCTGGGGTCACTGAGGGGTGGAAGTGAGAAGTTGGACCTACTAATGGTGTTTGGAAGCTACGGTTGTCTGACTTTTTGAAACAGCTAAAGCATATTTTCTGACTGTACAACCACACGATCTGTCATAGAGATTTCACACCTATCTTCTGATTCATCTTTTATTGGGCCTACTGATGCCTGTTTTCTGAATGAGCGTTCAACTATGTGATCTGAATCCCAGATGACTATTGTTCTGACTCACCTTTTATCTTTTTACTATGCTTTGGAGTGTCCATGTTATTCTTGTGTTTTGTAGACATTTTTGATGCTGCAATAAATAAAGAGACATAAAAACATGATTATAAATCCCAGAGTTTTGTAGAAATCAGTCATGTTTAATGTTTTGAGGAGGCAGGGTTGGATTGGGGAGATATACTTAGTGCCCTGGGGTCACCGAGTGGCAAAGGGGGAAGCTGGGCCTACTAATGGTGTTTGGAAGCTACGGTTGTCTGACCTTTGGAAACATCTGAAGCTGACGGTACTCCCACACGATCTGTATCTTCTTCTGTATCTCGTTTTACTTCTTCACCATGTTTTGGGGTGACCATGCTCGTTTTTTTTTTTGAACGTCCTATCACGGTTGTAAATAGACACAACAATATGATTATCAAGCTATGTTTTGCAGTAACCAGTCGTGTTCAATCTTTTTCATTTTCGATATTGCATAGCACTGAGAAGGCAGGGCTGGATTGCGGAGATAAAGTTAGGGCCCTGGGGTCAGCAAGGGGTAGAATGGGGAAATTGGGCCTACTGATGGTGTATGGAGGAGTTGATGCCTGTTTTCTGAATGAGCGTCCAACCATGTGATCTGAATCCCAGGTGACTATTGTTCTGACTCACCTTTTACTTTTTTACTGTGCTTTGGAGTGTCCATGTTATTCTTGTGTTTTGTAGACATTTTTGGTGCTGCAATAAATAAAGAGACATACAATTATGATTTTTATCTCCACAATCCTATTTATAGAAATAGGATTGTGGAGATAAAGTTAGGGCCCTGGGATCACCCTGGGAATTCGGGCCTGCTAATGATGATTAGAGGATCATGCAGTCAATTACAGAAAGATAATAGTAATAAACGAGTGAATAAGGTACTGAAAGTTGATATTTAAATAAATAAATAAATAAATGCAAAAAAAGCAACACCTTAAAATGCACTAGCCCAAAAAACACACTGTACTGAATAAACTATAAATTTAAGGTGCACTGTGTCTTTAAGATATATTAATTTATAACACACAAATAGAGTGAAATTGTAATACACAATATACAACTTCACCCTAATTAAAGTGACATTTCACATGAGCAAAAAAATGCTTAAATGTGCAATATAAGTAAAAGTGCACTAAACAAGTGCAAAACAAAAATGACTACATCAATCACGCCCCATATCCAGAGTTCAGAATGTGCCACCAAATTACCCTTAGAAAATATCTATAGTTTGAGTTTGGTGGATTTTCCAAAATTTTGAAGGAACCTTCCCACTCCAGTGAGCAGCCCCGATTGTCAGTTTACCTCTGTGACATTTACTGTTTGGGAATGATCGACCTCGTGTTTTATGAATCTTTGTGTGAATGCGTACACTACAGACACATTTAGTGGCATTAAGAAATTTGTCATCCTTAGATAGGGTTCTTTCTAACCTTTTCCAAATATTATTTCTTCCATGTTTAACAGCTTCTGGGCTCTGGGACTACTTGAATGTTGACTTGGAGATTCCTTATCAAAAGTTGCCATCTCCTCTGTGCTGAAGAGGAAGAGTTCTGTGGCCAATCTTGCAATAGTTGGCTGTTTCTCCAGTATCAACGTTTTCTTTGCATTGCTGCTGTCCTCCAAGTTGTCAACCACCACTATGACTCTTTTCTTCCCTATAATGACAGACAAACTGTGAAATGTCTAGATTATTAATCCACCTGCAGCCCTTTACCAATTAGACTCAGCTGTTCCTAATCAACAGGCTGTAAAACCCAGTTCTGCCTGAGGCCTAGTATCTGATTGTTTGTGTTTTCTGCTGGATGTAGGCTACCTTGCTGACTGGTTTCCTGGACTTTGACCTCTGCTTGCCTTACCGACTATGATATTCCGCTGCCCTGACTTCTGCTTCTCGCCTCACCCTGCCTTTGGATGTCCCCTTCATCAGTACTGTTCTTTAGTTTTGCCTCCTTGTGCCATCTCCTGCACCTGGGCTCCAACTCCCGGTAAACTGTGACACATTTGATGAGTATTTATATTCACTATAACAGTGACTTTAATGACTTCTTGTGGTTAGTTTTTTTGAAGATGTTTTACATCAGTTAGCTGCAATGCTGAACTGGGCATAAAAAGCTGATCTGAAAAAACATTTTAATTAATTCTCTGGTAAATGAAAGGTAAGTGGGCACCTGGCGCAGTCAGTACTGACCTTTAGGCAGATGTTTTTACAGGAACCCCCATCCATGAGATATTATATTAGAATGAGAGCCAGTCTTTTTTTTTTATAGGTATAAAGTTCTTAAATGTACATATACATGCACCTATTATGGTACATGTATCACAGAGTAAGCTAACATGGTATCCCATGTTATTCTGTGTTATCTTGTGTTATCTTGTATCTTCCCATGTAATCCTGTGTCGTCCCATGTTATTCTGTGTTACCTTGTGCTATCCGGTGTTACCCCATGTAATCATTGGGGAGTCAACAGTGTGCGTGACGTAGTTGTGAAAGGGTTAAAGTTCACTACTTGTCTGCACTAGACCGGAAATAATAACAAAATCCCCCTTAACACCACCCACACTTAAACATAATAATATAACCTTTACTATTTTAACTCTGCCACCACCAAGACAATTTATAAATGGGGTGCCGTGGTCTCCCAGTTAAATCAATAATAAAAAGCCACCAAATATAACTTAGCACAATATCTATGTAATTGCAAAATACTAATTAGTCTCTTCAGGTAATGTGATTCTTTCATCAGACAAAGGCAAAACTTAATATAGGAATATTTATTATGAGCAACAAGAATGGTCACAGTGCATACAAAAAATAGATGATAAACAAATTATTTACACCAACAACAGATAAAAACAAAAGGGATAAAATAACAGAAGTCCCTATCACCTATCACTTACTCAAAGTAACACTTCTGCCCCAGGGGGTCTCTGGTAGGAAAGATGGTGAATTGCTTAGAATTAGATTCCCAAGAAATTACCAGGCATACTTCAGTTTCATTAAAGATATACCTTGTGGATTACCACGCCTCACCCAGAGGTGGAGTTAAGGCGTAGAGACACTAAGCGACCACCCCCTTGTGTCCAGACCCCCATCAATCCAAATGAAAACATTTGGCTCTATCTTCTCTTATGTACCAGGCCCAGAAATAATAATTGCATCTATTAATTTATTATTTTTCCATTCCATAGATATGTCACACACCTTACTTGTGACCCAATATAATTGACATCACAATCCTTTCCTATGTGGTTAAGTAATGCTTTTATGTTTGGGCTTGTTGAGAACATGGTGTTTGTCCTATTCTAAATATAAAAAAATGAGGCTTCATTATTATGTGGGTACATATTACTGTTTCTTTTGGATATGATACTTGAACAAAAGGCTTATGATCATTAACATATCAAAGAAATCCTCTCATCAATGAAAAGGTACAGGCCAAATGGCTGAAGCTAGACATCAGGCTTTTCAAGTGTAGAATCTCACACCTTGCATCTTTTGACATTGACAATACCATCTCTGCCAGGCCAGCGGGACCTTAATTTATTACCCAAATTACATTAAAGGACAATATTCCATAGTGCAATAAATGATTTAGGCACCCTTGCCGTGACTATCCTGTGTTACCCCATGTAATCCTGTGTTATTCCATGCATCTTGTGTCATCGTGTTTTATCTCAAGTTAGCCTGTGTTATCCCATTATTCCATGTTAGCCTATGTGATCCCGTGTTATCTCATGTTATCCCACGTCATCCCTCTTACCGAGCTTATTTGACAATTTCTCCAGTTCCTTATCATACAGAGAGTCTGTCACATCCGTGATATTAATTCTTCCTCTGTTCTTCGAATGATACAAAATGGCAAAATGGCTTGAATGGAGTCCCTCGTTAAACATTTGGGAGCTGTTATTACCAATGTAAATTTTATTAACTTCCCGAACTCTGGGGAGAGACTGGAGATAGTCAGATAACCATTTGTATGTGTCGTCGCTTTCCCTTGAGAATATTCCAATTACTTTATTCGTCATTTTCTCCTTTGGTAATAGGACAGTTTCTGGAATTAAATAACGGGAAGGGTTTGATGAGGATAATAAATGGACATCTATGGAATAATTATCATGGATTAATGAACCTAGGATGAGTGCAACTGCTTGATAATCTAAAGACAGCCATGACTGCTATCAGCACTGCACTCACTATCACTGCATTCCCATAGCTCTGCCCAATCAGCACTGCATCTCTATAGCTCTACCCTATCAGCACAGCACTAACACGCTGCATTACCAATACTGCATCTCTGTAGCTCCGCCCTATCATGCATTGATACACTGCATTACTGGCACTAAATCTCTATGGTTCTACCATATCCAAACTTCACTAACTCACTGCATTACTGAGACTGAATCTCAACAGCTTTACCAAAACAGCACTGCACTAACACACTGCATTACCAGCACTGCATCTATACAGCTTTACCCAAACAGCACTGAACTAACATACTGCATCGACACAGCTGTAACCTTACAGCACTCCATTACCAGCACAGCATCTACACAGCTTTACCCTATCAGCAGTGAACTAACTGTATCTACACAGCTTTACCCAAACAGCACTGCACTAACACACTATATTACCAGCACTGCATCTACACAGCTTTACCCAAACAGCACTGCACTAATGCACTGCATCTACACAGCTTTGCACTAACACACTGCATTACCAGCACTGCATCTACACAGTTTTAACCAAACAGCACTGCACTAACAGGGCCCGTGCAAGGATTTCAGCCGCCCTAGGCAAAAAAAAAAATAGCCGCCCCATTCGTGTGGTATTGTGAGCCCCTGGCTTGAATCTATGCAGGGACAGAGACACTATATTATTCAGAATACAGGTTTATATTCCTAACACTATAGTGCTCCTCTAAAAGTATTGATTTAACAAAAAAATTAAAATGGTCCTTCACGTCCAAATGCAGTCACTGACACAAACATACACACACTCACGCACACACTCATTCACTCACTTACACTCAATGGTCCACACAATCAGAATCAGTGACCAATGCACACAAATTCACTGACTCGTGCAGAGTGACAGACACACACTGACCCAAGCAGGGATACACTGACTCATGTAGACTGCCATGCAGACACACACACACTGACCCAATCAGACACATACACACACTGACCCAAGCAGACACATACACACACTGACCCAAGCAGACACACTCACACACTGACCCAAGCAGACACATACACACACTGACCCAAGCAGACACACTCACACACTGACCCAAGCACACACATGCTAACCCAAAGAGACACAGAGACACTGACCCAAGCAGATGCGCACACACTGTTCAAAGTAGACACACACTGCCTCAAACAGACGCACATGTACTGACCTAAGCAGACACACACACCGATCCAAGCATACACAAACAGACTGATACACATTCTTTAAAACACACACACTAGTAAGTGCCCCTCTTCCTTTCATTTCACAATGAATCAGTCTCTCCGTGTGTCCCAGGCTTCTGGACTGCGCCTGGCTGCCTCCACTCTCTCTCAGCTCTGCCTCCGCTATCCTCCCGTCCACTTGACCCCGAGTGCAGGGGAAGGCTGGGAGGGATCGAACAATGCGCCTGTGCGCTGCCGTCATGAGAGGTGGGGGGCGGCTCTGTGAACTTTGCGGTCTGAGGTTGATGGCACCGGGCGCTAGTCTGCAGCTATGTAAGTGCTCCCTAGCGCCCGGTGCCATCACCTGCGGCATGAACTACAGACTTTAACCCAAATAGAGGGGAGGCAGCCCAAATCAGCAGTAAAGCTGCTGCTGGCGCCCCCCTTGAGAAGTGCCCTAGCTGGCCGCCTAATATGCCAAAAGGACGCGCCAGCCCTGTGCACTAACAAACTGCATCTACACAGCTTTACCCAAACAGCACTGCACTAACACACTAGAAATAGCTCTGTCTGGCACACACAGGGTTAAACTGTAGATTTCTGTATTTTGGGATTCACTCTGAAAAACTCGCTCGGTGTGCACACAGAGACTGTCTCTTTAGACAACCCCAAACCCCCAGTCTCATGTCCCTTACTGTCAAACTATTTCCCCATTGCTGACCCCTCTCCCACTGCCATCACCCAGACATTTATAACTGAATTTCCACCTACCAAACCTGAATTTCGGCCTTTGCTGTTTTTTTTATAAACCTCTACTTCCGTGAGATTCCTCAGAATGAAAGTGAAAGTAGAATAAACTCAGAACCAGTTACTGTAACAACAATGACATGGAGACGGTGTAACAGTAACATACAGAGCTGGGGACTCTTACCAATCCAGCCAAAATCCAGAGCCTGCCCCTCACAATACCACCCTCCAGGGGCGTACCTAGAGCATTTGGCACCCAGGGCGGATCCTGTGCTTGGCACCCCCCCCCCTCCCCTCCCAAAAAAAACCTGTAAAAAATGTTAAAGGTTTTATTTCTTTTATTTTTACAATTTGTAAACTTTGCAAAACCGCTGTCAGCCCCTCCTACAAAACCCTTGTCCTGCCCTGCCCCTCCTACAAAACCTCTGTCCTGCCCCTTCTACAAATCCTGTACTGCCCCATCTACAAAACCCCGGCAACCCCCTTCCACAAATCCCCTGCTTATCCCCCCTTATAAAGACTCCTGTCCCAATACAAAACCCCCACCCCCTTCTACAAAATCCCTGCAGCCCCACACACACATTTACAGGCAGACAGTCACACTCAGTTACAGACACAGTCACACACTCAGTTACAGACAGACAGTCACACACTCAGTTACAGGCAGACAGTCACACAGTCACAGGCAGACAGTCACACATACACATTTCCTCCGTGCGGCCAGTTTATCAGCTGTTTGCTTGAGTGAGCTGTACTGGCCGCACGGCACCCTAACTACCATGGGACACTGTGCGGCCACAGCTCACACAGCCCCCTCCAGCCAGGGCCGGTACAAGGATTTTTGCCGCCCAAGGCAAAAGTAAAGTTTGCCGCCCCCCATGTGACATCACAATGCCCCAGCCATATGATTTGCCATGTTAACTAACGCCAGTGCTGCAGTGCCGCCGTGTTTACATTAAAAGGCCTGCAGGGACAGGCTATAGACACCAGAACCACTACATTAAGCTGAAGTGGTTCTGGGGACTATAGTGTTTCTTTAATGTGAGGTAAATTAGAGCTTAGTGCCACGAATAATATACTAGATTGCCTACTTACAACCAGATGAGGATGATGATGGGCTCTAGCTGCAGTCTGGCTCCACTGGTCTGGTGCAGAACAGGCTCTCTGGAGGCGGTTTGTAACTGTGGTCACAAAAATCAATGTTCTGGGAGAACGGGAAGCAGCTCCATTTTTTGGGGGTCCTTTACACAGCTCAAGGTCTGGGTCCCAGGGTCCACCTTCATGTTCCACCAATGAATTTGTTCACAGGGGGTGGAGTGTGTAGGGGATGTCCTGATATGTGTGTAAGGAATGCATTGTGTGAAATTGTGTTTGTATGTGTAAGGACTGCAAGGTGTGTTTCTGTGTATGTATGGGATGCATTGAATGTGTGTAAGGGGTGCATTGAGTGTGTGTAATGAATGCATTGTGTGTTTCTGTGTGTGTAAGGGATGCATTGTGTGTAACGGTTGCATTGCTTGTGTATGTGTGTCTGTGTGTTTTTCTGTGTGCAAGGGGTGCATTGTGTGTATGTGATGAATGTCAATCTCTCCTCCCGCTCCAATTTCCTTCTCCTCCTCCCAATTTCTTTCTCACCCCCTCCTAATTTCTCTCACCCCCCTCCTTTCTCTCTCACCCACCTTCTTTTTCTTTCTCACCCCCCCTTATTTCTCTCTCTCACCCCCCCTTATTTCTCTTTCTCACCCCCCCTTATCTCTCTCTCACCCCTTATTTCTCTTTCTCTCTCACCCCCATATTTCTTACCCCCCATATTTCTCCTCCCCTTATTTCTCTTTCTCACCCCCCTTATTTCTCTTTCTCACCCCTTATTTCTCTTTCTCACCCCTTATTTCTCTTTCTCACCCCCTTATTTCTCACCCCTTGTTCCTCTTTCTCACCCCCCCTTATTATTCTCTCCCCTTATTTCTCTCTCACCCCTTATTTCTCTCTCACCCCCTTATCTCTCTTTCTTACCCTCCTTATCTCTCTTTCTCACCCCTTATCTCTCTTTCTCACCCCTTATTTCTCTTTCTCCACCCCCCTTATTTCTCTTTCTCCACCCCCCTTATTTCTCTTTCCCCCCCTCTCCCCTTCTTTCTCAGCCCCCCCTCTTCCCCTTCTTTTCTCCCCCTCCCCTACCTCCCTGTAGCGTGGCTGAGCCTGTATAGTCAGTGCAGGGCTTTGTTCCTGTACCCGGCCGGACTAACAGGAAGTGCACACTCAGTGTGCACTTCCTGTTAGTCCGGCCGGGTACAGGAGACAGCTGCTCTCTGTACCCATCGGACTAGCATGCTGCAGTGAGGGAGCTGACAGGAGCGTTCCCTCCTGTCAGCCCCTCTCCTCAGGCTGCGCCCGGGCGGTGCGGTCCGCCCTCATGGAAGCACCGCCCGGGCAAAGCTGCAGCCGCCTGAGGCTCTCTACAGAGCGCTCGGGCGGCTGCAGCATGGGGGGGCCGGCGGGGCTGGTCATGGCACCCCCCACCCTGGTGGCACCCGGGGCGGACCGCCCCCCCCGCTCCTCCCTTAGTACGCCACTGACTAACAGTATTACATATTCACTGCTTTTCAAGAGTTACAATCTGATTAACAATAAATCTAAATTATACACTCTTAAAAAAAATTACTAAATGCATGTAAAAACGAATAATAAAGTAGTATTAAAATCTAAATGTTAGATCTCAGTTAAACCAAGATGATGAATTTCTCAAACGCACAATATTTTTCACTCAGAAAATGTGATGATTCTTGGTGACTCATTCCAACCAGCTTAGCTTATATAATAATAAAAAAAAAGGTTAAATGGGTATTTTTTTGTATTTTTTATTGTCTACACATTTTTGTGTCTGAGACTTCTTGCCTTTCTGTTTCTAAGTTTATGGTCACAGCTGCAATAGTTAAAGTCACATTTATAGTACTACAGTCTCTGATAAGTCCATATGTACACAAGAACTTGAATGATACGCTTTCGACAGACATGGAAAAGTTTTTTTGAGGTGTGCCTATAAACCTACCAGTAAATGGACCAGCTGTACTCATAAATATACATTAGTGGCCTTAGCATGACTGCATTAAATAAAGTCATTCATAATAAATATATGGCTAGTCCATATATATATACTTTTAAGTATTATTTGCACTTATGAAATAGTTTTATAGAATACTGTCCAATTTATTATATCCTTCTAAAATTACTTAACAATGGGACATGAAAAGCCCCAAACCACATAACCTAATTAAATAAATTATTCCAAGATGTACTATACAAGCTGATCTATAATATTTGACCACCAAATCAGTACGACAAAGTAACTATATTTTGGGGAAAGATGTTTGAGAAAGGTGTTCATTTCTATCATTTAAAAAGAAGCTTTAGTTGTTAAATGCAATAATGCATAATATTATCATTAATAAAGCAAATAATACAATATTTTCATGATAAAGTTTGAGGTTAATTTATTTATCTTTTACATTCCACTTAAATGGGAATACAGGTATTTCTCTTGACTATATTGTGATCACGGATTTCTTTATAGAGCGATATTGTTTTTTACATAAAAGCTATATAAAAACAAGTCAATAAAATCCATTAAAGTGGTGCTTGATCATGGAGAACAAGCAACTGTATTATATTAAAGGGCCCTTCCGGGCACCAAAACCACTTAATGTTACTGAAGTGGTACGGGTTCTCAGAGTCCCATGGCGTTTTCTTACCTTCAAGTGTTAAATCACATAATAGGAAGTTGTTTCTTTAAGAATATATTGGAATTTGAAAATGTCCTATAATCCAAAGTTACTTTATCTAACTATATTACAGTGAGCAATATTTCTGTAGTAAAGCACTGTACTATGAAAAGCTGTTGTGAAGTAAGGCCATCAAATAAATAATGTGGTTATAGCTTGCATAGAGCAAGCAGACACATGTCACATTTCAGCCCAATAGAGAAGAAGCAATAAGGGGAACAATTATTTTTTTAACATTGAACTACTTAATCTGTCAATAATTTAGTGAGCCATATTTATGGCGTTCCATTATTCTCTCTGTATAAGCTATGAAGAAATGAGTTCATAAAATGAGAATAAGTGGTAGTTTTTTTGGCATGGGGGAATGCAGACACTTGTGAAATATCGACAATTAGAAAAGAAATTAAACACGTTTACAGAATTTAACTACTTATTCATGAAAGAATTAATATAATACATTATTAAATACATGAAACAAAAACTGGAAAAGTTGGTATCCTC
>OW240918.1:150501510-150539010 GCA_933207985.1 Pelobates cultripes
CCACACTCTATCTCCCACTATAAAATTCGGAGCATTCTTGCGCCGGGTGTCCGCTTTGCTTTATTGAGCATCGGCCTTATGAGTCAGGATACGCTTGACCCCTAACCAAGTTTCTTTCATATTCCTCAAAGTATAGTCAACACTAGGCACAGCGGAGGATGAAAAAGAACTCGGAAGAGTAGTAGGGTCAAAGCCATAATTTACAAAAAAGGGGCTATGTTGTGTTGATTCGTGAACCCAGTTATTGTGGGCGAATTCAGCCCAAGGGAGTAACTCCTTCCAATCATCTTGGTGATCGGAGATGAAGCAACGGAGGTACTGCTCTAGTGACTGATTCATTCTCTCAGTAACTCCGTTGGATTGGGGATGGTACGAAGAGGAGTGGTTAAGTTTGATACCTAACTGAACACAAAACGCCTTCCAAAACCTGGAAACAAACTGTGAGCCTCTGTCAGAGACTATGTCTGTAGGGATACCATGTAAACGAACCACCTCCCTTATGAATATCGTGGCCAGTTCTGAGGATGAAGGAAGTTTAATTAAAGGGACTAGGTGGGTCATTTTGGAAAATCTATCGATGATAGTTAGAATCACCCGGTGATTTTTTGAAGGTGGCAGGTCTACTATGAAATCCATGGCGATACTTGACCAGGGCATTTCGGGAATAGGCAACGGCATGAGGAGGCCTAAAGGACGACTTTTAGGAGACTTACTAGAGGAACAAATGTTACAGGCCAGGACATATTCTCGAATGTCCTTCTTGTAAGAAGGCCACCAGAATTGCTTTTCGAGTAGTGCTTCTGCTTTATGGATACCGGGATGACTGGCAATCTTAGAGTCGTGTACCAAGGATAGGATTCGTCTTCTATAATTGAAGGGTACGTATAATTTCCCCTGAGGGATAGTCAGGGACTTGTGGTTTTGACATTTAGACAATACTTCTATTAAGCTAGAAGAGATTTTAGTACGTACTGTAGCCACTATTTGTGAAGTAGGGATTATAGAAGATAAATGGGTTACTGGTGGGGATATGTGCTCATGTTGCCGAGATAAGGCATCTGCTTTTGTATTCTTAGAACCGGGTCTGTATGTCACTAAGTAATTAAAACGTGTTAGGAACAAAGACCAACGAATCTGCCTGTCAGTCATTCTTTTAGCTTCTCCAAAATAGGAGAGGTTCTTGTGATCAGTGAAGATGATGATCGGTTCAGATGTCCCCTCTAATAGATGCCGCCATTCTTTGAGTGCTGAAATGATAGCCAACAATTCCCTATCACCTATATCGTATCTTCGTTCTGTTTCCGTCAGTTTTTTAGAAAAATAGCCACAGGGATGCAGGGGCTGGTCATTCGAGGATCTCTGAGAGAGTACAGCCCCTATCCCTGTCTCAGAAGCATCCACTTCTAGCAAAAAAGGACGCAAAGGATTAGGGTGACTTAACACCGGGGCTGAAGAAAAGGCTAGCTTCAATTTTTCAAAGGCTTCCTTAGCTTCAGTACTCCACACCGTATGACTTCTATTCTTTTTTGTCATAGCGGTAATAGGAGCGGTAATAGAGGAAAATCCTCTGATAAACTTTCTATAGTAATTAGCAAACCCCAGGAAACGTTGGATGGCTTTTAGTCCAACGGGTAGGGGCCAATTTAAAATGGCTTCTAGTTTTTTGGGTTCCATTTGAAAGCCGGAACCGGAAATTATGTAACCCAAGAAATTAACCTTCTCCACGTCAAATAAACATTTTTCTAATTTACAGTAGAGTCCGTTCTTTAATAATTTGGATAATACTATTCTAACATGCCTATGGTGCTCCGTGATATTCTTAGAGTAGATGAGTATGTCATCTAAATAAACAACAACAAACCTTTGTAGATAGTCCCTTAATACATTGTTTATAAAATCTTGAAAGACTGCCGGAGCGTTGCATAAACCGAAGGGCATAACCCTATATTGATAATGGCCATAGCGAGTATTGAAGGCCGTTTTCCACTCATGTCCCTTCTTAATACGAACTAGATTATAAGCTCCCCGTAGGTCTAGTTTAGTGAATATGGTAGCACC
Organism: Pelobates cultripes; assembly: GCA_933207985.1. Lineage (NCBI taxonomy): Eukaryota > Metazoa > Chordata > Amphibia > Anura > Pelobatidae > Pelobates > Pelobates cultripes. The sequence continues at coordinate 150,503,569 of OW240918.1, forward strand.
CTTTAACCTATCAAAAAGCTCAGTAATGAGCGGAATAGGATACGCATTTCGTATTGTTATTTTATTTAATCCCCGATAATCGATGCAGGGTCTTAGGTCACCTTCCTTTTTGGAAACAAAAAAAAACCCTGCACCAGCCGGGGAGGATGATTTGGTAATAAAACCCTTCTTCAAATTTTCTGTGATGTACTCTTCCAGTACTTTGTTTTCTGTTACAGAGAGGGGATACACGGTACCCCTAGGGGGCATAGTACCAGGCAACAAATCAATAGCGCAGTCATAAGAACGATGGGGTGGTAATTTGTTTGCTTCCCTTTGTTCAAAGACTGCCTTGAGATCCCGATATGGTTCGGGTACTTGAGTGGTTAATGGTTCCATGGTAGGAACGTTGAGGAGTCCTATAGGTTTAACTCGACTGATACACTCCTTAAAACAAGAATCACCCCATTTTACTAACTCTTTCCTCTCCCAGTTAATTAGAGGATTATGCTTGGTAAGCCAAGGAAACCCAAGTATAATCGGAAAGGTAGGAGAAGGTATTTGCTGTAAGATTATGGTTTCTTTATGCAACGAACCTACAGTCAAGACTAAGGGTTTGGATTCTTGAGTAATAAAAGGAATGGATAATGGTCTACCATCTATGGCCTCAATGGCCAAGGGTGTTGTTCTTTCTCGAAATGGGAGGTTGTGGTGTTGGCCGAAAGTACGGTCAATAAAGTTCTCAGCTGCCCCAGAGTCTATTAGCGCAGAAGTATTTATTAACTTTTTCTCCCATTCTATAGTTATCGGTAGAAGAAGCCTGAGTTCTTTTCTATCTTGGAAGGAGGACATACACGTTACACCCAAGGCCTGTCCTCCTTGAGGGCTTAGGCGTTGGAGTTTTCCGGCCGGCTTGGGCAGTGTAAGCGGGTATGTCCTCTTTTCCCACAATACATACAAAGTCCCTCCCTTCGTCTATATTGTCTCTCAGGTTCAGACAACCGTGTGGCTCCCAGTTGCATGGGTTCTACTGGAGCGACAGAGGTTTCCTCAGATGAAGGAAACGTTAATGCCAGGCGTTCTGGCATACGCCTAGGTCTATCCCTGGTGTTTTGTCTATGTCTGAGACGTTCGTCTATATGTGCTAGATATGTAATTAATTCTTCCAACACATTAGGGAGATCTCGGGTGGCTACCTCATCTAAAAGTTTGTCAGAAAGTCCGTTCATAAACACATCTACAAAGGCCTGCTCATTCCATCTGACCTCTGCAGCATGAGTGCGAAATTCTAGGGCATAGTCCACAAGGGAACGAGACCCTTGTTTCATTCGTAATAGGGTTTTAGCAGCATTGGTACGTCTCCCAGGGGGATCAAATGTTCTTCTAAAGGCTGCGACAAACTCTGCGTAGTTGAAAACTATGGGATTGTCGTTTTCCCACAATGGATTAGCCCAAACTAGTGCTCTATCGACTAACAATGTTATAATATAACCAATCTTAGCTCTATCAGTAGGATATGCCCTAGGATGAAGTTCAAAGTTAATACTTATTTGATTGAGGAAACCCCGACAACCCTTGGGATCACCTCCGTAACGGAGAGGGGATGTGGCATGGGCAGAAGCTCCCCCTGTCGCCATCTCCAAATGAGGTTCCTGAGGTCTAAGACCCGGAATATGGTCCTCTGGCTGTAGATGTGCAGTCCGAGCTAACAGGGTCTGAACGGCTACAGCAAACTGGTCCATACGATGGTCCAGCTCCTCAAACCGATTATCAGGAACCGGGCCATGAGGATTAGCACCTGCAGGGTCCATGGCCCTAGTGTAATGTCACGATAGTGACCCCTTCACACAGATGGTAACCCTGAAAGGGACGTATACCGGACCTTAGGGTGGCCGGACTTAACGTCAAAGAATAGTCAAGAAAAAGCCGAGGGTCAAGGGAGTACGGAAATCGGGATATACGAAAAAACCAAGCCAAAAGTCAGGGAGCCAGATAGGAGAATAGTCAGAACGAAAGCCAAGAGTCAAAATACCAGAAAAACAGCTAAACAGTAAAAGAGCACTAGGGGAACAATCAAGAACCACACTAGGGCACTGAGGTGTGGACAGGAATGCCCTTTTATACTAATGTGTGTGTCACTTTAAAGCCACGCCCCCAAAAGGTTCGGGAGCGTGGCCGCGTTTGAATTTTCGCGGCAAAATCATTATGACGTCGGCGCGCATGCGCCGCGTCATAAAACGGATTTTGCCGCGAGCGGGCAGCGTCCGAGAGGCTGTGCCGCCTCCCGGAAGTAGCCGGGGAAGCTGTCGTGCCGCGCGGGATCGGCGGACCCAGGTAAGGTATCGTTACATGTATTTACTAGTTTCAAACTCTATTTCCTAAAGGACCGAATGAGGAGTTCAGTTTCACCCTGTTCATTCATTCCTGTTAACTACATACAGATTCTCTCTGGAAGTCCTTTCATCATTTTCCTTTTAATTGATTGTATCTGATGTTTTTTCATACCATAACCACTTTGTAACTACAATTTTTAGTCTAAAATTGGTCCATCCATTCTAGCCCATATTGGTATGCATTTATTGTCTCTTTTGACATCCATCTATCCATTAGAATAAGCTCTCACAACAGACTATGTGTTTCTTTCTAAATTTACAGTTTTTCCCCCCCATAAATACTGTCTCCTGCTATTTACCAAGGCGCGGGAGGCCAAACATTACAGTTCCATACTTTATATCTTTTTTATTTTTATTAATTTTTAATAACATATCAAGCGTGTAACGCTCACAACACTTACTGATGATTTCAATCTTGCTATAGCCAGTAGGGGAGCCCATATCTGTTTGTGAGAAGCTAACATTTTTTCTCCTACCCTTCTGGGGGATCGATATACACCAGTGTGCGCCCTCTGGTTTGTTATTAAAACATGACTAATTTTTATCAAGTACATTATTACTTTCTTTTGTGTTTCTTTTGTCAGACCTTTATTAGCACTATTATTGTACCAAAAAAAAAAAATGTGTAAATAAGTTTGGGATGTAGTTAGTCTCCCTCCTCCCCCCTTTCCCTCTCCCCACTCCTTTTTCCCTATTTTGGAAATATTCAAAATACATGCCGATATTTTGCCTTTACATATAATCCAAAATACTTATTTTTCTCCAAATTGGGCACTCATAGCGTTAATATACAATCGGTTCTCAGCTCCACCTTCAGGCATCCATCTACTCACGGATTGGCCAGTCAGTGCCCTATCATTGATAGAGGTGCTATTTTTAAACCTCTGTTCCTTTAGACTCTGTTCCCCTGGAAGAGCCTTTTCGGCGAAACGCGCGTTGGGACATTTTGTGTACGTGGGTGGTCGAGTGATATGGGATGATAACCTCAAGACATTCTATTACGGACATTACCACCCCATACTAAAGTGGTTAGTTTGTTATTTATTTTTGTTACAGTTATTTTATTTTCCTCTTACTATTTTTCACAATTTTTTTCCCCCTTTGTGGGATTTTTTCATTAGTACACCGAATATTTTGATTTTTATTATCCGCTATTTCTTACTTCTGTTAGGCTCGAAGGCACAGCAGTGTAGTGACAGTCTGTATCTATATATCTCGCTCTCTGTAGATTTCTACTCTGCTCTATTATCTCATCGGAAACGGTTACATTTCTTAACCCCCCCCCCCCCTAGTTATTTCTAACCATTTACATTGACTTCATCGTTACAATATTGTTATTTTACACATTGTAACTTTTCAGTTTGACTGACTCATACAGTCCACAGTTTAAGAGCGGACAGCCTCTGGATTTATTCTTCTATTATTAATTTTATAACGTTTTTCATTATCTGAATTTTTATTTTTTTTATTATCACTGTAGCGGAGCGGCAATATTAAATCCCACGATCTCCGCTGGTTCAGAAGGTAATCCACAGTCAAGCGCTGAAAAGCAAGGCAATATCCCAAATCTCCCACTAACCGGACGAAACACAGTTCTGAGAGTCAACTGAGGCTTTATTCACAGCTCCAGTATTAATGTGATTCCCCATGCAAGAGGTTTCCTGAGTCCTATCCCAGGGGCATTCCCAGAGTGGACTACATGGGAAACTTAATGTACAGAGCATTTCTCCCATCAGGCACTGCTGCACGGGAGGGATCCTCCCACTGGAATGTACCGTTAAGTGGATTATCCCTCCGTGCAGCAGAACCGGCAATTTACTTTAAAATACACCGTTTCTCGACCATTAGGTCTATTTGCACGAATGGATGTTCGGTAGATAGCTGGGGTCTGAGCGCATCATTCGTGAGATTACCGCTCAGATCCCAGCTAAAACAACTGAATGCCGCACAAAAAACATATTCACTGAAACATACATTCAAAGGACCGATTGATGTTAAGGGAATAAAATACCGAACGGCCCGGAACTCCCAAACGGCCTGGAAGTTCAGTGGTGTTTGCGCCGTCGAGTAGCTGTTTTTAGTACCACGCGCTCGACGACCAAACACCGCCTGGGAAACAAAGGATCCAAGATGGCCGACCGCCGCATGGTCGGTAGCTGAACGACGGCCACCTAGGAGAGCCTCTAATTACCGATTGCAACATTGTTGCAATCGGTTAACAAGCGCCACACGTCTCTAAATGTGTGGGCTATTACAGGGTGGTTATTTCGGTTCACAAACGGCCCACAAAGGTGCCGTTCGTGAAACAAAAAGGAATACAGCTATCTGCTTTCGGCAGATAGCCAATACAGGTAATACAAGGTTATACAGCCAGCATACATTACACCTAGGCACACACATATCCCCACAACCATACAGGCAACCCTTAAAGGCACAGTCTCTTTATATTGTCCAAGTGGCTAGGTTTGCCACAATCACTGTAGGGTTCATCCTATTATAGATATCAATTTAAACTTTCTTAATTGAGCCATAGGTTTTTAATATCTATATATCTATTAAAAGTTATGTTTTATTAGGGTTACTCTCGGTCCATGAGGGCTCATCCCTTACATGGTTTCTTCCCCTCCCCCCAGGGGTTACCCCCTTACCAAATAGAGTAACCTGACATTCTCTCCCTAGAAGGTTACCTTTAATTTGTGTTTTTGCTATTATCAATACAGTTTTAACAATTTGAGGAGCCAGCATGGAGTGACTCCACTTCTTATTTTTGTTACATCTTATGCACTCTTGTTCAATGTATGTGGTCTAACTGACCTGATGGCTATCTAGCAGTGCTCGCCTGGAAGTCGGTATGCACGTCTTGACAAAGTCCATTTAAATAAAACATGGAGTGTAATGATATTGATGTTACAAAGGTTTGGAGTGGAGCAGCCGGATCCACAATGTTTTCTGCCAGAAGTAGCCACTCGTTACCCTGGTGGTTGAGCTAGTCAGCCTTGAACCAGACACCTGACCAGACACAGCTGAAGAGAGTTGGCACTAATATCATTGCTTGTAGAGTCGTTTATCAGATCTCAGGTAAATCTGCAAAATGCAAGCTGGTGAACCGGTAAGGAAGTGGTTTAGTAGCATGGAAACCAGGTTTTCGAACCCAGCAGTCAGTTCTTCAAAGGGTTTTCCTGTGAACACTTTTAGTTTCATGAATCATTTTACGAGAATCTTATTTTATAAGGATATACAGATTGTCATAAAAGGAGTTATGAGCAGCTATTTGCAGTGCATTTGTAAGTGTTTACCATTATCATAGCCCGTGGCAGTGGGTTCTAAGCTTTGTCTACCCGGGTGTTTTGCTCAGGTTTTCTCAACGCTGACTAGGCACTCCCCCTAGCATGTGATCATCAACTGAGGAGCATTGGGGACTTTAGGCTGATGGGCATCGCCCGCCATGATGCACATATTATTCTGCACATATTATTCTGCCATTGGTACAATTGCTGCTGGATATTTGCTACCTATCCAGAGATAATCGTGAGAGGTCTACTTAGGTCTTTTGTTGTTTCATGGATACATAGTATTTGGCACTTGGTTTATCATGGTTTTAACTTACTGCTCTGAATATTAAAATGCGATCATTATCTATTGGTTACTCTATTGCTAGTTAACCATAATACCTTCCGAAGGACTCAGGTTGAATTTTAATTTATATATACTCTAATAAACATTATTACTGGAGTAATAGGCGTTTTCTTACCCTCTCCCCCACCCCCCTATTTTTTTTATTTTTTATTAGAGATTCCTCTAATTGTGTTACAGGAGAATAATTTATTAGGCACACTGTACTCACTATAACAACTTCATCTAGATGAAGTTGTTATAATGTCTACAGTTGTTCTCTTGCTCCTTAGGGCCCCCAAAATATTTTAGTTATTAAAAGGCTTGGAAGCTTTAACCCACACCTCCAAGCCCTCTGGGCTGGATTAACATAGGGGCTGATGAAGCTGCACTCCAGGCCCATGGAATAGGCCCTTTCATAAAAAAAAAAAAATATATATATATATATATATATATATATATATGTATTTTTTTTTTCCTCCTAAATGTTCTTGCTTAAGTCTGGAAACTTAAGAGGGATGTATGGGAACAAAACTGGTGTGGACTGGCTGACAATGAAATTAGTTAAGGTAATGCAGACTTTGTACAATATGCAAATGCTCTTGTTGTTACAGTCTCTCTAACACTGTGTCGTGTTCCCTTTCTTCTACACTCACTACATACACCTTTCCTCTCTCACAGACTGTATAACAGGAGCTTCTGCCTGCTAGTAAGACAAGTGAAAGTCTTAAGTGGACAAGTGAGTGCTAGGGGACAGTCCTTAGAAAGCACTGAGTGAGCTCATCATTAGACACATTTATACTAAGCTCAGGGTGCTGTCTGCATAGTATGACCTTATTTGATTGGCAGGCAGCCTGATATGCATTCTCGACAGGCCGGTCTAATTTTAATTCTTTGTGCAGACACGCCCCTTTTTGGGCATGTTTGTCCCTTTGGGCGGTTCTGGTTATGTGACTTGCGTCAGTGGCCCACCAACGACATCCTGCTTCACCGGACCCTGCTGTTAGGAGGTGTGGATTTACTTGAAAGATGAAAGTGATAGATTAACATAGGGTATGTGTTTTGTGATATCTATAGCCTGTGAGTGACACAGCACCACCTCCACCAGATACATGACGATTGGGAGGTATAACTGTTTTAGTGTTTTTTGTCGGCGATGCCAACGCTGTTTCGTCACCGTCTTCCTTAAAGAATAATTTCATACAATGATTCTCTATGGCAGAATAATATGTGCATCATGGCGGGCGACGCCCATCAGCCTAAAGTCCCCAATGCTCCTCAGTTGATGATCACATGCTAGGGGGAGTGCCTAGTCAGCGTTGAGAAAACCTGAGCAAAAATTTTATTTTATTTTGCTTCATTTCTATAAACTTCTAAATAACTGGCAGGGGAAGCAAAGACTAAGTAGGAACATTAATGCTGTAGCGTTAGGATTTTGTTTACAGGCATGTATTCCTAACGCTACAATGTTCCCTTAACTTTATTTTTTTTTATTTTTTTGAAAGTGTAATTAAAGTGTATTGTCATTTAAGGCTACCTTCCCTTTTTATCGTTTATTCTGTTAGTCACCCATAGTTGTTAGGTAAGCAGCTTGATTATAGCCTTCCTTTCTCTTTTCCCAAAAATAGAATCACAGAACAATAATGTCTTTACTGTAACATTATGTCTGCATGCAGCCTTATTATTCCATTATACCCATAGCTCCCCTGCTCCCACTCTGTCCATAGCTCCTTTGCTCCCACTCTGCCCATAGCTCCCCTGCTCCCACTCTGCCCATAGCTCCTCTGCTCCCACTCTGCCCATAGCTCCCCTGCTCCCACTCTGCCCATAGCTCCTCTGCTCCCACTCTGCCCATAGCTCCTCTGCTCCCAATCTGCCCATAGCTCCCCTGCTCCCACTCTGCCCATAGCTCCCCTGCTCCCACTCTGCCCATAGCTCCTCTGCTCCCACTCTGCCCATAGCTCCCCTGCTCCCACTCTGCCCATAGCTCCCCTGCTCCCACTCTGCCCATAGCTCCTCTGCTCCCACTCTGCCCATAGCTCCCCTGCTCCCAATCTGCCCATAGCTCCCCTGCTCCCACTCTGCCCATAGCTCCCCTGCTCCCACTCTGCCCATAGCTCCCCTGCTCCCACTCCCACTCTGCCCATAGCTCCCATAGCTCTGCTCCCACTCTGCCCATAGCTCCCCTGCTCCCACTCTCCCCATACTCCCCTGCCCAGCCCCTCTGCTCCCACTCTGCCCATAGCTCCTCTGCTCCCACTCTGCCCATAGCTCCTCTGCTCCCAATCTGCCCATAGCTCCCCTGCTCCCACTCTGCCCATAGCTCCCCTGCTCCCACTCTGCCCTAGCTCCTCTGCTCCCACTCTGCCCATAGCTCCCCTGCTCCCACTCTGCCCATAGCTCCCCTGCTCCCACTCTGCCCATAGCTCCTCTGCTCCCACTCTGCCCATAGCTCCTCTGCTCCCAATCTGCCCATAGCTCCTCTACTCCCACTCTGCCCATAGCTCCCCTGCTCCCAATCTGCCCATAGCTCCCCTGCTCCCACTCTGTCCATAGCTCCCCTGCTCCCACTCTGCCCATAGCTCCCCTGCTCCCACTCTGCCCATAGCTCCCCTGCTCCCACTCTGCCCATAGCTCCCCTGCTCCCACTCTGTCCATAGCTCCCCTGCTCCCAATCTGCCCATAGCTCCCCTGCTCCCACTCTGCCCATAGCTCCTCTGCTTTTCTTCTGCCCAAGGCTCCCCTGCTCCTCCTCAGCCCCAGAGTCTCCCTACTTTTCTCCTGCCCCAAGTTCCCCTACTTTGTTTTCTGCCCATGGGTCCCCTGCATTTCGTTTGCGCCATGATCCCATGCACTTTCTCAGCCCCAGGCTCCCCTGCTCCTCCTCTGCCAAAGGCCCCTTGTTTTTCTTCTGCCCGTGGCTCCCCTGCTTTTCTTTTGCCCCAGGCTCTTTCCTGATCCTCCTCTACCCCAGGCTCATCCCTACTGCGCCTCTGCCTCAGGCTCTCCCTGCTGCTGCTCTGTTCCAGGCGCTCTCTGCTCCACTGCTTAACAAGGCTCTCCTTGCTGCTCCTCTTCCCCAGCCTCTCCCTGCTGCTCCTCTGCCTCAGGCTCTCTCTGCTTTGTTTCTTCTCAAGGCTCTCCCCGCTCCTCTTCCGCCCCAGGTAGCATTTGGGGAAAATTACAGTGTGTGGGCAGTGGGAGGGTGACAAAGTGGGATGGTGTCAGAGTTGGGGTAGTGTGGAAAAGTGACACTGTATTGGGGCAGTGTGACAAAGGGGTAATGTGGGGGCCGTGTGGAGAGGGTGACAGCGTGGGGGTAGTGTGGGAGGGTGACAGTGTGTGGGGGTATCTTGGGAGAGTGACAAAGTGAGGGCAGCGTGGGAGGGTGACTATGGGAGTGGTGTGTGGAGAAGGTGACAGTGTGGGGGCAATGTGTGGAGAGTGTGGAGAGTGTGACAGAGTTGGGGTAGTGTAAGAGGGTGACAGTTTGACATAGTGTTGGGGCAGTGTGGAGTAAGAGACAGCATGGAGACAGTGTGGGAACAGTGTGGGAGGGTGACAGATTTGGGACAGTGTGGGGGCGGGAGGGTGACAGTGTGGGGACAGTGTGGGAGGGTGTGACAGTGTGGGGGCAGCTTGGGAGGGTGACAGTGTGGGGACAGTGTGGAGGGGTGACAGTGTGGGGACAGTGTGGGAGGGTGACAGTGTGGGAGGGTGACAGTGTGGGGACAGAGTTTTGGGGGTGACAGATTTGGGGCAGTGTGGGGGGGTGACAGTGATGGGACAGTGTGGAGGGGTGACAGTGTGGGGACAGAGTTTGGGGGGTGACAGATTTGGGGCATCTGCAGGAGGGTGACAGTGTGGGGACAGTGTGGAGGGGTGACAGTGTGGGGACAGTGTGGGAGGGTGACCGATTGGAAACAGTTTGGGAGAGTGACAGTATGGGAAGGGGGGCACGGACCTTTTTTCCCATCACAGTGTGGGGACAGTGTGGGAGGGCGACAGTGTGTGGGAGGGTGACAGATTTGGGGCAGTGTGGGAGGGTAAGTGTGGGGGGGGGTGACAGTGTGGGGACAGTGTGGGGGGGTGACAGTGTGGGGACAGTGTGGGAGGGTAACTGATTTGGGGCAGTGTGGGTGGTGACAGTGTGGGGGGGTGACAGATTTGGGACAGTGTGGGAACAGTGTAGGAGGGTGACAGCTTGGAAACAGTTTAGGAGAGTGACAGTATGGGAAGGAGGGCACCGACCTTTTTTCCCATCACAGTGTGGGGACAGTGTGGGGACATTGTGGGAGGATGACAGTGTGGGGACAGTGTGGGAGGGCGACAGTGTGGGGACAGTGTGGGAGAGTTACAGATTTGGGGCAGTTTGGGGGGTGACGTATTTGGGACAGTGTGGGAGGGTGACAGTGTGGGGACAGTGTGGGGGGTGACAGATTTGGGACAGTGTGGGAGGGTGACAGTTTGGAAACAGTTTGGGAGAGTGACAGTATGGGAAGGGCGGCACTGACCTTTTTTCCCATCACAGTGTGGGGACAGTGTGGGAGGGTGACAGTGTGGGGACAGTGTGGGAACGGTGTGGGGGGTGACACTGTGGGGACAGTGTGGGAGGGTGACAGTGAGGGGGCAGTGTGGGAGAGTGACAGATTTGGGGACAGTGTGGGAGGGTGACAGTGTGGGGACAGTGTGGGAGGGTGACAGATTTGGGACAGTGTGGGAGGGTGACAGTGTGGGGACAGTGTGGGAGGGTGACAGATTTGGGGACAGTGTGGGAGGGTGACAGATTTGGGACAGAGTGGGAGGGTGACAGTGTGGGGACACTGTGGGAGGGTGACATATTTGGGGCAGTGTGGGATGGTGACAGTGTGGGGACATTGTGGGGGTGACAGATTTGGGACAGTGTGGGAGGGTGACAGTTTGGAAACAGTTTGGGAGAGTTACAGTATGGGAAGGGCGGCACTGACCTTTTTTCCCATCACAGTGTGGGGACAGTGTGGGAGGGTGACAGTGTGGGAACGGTGTGGGGGGTGACACTGTGGGGACAGTGTGGGAGGGTGACAGTGTGGGGGCAGTGTGGGAGGGTGACAGATTTGGGACAGTGTGGGAGGGTGACAGTGTGGGGACAGTGTGGGAGGGTGACAGATTTGGGGACAGTGTGGGAGGGTGACAGATTTGGGACAGAGTGGGAGGGTGACAGTATGGGGACATTGTGGGAGGGTGACATATTTGGGGCAGCGTGGGATGGTGACAGTGTGGGGACATTATGGGAGGGTGACAGTGTGGGGACAGTGTGGGGAGGTGACAGTGTTTGGGACAGTGTGGGAGGGTGACAGTGTGGGGACATTGTGGGAGGGTGACAGTGTGGGGACAGTGTGGGATGGTGACAGTAAGGGGACATTGTGGGAGGGTGACAGATTTGGGACAGTGTGGGAGGGTGACAGTGTGGGGACAGTGTGGGAGGGTGACAGATTTGGGACAGTGTGGGAGGGTGACAGTGTGGGGACAGTGTGGGATGGTGACAGTGTGGGAGGGTGACAGATTTGGGACAGTGTGGGGTGACAGTGTGGGGACAGTGTGGGAGGGTGACAGTTTGGAAACAGTGTGGGAGAGTGACAGGATGGGAAGGGGGGCACTGACCTTGTTTCCCATCACAGTGTGGGCAGTGTGGGAGAGTGACTGTGAAGCCCAGGGGATGGAGAACGCATGCAGCTGCCCAGAATCGGCATTCAATTCTGCCATTACAGAAATATTTTTGCGTACCCCAGGGGAGCTGAATTGTACCCCTGGGGTAATCGTATTACAGTTTGGGAACCCCTGCTCTAGAGCATCTATAGGTAGACAGAAAAACTAAAATTAACAAAAAACTAAATTAAATAAAAGAGGCGAATATGTCACCCTGATGGGGTAAGGAAAAAGGCTCTGTCAGTTAAAGTCTTATTATTGCTGTGTTGTGCAGGGAAAGATAAAGTCATCGTGGTGGTTGATGATCTGGATGATAACAGTAAGGAGATGAAAGACAGGATTCTACAGAACCAGCCGAGTATTGGGAAGCTGGCCCAGGATCTGTTCCTCTTCAGGACGGAGGAGAAGGGAGAATGGATGAAGTATCTACCTGCGCTACAGCCAGTGGATGAAAAGCAGCTGCGGAAAAAACTGCACACTGTTACAGGCTGGATAAAATTAGGTAAGCGTGTTTAACCTCCTTATTAACAGAGGGACATGGAAATGGCCTGTACTTTCAAACATTTATTCCTATTGATTAAGTGAAGCCAGTAGACTGTGTCCCCTTTATTTGTTACAGCCCTATCTCTCACTCAGTCTCGGGAGGAAAAGATTTCACCTCATGTAATAATTCATTGATTTTTGTGAAATCTACATGAAGGGGTGATTTTAGAGAGTCACTATAACTGTGCTTTGTGGAGCTGTGTGGGACCCTGAAACTAAATAATCGGAATAAACAGAAAACATGGCGACGCTGAAGTTTGATTAAGACCAAATACAGGCAAATTTTCTTTCAAAATAACATTGCGTCTACTCACTATGATTATAAACACTTGCCACCAGTGGGGTACCTCAGGGATCTGTACTTGGACCCATTCTCTTTAATATTTTTATTAGTGATATTGCAGAAGGTCTTGATGGTAAGGTATGTCTTTTTGCTGATGATACTAAGATATGTAACAGGGTTGATGTTCCAGGAGGGATAAGCCAAATGGCAAATGATTTAGGTAAACTAGAAAAATGGTCAGAATTGTGGCAACTGACATTTAATGTGGATAAGTGCAAGATAATACATCTTGGACGTAAAAACCCAAGGGCAGAGTACAGAATATTTGATAGAGTCCTAACCTCAACATCTGAGGAAAGGGATTTAGGGGTGATTATTTCTGATGACTTAAAGGTAGGCAGACAATGTAATAGAGCAGCAGGAAATGCTAGCAGAATGCTTGGTTGTATAGGGAGAGGTATTAGCAGTAGAAAGAGGGAAGTGCTCATGCCATTGTACAGAACACTGGTGAGACCTCACTTGGAGTATTGTACACAGTACTGGAGACCGTATCTTCAGAAGGATATTGATACCTTAGAGAGGGTTCAGAGAAGGGCTACTAAACTGGTTCATGGATTGCGGGATAAAACTTACCAGGAAAGGTTAAAGGATCTTAACATGTATAGCTTGGAGGAAAGACGAGACAGGGGGGATATGATAGAAACATTTAAATATATAAAGGGAATCAACACAGTAAAGGAGGAGACTATATTTAAAAGAAGAAAAACTACCACAACAAGAGGACATAGTCTTAAATTAGAGGGACAAAGGTTTAAAAATAATATCAGGAAGTATTACTTTACTGAGAGGGTAGTGGATGCATGGAATAGCCTTCCAGCTGAAGTGGTAGAGGTTAACACAGTAAAGGAGTTTAAGCATGCGTGGGATAGGCATAAGGCTATCCTAACTATAAGATAAGACTAGGGAGTAATGAAAGTATTTAGAAAATTGGGCAGCCTAGATGGGCCGAATGGTTCTTATCTGCCGTCACATTCTATGTTTCTATGTAACACCGTAACCTTATTTAAAAACCTACAATTAAATAAAGATTAACCCTGCATTGAGCATTGAGACTAACCCCCCAGAATAAATAGCCAGTATAACCAAAGTCAAAATCCATTTTCTTTCCCAAACACAGCACCCAGATGTCAAACCCCCACAAGGTAAAAAATCCCTTTCAACATGTGTTTGAAGATTGTTGTTAATATCTAGACCAGAAGTGCCCAAAATGTAGATCCCCAGATTTTAGATGTGTAGTATGCTTAACTTTCTGACTTTCTGACCACGTTCATAACCTGCCAAGATCATGTTAATCATACATTTTTTTAATTTGTCTTAAAGACCGGTAATATCAGAAAAAAAGAAATCCCTGCTAAATATATTAGTGCATTTTTTTTTAATGTTATTAGTTATTAACTGTAAAATAAGCTGCAGAGCAGCTTGCAAAGAGTTCCCATAAGGGTCAAAACCTTGAGTGGACATAAAATCTACCCAAGTAGTCCAAGCAGCGAGTGAACTTTTGAACAGTTTTATTTGGAGAATCCAAATCCCTTGTGGTAGCTATTCTCCTTTTGGACCCACATTTGCAGCAGGAAGCTTAACAGAATCAAAATCAAAACGAGAGAGACAGTCGGCAATATTTTTCTTTTTACCCAGAATAGCGAATTATCTCCAGAACACAGAGAGCACAACACAAAATACCCCAAAAAACATAGTTTGATCCGAGCTCCCATGTTACAGTGACACAACCTGGGTTCTAATTGAAGGCAAGGTTGCATGCCAAGAGATGTGATTACCTAGTAGTGACTGTGTGCTGTAATCCGGTATTGGTATTTAGTAGAAAAGACATCTTTGCCCCAATAGTGTAGGATACATTAAAGTGGCAGCTATGATATGCAATTAAGAAACTATGCCAAAGAACAATAAGACTGCCACTGCCCATGTCTACTGTTAGGCCTCATATAGTTATCAGAGTTAAGAACATAGATTATGTCTAGATCCCCAAATAAAGTGTAAAAAGTAAGGATGTGCATGGGAAAATTATTTGGTTTGGCGTTCCGAAATTCGGGACTTCAGCAGTTCAGCGGTTCGGTTCGGAAACTTCGGCACTTTGGGTAAGTGTAGGTTTAGGGGTAGGTTTAGGAGTAGGGTTAGTGTAGGGTTGGGGTAGGGTTAGAGGTAGGGTTAGAAGTAGGGTTTAGGGTTAGTGTAGGGTTGGGGTAGGGTTAGAGGTAGGGTTAGGTTAGGGATAATGTTAGTTTAGGAGTAGGGGTAGGGTAGGGTAGGGTTATGAGGTAGGGTTATGGGGTAGGGTAGGGTTGGTGTAGGGGTAGGGTTAGAAGTAGGGTTTAGGGATAGTGTAGGGTTAGGGTAGGGTTAGAGGTAGGGTTAGGTTAGGGGTAATGTTAGTTTAGGAGTAGGGGTAGGGTAGGGTAGGGTTATGAGGTAGGGTTATGGGGTAGGGTAGGGTTGGTGTAGGGGTAGGGTTAGAGGTAGGGTTTAGGGTTAGTGTAGGGTTGGGGTAGGGTTAGAGGTAGCGTTAGGTTAGGGGTAATGTTAGTTTAGGAGTAGGGGTAGGGTAGGGTTATGGGGTAGGGTTATGGGGTTGGGTAGGGTTGGTGTAGGGGTAGCGTTAGAGGTAGGGTTTAGGGTAGGTTTCGAGGTAGGGATAGGTTAGGGGTAATGTTAGTTTAGGAGTAGGGGTAGGATAGGGTTATGGGGTAGGGTTATGGGGTTGGGTAGGGTTGGTGTAGGGGTAGAGTTAGAGGTAGGGTTTAGGGTTAGGGTAGGGTTAGAGGTAGGGTTAGGTTAGGTTAGGGGTAATGTTAGTTTAGGAGTAGGGGTAGGGTAGGGTTATGGGGTAGGGTTATGGGGTTGGGTAGGGTTGGTGTAGGGGTAGGGTTAGAGGTAGGGTTTAGGGTTAGAGGTAGGGTTTAGGGTTAGGGTAGAGTTAGAGGTAGGGTTAGGTTAGGTTAGGGGTAATGTTAGTTTAGGAGTAGGGGTAGGGTAGGGTTATGGGGTTGGGTAGGGTTGGTGTAGGGGTAGAGTTAGAGGTAGGGTTTAGGGTTAGGGTAGGGATAGAGGTAGGGTTAGGTTAGGGGTAATGTTAGTTTAGGAGTAGGGGTAGGGTAGGGTTATTGGGTAGGGTTTAAGGTTAGGATAGGGTTAGAGGTAGGGTTAAGGTTTAGGGTAGGGCTAGGGTAGGGTTTAGGGTAGGGGTCGGGTTAGGTTTAGGAGTAAGGTTAGGATAGGGTTAAGGGTAGGTTAGGTTCAGTTCAGACTTCGGAAATTCGGCACTTCGGCCATTCGGAAGCATCCGAATGTCTGAAATTCATCCGAATTTCAATTCGGACCGAACTGAATGGCACATGTCTAGTAAAAAGAATAAACATATAACGTAGATAAAAGTGCCTCAGAACATAGCCTGGCCTTGTGTTGCCCTGTGCATGACTGAATCAATAGCAGGTGGGTATGGTGACTGCGGTCGCCTACTGTTACCTACTGTAAATGAGAGGTCCTATGGTGATTATCACAGAGAAATTAGTGAGCTCCATAACCCCAGAGCCCAAGGGAAAAGGGGTGTGATAGCCCTTTATTGCAGTCCTGGTTGACCCTATTTTCTCTTTCTTCTGTAGTCTGAAGTAAAATCCTAATTATCTGCTGCTTTTGACACTTTTCTGCTGCTTTTAAACTACTGTTCTCGATCTATGCTGCCTCTCTTGGTAAACTCATCAGTTTCTTTGGCTTCCAATATCATTTCTATGCAGATGACATGCAAATCTATCTGTCCTCTCCTGATCTTTCACGCACCTCTTGACTCGTGTCTCTGACTGCCTCTCGGCTATTTCTAACTGGATGGCTGCTCACTTCCCCAAACTTAACCTTATCAAAACAAACTCCTGGTCTTTCCTCCTTTAAGTGTTGCTACTCCCATGTCTGTCTCCCTCCAAGCTCTGCCTCACAGGCTCGCTGCTTAGGTGTTCTCTTTGACTCTGACGTCTCCATCACCACCTCATGTCCATCGATCGCCAAACCCTACTACTTCCATCTCTAAAATATAGTGCATATCCGGTGCTATTTAATGCTGGACATGGTTAAGGTGCTGGTCTGCAATCCCCTTCTCAGTGGTCTTATGTGTTTCCAACTTGCCCTGTTACAGTCTATAATGAATGCGGCGGCGAGGCTCATCTTCCTGTCCGCCCGCACCTCCCATGCCTCTACCCTTTGTCAGTCCCTACATTGGCTACCCGTAAGATATAGGGTTCAATTTACAATTCTGGTACTTGCTTACAAATCTCTGTATAATGTTGTATAATGCTGCTCCAATCTGCCTATCGGCCCTAGTCATCTAGCCCATCTAGGCCCCTGTGCACTGACGAAAACCTGCATCTATCCTCTGTACACTTACTTCTGATGCTCACCTTCAAAACTTCTCTAATGCTTCACTGTTCCTGTGGAACTATCTTCTCTTCTCCATTATACTCTCACCAAGTCTCCATTCCTTCAAAAAAACATTTAAATCTTTTTCAGAAAAGCAAATCAACTAATCTGTTAACAGCTTTACCTTCCCGCACCCTGACTCCTCCCCGGCAACGATCAAAACACATAGTGAATACTATTCTAGCAGCCTACTTTTCTACCCTAACCTTTCCTTCTGTGTCACCGTACCCCACTCCCTCTAGCATGTAAGCTGATTGAGCAGGGCCCTCAACCCCTCTGTTCCTGTGCGTCCAACTTGTTTGGTCACAAATACTTGTTTGTTAGTCCCCCCCATTGTACAATGCTGCGGAGTTTGTTGGCTTTTTATAAATAATATTAATAATAAGGGTCTATTCCTAGGAATGGTACACTGCTTAGGTATTGTAATGACCCATAAAGGCCACTTGACCCATAGAGGTCACCACTATGGCAGAGTAAATTGATAAAATAAATAGAATGTAATGTGAATACAACAGAGATCTAAAAACAATATTAACAATTAAGAGATCAAGTCAATGTGAATCTGGCCATGAGGAGCAACATCCCTGTACACCTCAGCCCGGGGCTGTAGAGCTGGCTGGTGTGAAGACTGCAACATTATCCACGTCCCACTGATAAGTAGGTAAGCTAGGCCCAAAGGACGTAGGGGTAAATAGTCCCAAAAAGTGTAGGAACTTGTCCATGTTCCTGATGGAACACAGGCACACCAACCAATCAGAACAATACAACAATGCCTTCCCCTCTACCTGTAATACAATTAACTAAGACAATGGACTAACCCAATTAACTCTAAGCAGAAAAAAACATACATTTTTACAAACCCCAAAAAGTACCCCAAAATACAAGACATCCCCTGATAGTCCCAATCTGGGTGAACAACATATCCGAAAATCACCCAGATGGGTTCAGGAATTTCCTGGAAGTCTTATTTTTGCCCTACCGTGCACATGACCCCATGCCCAAAACAGTTCCATACACTCAATGGCAAAACGCTGCTGGACAATTTAAGATGGCCGCCGCCACATGTTTGAATCTGTTCCAGTTAAAAGTCCAAGGGGCAGAATCAGTGCCTTTAAAATCCAATGTGCCCAAATAGTGTTTTTAAAGGGCAATGTATCCCAGGGCCATAGTCACAGGGAAAGAGGCTGGCAAGCAGGCCTCTACAAATCCCAGTGACGAAGGTACTTTCGTCACAGGCCCCATTGCAAGAAAAGGTGGCCAATGGATAGATTCCCATCTGTTGTACAGATGCCATGATGCGTTGCCAGCTGGGGGTCAACCACTTGCTCATCCTTGCAGGGTTTTACTTGTGAGCAGATTGTGTGTGTTTGAATGTAAGCATGTTTATTTATGGAACATGTAGTGTGCGTGTGTGTGTGAAATAAATGGGTCTATTTATGTAGAGTATTGGCATTTGAATGCAGTTGTGAGTTAATATGTATTGTTGCTACTTAAAAGCAGTGGTGTATGTCTGCATTGTGTTTTGAATGCAGGGGTGTGTTTGTATGTAGTTTTATTGTTTGTATATTATGTTGGTGTGTTTGCATGTAGTGTTTGCACTTGATAGTAAGAATGTATTTGTGTGCAGTTTTCATGTTTGAAAGCTGGAATATATGCAGACACACACTGACACACGCTGACACACACGCTGACACACACGCTGATACACACACTGATACACACACTGATACACACACTGATACACACTCTGATACACACTCTGATACACACTCTGATACACACTCTGATACACACTCTGATACACACTCTGATACACACGCTGATACACACTGATACACACTGATACATACAGTTGTGCTCAAAAGTTTGCATACCCTTGGAGACAGGGCCGAACTGGAAAAAGAAAGCAGCCCTGGAAAAAAAATTCCCAGTGTTCCCTCCAATCACGAGACAAGACTACGTGTTGAGGGTCAAGAAGATCTGTGTTTAATTAGCACCAAAGGACCTTCTTTTACGGAGGTCTTACACATACAGGACCGCCCACGGGGTTTTTCAGAACAACCAATAAAAAACGTTACAACACATACAATAAAGTAAACCACTCCAAGCAGAAATCCTCCCCTCTGCCTGTGATACAATTATCTCAACACAATAGACTAACTTAATTATCACAGGCAGAAAATATACAGTTTTTACACAACATTAATAACTTTAAAAGTATACATGCAATATTAATAAAAGTTACATATTTGAAATCAGCGTCCTTTAAATATAAATCTACTCAAAAATAATAAAAATCCATCCAGTAGATCAAAAGTTAGTCGGAAGTCCTTTTCTGACCAAAAACAGTTCCATAGATTTGGGCTGTGCAGTCGGTCAATTTCACATTGAAAAATGACTTAGTCCCATTTCAACGTGCGTTCGAATCTTCGAATGGGACTTAGCCTCTGGCCGCAGTATCGAAGTGGAGGGAGAACGTATGGGTCAGCGGTGTTCAAGGAAATGTGTAGCAGATTTCAATTTCATAGTTTCAGGAGCACACACCGCTGACCGCATTCGAGTAACTTAAAATGGCCGCCGCCACGTGTTCGGTTTTCGAATGGCGGCCACTTCGACTACTTCGGCACTTCAACTGCATCCGAAGTGCCAATTTAAAAGTACAAATTCTTTCTCTGGGAGTTAAAGGGCAAGCAGCAGCACAATAAAACTCCATTATGCCCAAATCAGTTCCTTTAAGGGCAATACATCCCAGGGGCCATAGTCACATGGCAGGAGGCTGACAATCAGTCCTCTCCAATGCCCAGTGGCAAATGGCAGTTTGTCACACCCACCCTCCAGGCTGACACACACAAGTTCACTACAGACAAGCTCACTGACACACACACGTTCTTTTACCCATACACAAGCTCACTACAGACAAGCTTGCTGATACACACAAGCTCACTTCAAGTCAAGAACACAGATACACACAAGCTCACTAAAGACATGCTCAGTGACACACACAAGCTCACTACAGACAAGCTCAATGACACACGCACGTTACAGACATGCTCACTGACACAAATACAAACAAGCTCATTGTAACGGACCGTTTTGCACACAAGGGGTAAAAACCGTTTAGGCGATCGGCCCCCTTTCCAGAGATCCAGGCACAGCTACTGCAGAACACCAAAACTCACGAACTGGATACAAAATAGCACTCCAACTCCTGAACTGGAACCTCCCAAATAGTTGCTAGCAGACGAACAGGAAAAGCAGACAATCGGCTTACACTCCTGGCAATCAGTCCTTAGCAGCATACAGTAAATCCCCCCAAAGACGAGACAAGGCTCCGTGTTGAGGGTCAAGCAGTGGTCTGAGGTGCTGGCACACCCAGCCTGGTTTTTATTACAGTGTTTCAAATACAGGACCACCCACAGGGAGGGATAAAACAACCAATCATATCACAGTTACATCCCACATATTCCCTCCCCTTATCCTGAGAGGAAACTCAATTATACAAACAGTTAAAACATACTTTCTACCCAACTTTCATAACTCAAAACCATACATCACATTCACATAAAATTACATATTCTCAATCAATCCATTCAGGGGAACAACATATTCAAAAATGGCACAAATCAGACAAGGGGTTCAAAAGTTAGTAAAAAGTCCTTTGTGACTAAATGAAGCATGGCTTTCTGGCCCAAACCAGTTTCAGAGTCTTCTATCCTGGAGATAAGTAATTGAATTATCTCCCAGGACAGACACAAGACTCCATTAAGCACATGGTTGCAAAAAGACACAAAGCACTTTAAAATACATAAAGTCACATTTATACATAAAACACAGACATTTCACATATCCCCAGATAGCTCAGGTCTGAGCGCACATTATTAAGTGAATGGCGCTCGGACCACACAAATACAGTTTAATCACCATGGAGCCAAAGTCTTTACAGTCAGTTTCATACGAATGGGCTCCATGGGATTCCCATCTGGGGTATAACACATTCAAACAAATCTACTGAACCCAGGCAGAAAAGCACGAATACAGCTTTTCTGCAGGCAAAAATAAAGTCTTTTAAAAGGGGCCATAGTCCAAAGGCAGCAGGCGAGCAACCAGGCTTCTCCAATGCAATGTGGCGAGATTGGTCTCGTCACATCTCTCCCCTTTTCCAAACAGACTAACAGGGTATCTGACCTCCTGCCGGTCAGTGCCCTTGTTAGTCCAGCAGCCCACCCACAACAAATAATCAACAGCACAGCCCACCCACAATAAATGGTTACTACACCTGGGTAGAGGGAAGCTTGTCCATGTCCAGGTGCCTCACCACGGCTGTGCTGGGTACGGGTACGCTGACTTGGTGGGTTGCTGCGTGGGCAGAGACCAGCGGCACTCTGCCCTGTTGCCAGCGCTACTGGGAGGGTAGCCTGGTGGAAGCCTGGTTGTTGGAGGGGGAGACCGACTGTCTCCCCTTTAAATACACCGCTCTGCTGCTGCTGCTGGAGACTGACTGTCTCCCCTTTAGATGCACAGTCCTGCTGCTGGAGACCGACCGAGACTGACCGTCTCCCCTTTGGTTACCCATCTCTGCTGCTGGAGGGGGAGACCGACTGTCTCCCCTTTGGCTAAACAGCCCTGTCGCTGGGGGGGCAGGACCGACCGTCCCTACCCCCTGTGCTGGCAGTGTAGAGACTACGGTCCCATCTGCACGGTTGTGGGGCTTACTGTCTCCCCTTTGTACATTAAGCTGCTGCTGGGGAGAGGGGGTAACAAGCTCCTCTCCCATACATACTTCCAGCTGTGGGGGAGGGAGACCGACTGTCTCTGCTCCCAATACAGAGTCCTGCTGCTGGGGAAAGGAGACTGGGCTCTCTATTCCCGGTAGGACACTCTGCCGCTGGGGAATGGAGACTGGGCTCCCAATTCCCAAAGCATCATACTGCCGCTGGGGAATGGAGACTGGGGCTGCCGCTGGGGAATGGAGACTGGGCTCCCAATTCCCAAAGCATCATACTGCCGCTGGGGAATGGAGACTGGGCTCCCAATTCCCAAAAAATCACGCTGCCGCTGGGGAGGGAGGACACTGCTCTCCTCTCCCTGGACTTCCCACTGCCTTCCCGGCATATCACTTGGCTGCTGGGGGGCAGGAACAACTACCTCTGCCCCCTGTAACTCAGCCTGCCGCAGGGGAATGGAGCTCAGGCTCCCAATTCCCTGCAATATCTCCCGCTGGGGAATGGAGCTCGGGCTCCCAATTCCCTGCAATATCTCCCGCTGGGGAATGGAGCTCGGGCTCCCAATTCCCTGCAATTTCTCCCGCTGGGGAATGGGGCTCGGGCTCCCAATTCCCTGCAATTCATTCTGCTGCTGGGGGACAGGAGCGACTATCTCTGTCCCCTGTAACTCAGCCTGCCGCTGGGGAATGGAGCTCAGGCTCCCAATTCCCTGCAATATCTCCCGCTGGGGAATGGAGACTGGGCTCCCAATTCCCTGCAATTCACTCTCCCGCTGGGGAATGGAGACTGGGCTCCCAATTCCCTGCAATATCTCCCGCTGGGGAATGGAGCTCGGGCTCCCAATTCCCTGCAATTCACTCTGCCGCTGGGGAATGGAGACTGGGCTCCCAATTCCCTGCAGTACCTGTCGCTGGAGTTCTTCCCAACGTGCCAGCTGACCTTCTCTTTCTGCCCGGTGTTGCAGATTCTTGAACACTAGATTCCTTATAAGCTGCACCGATTTCTCCGGTGGATTGGGTCGTCCGTAGTACTTCAGCCGCAATCCCATCATATTGTCAAACTCTCTCCTTGAGTAGCTGTACGCCACTGCTGGTTCCATGCTGTTGCTGTCAGGGTCGCTGTACTGGGACATGCGTTGCCCTCAAATTGTAAATCCACGGAATGGTGTCTCCTGTAGCTGTCCTGTAGTCCGTGGGAACAATCCCGCCGCTTGCCACCAATTGTAACGGACCGTTTTGCACACAAGGGGTAAAAACCGTTTAGGCGATCGGCCCCCTTTCCAGAGATCCAGGCACAGCTACTGCAGAACACCAAAACTCACGAACTGGATACAAAATAGCACTCCAACTCCCGAACTGGAACCTCCCAAATAGCTGCTAGCAGGCGAACAGGAAAAGCAGACAATCAGCTTACACTCCTGGCAATCAGTCTCTAACAGCATACAGTGAATCCCCCCAAGAACGAGACAAGGCTCCGTGTTGAGGGTCAAGCAGTGGTCTGAGGTGCTGGCACACCCAGCCTGGTTTTTATTACAGTCTTGCAAATACAGGACCGCCCACAGGGAGGTATAAAACAACCAATCATATCACAGTTACATCCCACATATTCCCTCCCCTTATCCTGAGAGGAAACTCAATTATACAAACAGTTAAAACATACTTTCTACCCAACTTTCATAACTCCAAAACCATACATCACATTCACATAAAATTACATATTCTCAATCAATCCATTCAGGGGAACAACATATTCAAAAATGGCACAAATCAGACAAGGGGTTCAAAAGTTAGTAAAAAGTCCTTTGTGACTAAATGAAGCATGGCTTTCTGGCCCAAACCAGTTTCAGAGTCTTCTATCCTGGAGATAAGTAATTCAATTATCTCCCAGGATAGACACAAGACTCCATTAAGCACATGGTTGCAAAAAGACACAAAGCACTTTAAAATACATAAAGTCACATTTATACATAAAACACAGACATTTCACATATCCCCAGATAGCTCAGGTCTGAGCGCACATTATTAAGTGAATGGCGCTCGGACCACACAAATACAGTTTAATCACCATGGAGCCAAAGTCTTTACAGTCAGTTTCATACGAATGGGCTCCATGGGATTCCCATCTGGGGTATAACACATTCAAACAAATCTACTGAAACCCAGGCAGAAAAGCACGAATACAGCTTTTCTGCAGGCAAAAATAAAGTCTTTTAAAAGGGGGCCATAGTCCAAAGGCAGCAGGCGAGCAACCAGGCTTCTCCAATGCAATGTGGCGAGATTGGTCTCGTCACACTCATCTGACACACACAAACTCTCTGACCCAAATAAGCTCACTATAGACAAGCTCTCTGACACACACAAGCTCACTACCAGAATAGCTCACTGGCACACATAGAAACTCACTGCAGACAAACTCACTGGGGCACACAGAGGTTCTCTGACCAACACAAGCTCACTACAAACAAGCTCACTGACACACAAGCCTATTCAAGCTTACCAACAAACACAAGCTCACCGACACACAGAAGCTCTCTGACCCATACATAAGCTCACTACAGACATGTTCACTGACGTAAATACACACGCTAACTACAGAGATGCTTACTATACACACAAGCACAATACAGACAAACTCCCTGACACACACTACAACACAGTACGGAAATGCTCACTGACACACACACAGGCTCAATACAGACAAACTCACTACATGCTCACTGACACACACACAAAAGCTCACTACAGACATGCTCACTGACATACACAATGTCACTGACACACTCAAGCACAGTACAGACATGCTCACTACAAGTTCACTGACACACACAAGATCACTACAAGCTCTACACACACACACACACACTCACACACAATTAATTATGGGCTGCTGGGTGAATCTATAAGTACCTGTAACTTCACTGTAACCGGACTTCAAGGGCAATAGGAGTTTTTTTATGAAGCTCTTCCACTACCTGTGTGGAAGGTCACCAGGGTGAGGCTGGAGTCGGAGCTCCAGTGCGTGGGTTGGCTCTGCCAGACTGTCCATGCAGAGCTGGAAACCAAGGAGCGTTTGTGAGAGAGTGAGAGAGACTTTTAGTACTCTCTCTCTCGTCTGCAAACCAGCTGTCACCTTTCAGTACTCTCTCTCTGCTGAAAACCAGCTGTCACCTTTCAGTACTCTCTCTCCCCCCCCCGCTGCAAACCAGCTGTCACCTTTCAGTACTCTCTCTCCGCTGCAAACTAGCTGTCACCTTTCAGTACTCTCTCTCTCTCCCCGCTGCAAACCAGCTGTCACCTTTCAGTACTCTCTCTCTCTCCCCGCTGCAAACCAGCTGTCACCTTTCAGTACTCTCTCTCTCTCTCCACTGCAAACCAGCTCGATGATATTAAGGTCAAGAGACTGTGATGGAACCTTCACCTTTTTCTGCTGTAAGCACTGGAGGGTCAGCTTGACCTTGTTCTTAAAGCGGCACTGTCATGCCGAACTTACCTTTCCTCAATCCCTTCCTCTTCTCCCCCTCTCTCAGGATCTGTTGTTCTTTAGTTTTCTTTAAAATCATAAGACAAAGTAGGGACTCTTTGCCTTATGGAGGATTCCTCCGCTTGACCAGCTCTGACCAGCGGAGGAGTAAAGTGTGCTTCATTTCCGTTGGTCAGAGCAATTTTCCCATGATCCTTAACTTCCCTCTGTGTTCCCACGATGCTTCCTGTCATTTTACACAAAACTGCCGAATTGCATTCTAACTGAATGAGAACAGTCTGTTCGTTTCTTTTAGAACTCAATTCGGCATTTTGTTCGGATCGCAATTTCATTCAAATGAATGAAACTCCGATCCTATTCTTGCTGTGGCTGCATCTTGCAGCAGCTTAGTACATAACTCCCTAATTCCCACGGTATCAGGGAGTTATCTACTAAAAGGCTGAAAGACCTAAATTGGTCTTTCAGCCACATTTACTAATACCAAGTAAAAATTACTTAGTATTAGTAAATAATATGCCCCTACTCGCTATACCGCAAGTAGGGGCATCTCTGGTAAACAGTGAGCAGCCTGTGGCTGCTCACTGTAAAAAAAAAAATAGAAAAATATTGGCCCCCACCTTTAAACGACGGGTGGGGGCCCTAAAGTAAAATAAGGGGGGAGACCTAAAGTCCCCCCCCGGCCCCCACCCCTGCGCGGTGGGTGGGGGTCATAATGATAATGGGGGGGGAACCTACTGCCCCCCGCCCCTGGGCAGCGGGTGGGGGCCATAATGATAATGAGGGGGGACCTACTGTCCCCCCCCCCCCCCCGGCCCCCACTCATGGGCGGCGGGTGGGGGCCCTAAGTCAATCCCCTCCCCCACAAGGTGACTAGGGGTCCCCAAGCCCCTAGTCACCCACCCCCCCTACCCAAATAAAAAGTCCCTACCTACCCCCCTCACCCTAAAAAATAGTGAGGGGGGAATAAAACTAAAAAAAAAATCCATCTTCACCCATGGAGGGCTCCGCGCAGACTGAGCTCCGCAGGGCCGGGGAAGGCTTATAAAGCCTTGCTCCGCCCTGCAATTAGGCTAAGAACACTCTGATTGGTGGGTTTAAGCGAATCAGAGTGCTCTTTGTCATTTTACACAGCGTGGGAAAATTCCAAAGAACTTTCCCACGCTGTGTAAAATGACACACTATTTAGGGTGAGGGGGGTAGGTAGGGACTTTTTATATGGGTGGGTGACTAGGGGCTTGGGGTCCCCTAGTCACCTTGGGGGGGAATTTACTTAGGGCCCCCGCCCGCAGACCAGGGGTGCGGGCCGGGGGGGGGAGGACAGTAGGAGTCCCCCCCCCCATTATCTTTATGGCCCCACCCGCCGCCCAGGGGTGGGGGCGGGGGGGAGGACAGTAGGTCCCCCCCTTCATTATCTTTATGGCCCCCACCCGCTGCCCAGGGGTGGGGGCCAGAGGGGGGGTTGGACAGTAGGTCCCCCCTCATTATCAATATGGCCCCGCCACTCAGGGATGGGGGCGAGGGGGGACAATAGGTCTCCCCCCTTATTTTACTTTAGGGCCCCCACCCGTCGTTTAGGGGTGGGGGCCAATAGGTTTTTTTTGTTGTTTTTTTTTACAGTGAGCAGCCACAGGCGAGTAGGGGCATGTGGGAGATTTTAATCTCCCTTATGCTATTATGGGGGTCATATTGACCCCCAATAGAGTGAGGGGGTACTGGGGGGCTTATGAAGTGGTGGGGAGCACTGCTCCCTGCCGCTTCTATAGTTATATATTACAAGGAGGGAGCTGCGTGCCGGTAGCTCCCTCCTTGTAATAAACTGCACGAACAAACAAACACAGATATTTGGTGTTTGTTTGTTCGGCTGACATTTCTATTCACTCATTCGTCTGTCTGAAGAATGAATGAATAGATGAAATTCCCGCTTCCAGTCTCAGGGTTTGGACGGAGGTCATGGACACGTTCAAATCTTTGTTTCCGTTTCATTTATTTATGAGGACGAGAGTTATATGATTTGAAGATTAATCAAAGTTTGACTTTATCCCTTCAAAAAAAGAGGAAGTGCTTCTGCCTATTACGTTTTTTTCTGATTTTCGAGTGGTTGATCTTTGATTATTGATTGCATTATTACAGAAAGAATGCAAAATATGTTCCTCCTGTCATTAGTAAAATTAAGATTATTTTCTCATGTAGAATGGAATAATCTACAATCATTTTATTATTTTCTATTTTTTTGTTTTTGTGTCATCGTTCATGTCACCGTTCTAATATGGAATTAAATATCTTACGTCAAACAGCAAACAATATCTGCTACTAAGTTACTTTCATTTCTGTGCAAGGAAACCAATTTATTGCATTATTGCACTCTGTTTGTCAACAGGAGAACCCAGCTATCTTAAAGCAGAAAACGTTTGTGGTGATAATAAAGGTAAATAAATCAGCATTTCTGAATTACTGTGTAATAGGGGAATGAATGGCTTCTGTCCTACTTATATTAATAATATCAAAATGAAGAGGGAAAAAAGCTACAATGACTTCTTTATAATATATCACTGTGATTGAATTATACAACTAGATGGATCATTAATGTTGCCACGGGTAATGTAACATTTTCTCTTACATTTTCCCTATATGAATGCTCTCTTTTAAACATATGCAACATCTGTCGATTTTAATGAGTGCTTCAATGCATTATCACAGAATTTAGCCAATTTTGCTACTTAATCATGATATCAAATAAGGACAAACTTTTTAAGGGTTAAATTATTTTTGCAGTAAGATGAACATATATTGACAGAACTTCACTATTTCCTAGATTCAAATCACAATGGGGAAATGTTTGTTAAAGGATCACTTTAGGGTCAGGATCACAAACATGTATTCCTGACCCTATAGTGTTAAAACCACCATCTAGCCCCCCTGGGCCCCTCATGCCTCCATAAATATAGCAAAATCTTACTGTATTCAAGCCTGAAGCTGTAACTCTGCATGCTGTTAGACTCAGAAAAACAAGCAGCCTGCTGACATCATTAGAAGTGGTAGCCTAATCCAATCACAATGCTTCCCTATAGGATTGGCTGAGACTGACAATGAGGCAGATCAGGGGCAGAGCCAGCATGATTCAAACACAGCCCTGGCCAATCAGCATCTGCTCATAGAGATGAATTGAATCAATGTATCTCTATGAGCAAAGGTTCAGTGTCTGCATGCAGAGGGAGGAGATACTGAATGTTTGGATGCATTTTAAGCAGCCATGACCCAGGAAGGATCTGTAACAGCCATCTAAGGAGTGGCCAGTGAAGTTATCACTAGGCTGTAATGTAAATACTGCATTTTCTCTGAAAAGACAGTGTTTACAGCAAAAAAACTGAAGGTAATGATTCTACTCACCAGAACAAATTCAATAAGCTGTAGCTGTTCTGGTGACTATAGTGTCCCTTTAAATTTTAACTTTACATTAAATGCTATCACAATCATTTTATCCAAGAAACAAACTCACAAAATTAACTTAACCCTCAATGGCTTCACATTTTCTACTCTATTTTAATCTGTTCGGTGCTGTATATATTGTTTGTCTTTGTGTTGTGCTTATTTCACGATGAATGCAGAACGACCACTTTGTTTTATCCTTTTCATAATATCCTCAGGTTTCAGTTCAGCAATCACCTCCTTCTTTAAAGGTAAGCATCTCATTTTCTGCAATATCTGGCATATTTTACAATGTAAAATGGTGTTTCCTCAAATGTTTCTTATTATCAGCCCTATATCACCGTCATCCCAAATATAGGAAGTTATTACTCCTTAGTTATTGTTTATTTATTATGAAGTCACTTACCAAATAGTTCCTCTCTTTTTATCATAGTAAACCTTTAGTTTAAAGTCATTTGTAGAAAAATTTAAAACTTTCTCAAATTCTGTCTCACGTTTCCTACAATAACATTTGCGATAACTATAGGAAAAGAACAGTATGTACCTACCAACATATATGGTGGAGCTGTAGCAAGGTTAAACAGGTATGGATTGATATTTTTGCTGTTCTTTCTAGCGTAATCAATATCTTAATTCCACCTACGATTCAAAGGGTCCTATTCCATATGGAATTAGAAATGTTATCAAGAAATGATAAGTAGAGATGTCGCGAACCGTCGGCGAACTTCTCGCGAACGGTTCGCCGCGGTTTGCAACGAACTCCCGTCAGCTGACACGTCCCGGCCAATCTCCAGCAGACCCTCCCTCCCAGACCCTCCTACTTCCTGGACAGCATGTTTCACATGGATGCTGTCCAGGAAGTAGGAGGGTCTGGGAGGGAGGGTCTGCTGGAGATTGGCCGGGACGTGTCAGCTGACCGGAGTTCGCCGCGAACAGCTCGTGGCGAACCGTGGCGAGCCGTTCGCGAGAAGTTCGCGGACGGTTCGCGACATCTCTAATGATAAGGTGTTATTTTTACAGGGACTTCTAGCAGTAAATATTGTCATTGCTAGGAACTGGTCTCAAAATGATATAATAAAGATCAATAATGTGATTAATCAGATGAAACACCAAGTCAAAATGGAATGGGGACATTACTCTGCACAACTTAATTATGGAAAATATTACCAAATGTAGAAAAGGTGGATTTTAAAATATCCAATCTGATATCCATCCCCTACCGTCTCTTTCTTTCTTTAAATATAAGAAGTGAATATCAGATAGCCACTCATTACGTTACACACACACGATTATGTTTGTTAGTGCATACTCTGTGCACATTGTATATTTGTTGTTAGTATGTGTAGTAGTTTATGCATTGATATTAATCTTTTATGATATGAAGGAACATCGTGGTAATACTGAGGAGTATACACAGATAAGAAAGTTCTAGGCTATATTTGTGATACAATAGACATGGAAGTGTAATAGTTTGATTCAATGC
This sequence comes from Pelobates cultripes, assembly GCA_933207985.1. NCBI lineage: Eukaryota > Metazoa > Chordata > Amphibia > Anura > Pelobatidae > Pelobates > Pelobates cultripes. The sequence continues at coordinate 150,533,656 of OW240918.1, forward strand.
ATATGTTTGATTTATGTCTTACTTTCTTTTTTTACTAGAAAATCTAAATAAAGAAATATTATAAGAAAAAAAACAAGGAATCATGACCATTTCAAACCACTGGGTTTGAATTGAGTTTTGGAGAAGCCCTTTAATTCAGTTTATGTGAAGTGGTCAGAAAATTAACCCAGATAGAACAATAAATACATATATAGCGAGAGAGCGAGAGAGCGAGAGAGCGAGAGCGAGAGCGCGAGAGAGAGCGCGAGAGAGAGCGCGAGAGAGAGCGCGAGAGCGAGCGAGAAAGCGAGCGAGAGAGCAAGCGAGACACACATAGGCTTGTAGTCGTGATCTACTTCGGGAGAATTATAGGATTTGTTTTATCAGGATCCATTCTAGACATTAAAAAAATTAAGCTTTGAAAAACAGTTGTCATTATTTGCTGAGTTTGGCCATGAAACGTCTCTGTGTAATTACACAGAAACGCTCAGCCAACCCCTCATTGTATGTATCACCCCAAGGAATTTCAGCTAATATGTTAGAAATGTTACAAGAATCATTGCCACTGATAATAAGGGAGTAACTGGGAGTAAAATAAAATAATAAATAAAACATTGTCTTACCTTACAGGTGTGAGCAATCCATTGAATAAACTCAAGGTAAGATATGGGAAAACAAAATTTGTGTTGGCAAATGTTAGCAACTATCTATAAAATATTTAATCAGGTTTCTATGGGATATTTTATCAGGTTGCTAAGGTCTGTTTATAAGTTATATGTATCTGTATTGTAATGAATTCTGGCCAAATATTTAGACACATCTTATTACATCTGAAGCTACATCCAGTGACTGCTGTGCACTCACAGAATATTATAGAAAACACATACGGGATTATTTACGAAACTCAGATTGTGGGAAATATTCTCTGTGATTTCTGCCCATCCCCATTCCATTATTGTATTGTTAGCTACCCAAATGTTTGTTTTTGCTTGACGTACTCTCTCCTCACCTGTGAAAAGATGCATCTATCCATCCATTAGCTTTATTGCAGGTCTATCTGACCCACAGCCTGAGTTAAGAATGATCCTGCCTCAGACCAGAAGATAACTAATTAATTTCTCGCCCTGCTTGATCATCCTGGTCTATTCATTGAACACTTTTCTTGCTTGCTACCCCATATCCTCTCCTGTAGCACGCCTTCTCTTATCCCTGAGGACTTTTGTTGTCTCTCAGCTGCTCTCTGTAACCTCCTCCTTTGGGCTCACACAATGGTCTAACTCAACAACTCATACAGCAGGAAATACTCTTGATCTCATCTTCACCAATTTTTGTACCACCTGTAATCTCTTCAATATTCAATTTCCTTTATCTGACCATTATCTGATGACCTTTGATATCAGCATACCTCATAATCAAATTATACCGCCCTCGTGGAAATCACTTGTGGAAACCTCCACTGTCTTGACCTACAGCAATTCTATACCAGCTTCCAAACTCTCCTTTTACCCATCTCAACACAACACAGGCTGAGGGGAGAGAGCCACAGAAAGGGGCTGGGGAAAAGAAACAGACACGGAAAAGGGCTGGGGAAAAAGAGACACAGAAAGGGGCTGGGGGAAAGAAACAGACACGGAAAGGGGCTGGGGGAAAGAAAGAGACACGGAAAGGGGCTGGGGAAAGAAACAGACACGGAAAGGGGCTGGGGAAAAGAAAGAGACACGGAAAGGAGCTGGGGGAAAGAAACAGTCATGGAAAGGGGCTGGGGAAAAAAGAGACACGGAAAGGGGCTGGGGAAAGAAAGAGACAAGGAAAGGGGCTGGGGAAAGAAACAGACACGGAAAGGGGCTGGGGAAAGAAACAGACACGGAAAGGGACTGGGGAAAGAAACAGACGTGGAAAGGGGCTGGGGTAAGAAAGAGACACGGAAAGGGGCTGGGGGAAAGAAACAGACACGGAAAGGGGCTGGGGAAAAGAGAGAGCCACGGAAAGGGGTTGGGGGAAAGAGAGAGCCACTGAAAGGGGCTGGGGAAAGAGAGAGCCATGGAAAGGGGCTGGGGAAAAGAGAGAGCCATGGAAAGGAGCTGGGGAAATGAAAGAGCCACTGAAAGGGGCCTTTAAGAGACACACATGTGGGGGTAAAAGGGGACTAAAGGGAGTAAGAAATTCAAAAGGGGGGTTACGAGATACACAGGTGAAGATGCTTTTTTGGGGAGGGCGCAAAATGCATTGCCGCCTGTGTAGCCAGAAATCCCTTCACTGGCCCTGCATACAGCTTGGCTCTTTGTCCGCAAAAGAAAACTACTTCAACACACTTTTAATCACGTTCTCCCAAAACCCCAAATGCCTCTTTCACACTTCTAACTCTCTTCTTTGCCCTGTTGCTGCTATTCTTCCTAATATCTTGACCGCTACTAACTTCAAAACTCACTTCACTGAGAAGGTTTCTACAATCACGAAAGAGATCTCTCATCTCTTTTCTTTCTCTAACAATACTTCTCCCAACCCCCTCTGCTGTTCTATTTTCACTCACATCCGCCACAGCGGAAGAGGTTTTTGCTCTGCCAAGGTCGTATTACCCCCACCACCTGTACCCTAGATTCTATTCCCTCACATCACATTTGCCCTCTTTTTCCTTCTCTTTCTCTGCCCCTCACTAAAATCTTCAATCTCTCTCTCTACTCTTTTATATTTTCTTCACTCTCCAAACATGCAACCATAATTCTATTTCTAAAAAAATCCCAACCGTGATCCAAACTCCCCATCAAACTACCACCCCCACCCTATCTCACTACTGTCTCGAGAGTCGTACCCCAACTTACATGAATAGTAAATCCCACAAACAGAGGTTCTAGATAGACATAGAGAGGCTGGATTTAATGTAAGAACGATAAAGACAAAGTCAGGATATAGAAATACGGATAAACAGAATAATAAGCCGGGTCAGGATACCAGCAAGGCTCAAGGGTAGAAACAAGCTGCGTCATTATACAAGACATACACAAAGTCAAGGTCAATATCAGAATATCAAGAGAAACTTACTATAAGCACAAACATGTATCAAGGCAGAACAGGCAAATATAGCAATGAACAAGAGCCCACATTAAATTTATATATTCTAACATGCTTTCTGATTGGTCCACATCATGTCTGCAACTCCTAATTGATAACATATGGGATTGCTTAGATGACGTGGTCTCTTCATGGGTAAGCGGGATGTCTATAGAAGACGTGCCATTCAAATGGGCAGCATCTAGTATATTGCAGGGAAGAGGACCATCAGCAGGAGCTGTTTGGCTGGCTAAATGGTAAGTATTCACTGTTCAGGCCGTGTTGCCGCGTGAAAATGAGGATAGCATTGTGGGCTTGATGATTGGGTAAGATTACTACATAGACTACTGTTTGCCTCCAGGATCCTTGAGAGAGTTGTGTACAGAAGATTGACAGACTTCCTTGAATTCAACTCTCTGCTTGACGTGCTTCAGTCCAGATTATGTTAAAAACGGCCTTGACCAAAGTATCCAATGTTTTAATTGCTGTTAAATCCAGTGGTCACTACACTGTTCTAATTCTCCTTGACATTTCTGCTTCTTCACCTGAACAACTACGGCCTGCATGACTCTGCTCTTTCCTGCCTCTCCTACCCCTCCCAGTGCTCTTTCAGTGTTTCCGTCTTTGGTTCTTCCTCTAATCCAAAACCCATCTCTGTTGACGTTCCCCAAGGTTCTGTCCTTGGTCCTCTACGGTTTTCAATCTATACTGCCTGCCTTGGTTAACTCATCAGTTCCTTTGGCTTCCAATATCACTTCTATTTGGATGACATGCAAATCTCTGTCCTCTCCTGATCGCTCACCCTCCTTCTTGACTTTTTTACTGCCTCTCTGCTCTTTCTAACTCAATGGCTGCTACTGTAGCCCACCTCTCACTGGTCTTACGCATTCCAAACTTGCACTGTTACAGTCTGTAATGAATGCTAAAGTGAAGCTCATCTTCATATCTGCCTGGACCTCGCACACATTTCCTCCCCCATCAGTCTTTACACTAGCTTTCTATTCCATACCATATAGAGCTCAATTTAAAATTCTGGTACTTGGAAATCTCTACATAACACCCCTCCCACCTTCCTATCGTCACTACTATACACGTTTGTCCCATCCAGGCCCCTACACCCTGCCAATGACCTACGTCTATCCTCTGTTCATACTCGCACCTCTGACATCCACCTTCAAGACAACTCTAGAGCAACACCGTTCCTCTGAAAATCGCTTTTCCTCCCCGCACCTTGGTAACCCACCTTGCTTCCTCTCCTGCTACTCCTGTAAATAATTGTCTGTTAGTCCACCTATTGTACAGCGCTGCGGCATTTGTTGGTGTTTTATAAATAATAATAATATTATAATAATAATAATAATAATACTATAATACAGTTGATTCCAGTCACTTTAACCCAATTCTTGAAATTTACTTCAATGTTACCATATTACTTGAATGTTTTTTGACCCCTTTGTTCAAGACACATGGCAAAACATAAGAGTCCATTTTCTATGAAGGCTATTCACTAAAATGAGAATTCAAAGTGAATTATAAATTTAAGATAAAAACAGCCAAAATGATAAAATTCAGTAATGCTTTGTGATTGGCTGCTGTGCCCTTAAATTTGAAATTCACGTTGAATCCTTACTTTAGTGAATTACCCTGCTAGTCTCTTGTTACCCATCCTGTTTCTCTATGCTTGTTAAAGAACAGACAGAAGGAAGGTTTAAAGTCTGGCTTCTCAGATCTTCTTGCAAGTTGCTCTCTCCCCTTTCTGAATCCATACAGCATCCAATTCTAACCTGTAACCAGTTAAACAAAGAATGTGTTATATTTCTCATCGGTTTCAGACTCCAGAAGGAAAACACACGGTTGGGATCTTCTCCAGATCGGCTGAGGAGGAATACTCCTGGCTGCAGATCCTGCTCAGATCTCAGAGGTTCAGGGATTGCGTTCAGGAGGTCAGACCCTGTTACATCTCCAACAACCACCAGGAGTTCACACAGAATGTGTCTCAATGCACGTTCGGGATCCTGTATCATTCTATGAACAAAGAGAGGAGTTATGTCACTGAGTCTATGAATTATCTGATGAATTTGTCTTCTACGTTTGGTAAGAGAGTCAAAAAGCTTCACTTATTAATTTTTGCCACACAAAGAAACAGATTAGCATAAATGCCACAGTCCCTTTTCACCCAAATATGTTGTGATGGTGTATGTGTTTCGGGGTGGGCGCTGGTTCAGCTATACCTTCAGGACCCTTGAAGTACCAAGTCCAGGACTCCTCGTCTGAATTAGCCATATTATAGGTTGATTTTTATTTATTTTTTTAATTTTTAATTTTTGC
>OW240918.1:150541510-150621591 GCA_933207985.1 Pelobates cultripes
CGTCATATTCCGGCTTCCGGCATCAGCGCGCGGCGAGAGGGAGCAGAGAGCAGAGAGCTCCCTCGCCGCGGCTGACCTGCAGGGTGGGGGGGGGGGAATCATCACCTCTTGCCCTCCCATGACAGGGGCAAGAGGTGAGACAGGGGGCAATGAGTGCCTGCAGGAACAGCGTTCCTGCTCAAAAAAAGTGCAGGAAGGCTGTTCCTGCAGGACTCAAACCATAGGGGTGCGCACGGGGATTAGGGTGTGCCCAGGCACAACAGGCACACCCCGTGCGCACGCCTATGACCAGAGCATTGGGAGTGCTCAGTCGGTCCTCAAGCTTTGTCCAAAATGCAGCGAATGTTGCGTTTATCCACGCCAGGATGTCGGTCTCTCACGTGGGGTCCGGTGTCCCGCTCGTGGTCTCCACCATTTTGATTTCATCTTGGGTCTGTTTGGGCTGCAGCCACAGCCTCTGAGATGACCCACGACGGTTCTTGGGGGTGGGGTTAGGGCCCACAAACTCGCTTGTGGCTATTGGAGGCATCAGGAGAGCATCCTTCTCCCCCGCGCCGATCATGCTGACGGGCCTTGAGGGGTACCTCGGTGGTCTCTTCGTGTTGTGCCACATATTTGGTACCGTGGGCAGCCTCCAGTTTCGCCCTACCATTAGGTGCTCTTGTGAGGGATTGACTGTGCGTTGTAGGCTTATAACCCGGGGATTTTGTCAAGAGGAGCAGGATCAGCTCTTTTGTGCGTCCTCTCGGCTCTGCGGTCAGGACCCGCCCCCCTATAGGTTGATTTTATATAATTCTGTTCACACCAGCCTAGCTTATTTAATGAGTTATGGCATTATTTACTAAAACCGCGGTTTCTCATCCTTTTACAGAGAAGTACCCCTGCAGGTCTACAAAAAAATTCAAGTACCCCTACCTCGAGAAAATAATTTAAATTGATTAAATTTCCAAATTAAACATTTAGGCACTGATATTGAAGCTAATCCATATTGGAGAACAAGCCTGATTAAAGCTAGTAAATGATATATTTTAAAAATAAATAGGAAATAATGTAAATATTGTGTGTGGCGAAACCAACCTTGCCACTATGTTCTGGAGAAGCCTGGTTGCCCGCCTGCTACCTCTGGACTATGGCCCTGTGTTAAAAACCTTTGTTTTTCCCTGTAGAAAGGCTTATTCGTGCCTTTCTGCCCGGGCGTTAGGTAGATTGAATCTACCGAACAAACAGACAAATGACCGGACCACCTGGGTATGGAGTGTGCCAGTAATTTACCTCCCAGAAGCTGCGGTTAACCGCAGCTTAATTGACAAACGCTGGGTGGCCGTTGTTCGTATAGCCGAACACGTGGCAGCGTCCATTTTAAACCGCCAAACGGCCAGCGGTGTTCAGCTACAAAACTATGGAACTGACCATGTTCCACCGACCTCCCTTCTCCTGCACGCATTCATACAAATGCCGGTCCATTCGGTACTTTGAGTAAACAGTGCTACCCCAGATAGCTATGCCATGGAGCCCATTCGTATACCGAAAGACTATGCGAAAGACTTTGGCTCCATGGCGATAGAACTGTATGTATGGGGATATGTTGAATGTATATAGAGTGTAATCTGCCTAAAGATAACAGTTCAGCAGGACTAGGATTTGAAGTATATAGAGTTCTAACCTCAACATATGAGGAAAGGGATTTAGGGGTGATTATTTCTGATGACTTAAAGGTAGGCAGACAATGTAATAGAGCAGCAGGAAATGCTAGCAGAATGCTTGGTTGTATAGGGAGAGGTATTAGCAGTAGAAAGAGGGAAGTGCTCATGCCATTGTACAGAACACTGGTGAGACCTCACTTGGAGTACTGTACACAGTACTGGAGACCGTATCTTCAGAAGGATATTGATACCTTAGAGAGGGTTCAGAGAAGGGCTACTAAACTGGTTCATGGATTGCGGGATAAAACTTACCAGGAAAGGTTAAAGGATCTTAACATGTATAGCTTGGAGGAAAGACGAGACAGGGGGGATATGATAGAAACATTTAAATATATAAAGGGAATCAACACAGTAAAGGAGGAGACTATATTTAAAAGAAGAAAAACTACCACAACAAGAGGACATAGTCTTAAATTAGAGGGACAAAGGTTTAAAAATAATATCAGGAAGTATTACTTTACTGAGAGGGTAGTGGATGCATGGAATAGCCTTCCAGCTGAAGTGGTAGAGGTTAACACAGTAAAGGAGTTTAAGCATGCGTGGGATAGGCATAAGGCTATCCTAACTATAAGATAAGACCAGGGACTAATGAAAGTATTTAGAAAATTGGGCAGACTAGATGGGCCGAATGGTTCTTATCTGCCGTCACATTCTATGTTTCTATGTTTCTATGTTTCTGTATATGTTTTATGCTCTATAAGAAAAAGAGCAGAGGTAGAGCCAACAATTAGGTACACTAAGAAAACAGGGGGGGGGGGAGGGCGAGGGGTCAACCCAAGTGATCAAAAAAGAGAAATAGTGTACCTACACAGTCTGAAATAGAAATCATGATGAATGATGACTTTTGATAAAATCAAAAAATAAATAAATTTTAATTATAACAAATCTTAACATGTGGTGAATATGCTTGTGTACAAACAGTGAACATATAAAAGGTATTAGAAACCCATACCCTGTTAAAAATGCCTACTAGTATTATAAATTAATACAGCAATGTGAGCAATAAAGCAGGACTGACTGAGACTGCACAGGAAGATTGGTAAGTATGGAGTCCTCACAGTGGAGTCAATCGGTTGCTGAGTGGAGATGATAGCAAGATGGTACTAAATAGTATAGAAACACTGTCTAATCTGCCTAAAGATAACAGTTCAGCAGGACTAGGATTTGAAGTATAGCTAGTTGATTGTGCAGCTATCAGCATCCTGACAAGTCTCCATTTATAACAGAATTCTATACACTGAGTACTAAGAGATCCAGCTATAGAACCCATTAGCATCTTCAACCCTCCCCCCCCCCCATGAGTCTTCAGACTGCCTTCTCTGCCTGCCAATCGATCTAGATGTCTTCTCTGCCTGTTACAGATTGATACGTATATGGTATTCTGAGTAATAAGTGGAACACTAATAGACATATATACCTAGTGACGAATAGACAGTTTAGACTATAGGACTTCTATAACTATATCTAGGTTTCTAATATAAATTCAATTCTTCCTTTTTACCATTAGTATTATCCTGTCATTAACTTCATTCAGCAGCTTATCTAAATCACCGACTGCTGGGACTTTCATATTTGTCAATTTTCTTTTGCGGTCTCAATCAGTCCTGCTAAACTGTTATCTTTAGGCAGATTAGACAGTGTCTCTATACTATTTAGTACCATCGTGCTATCATCTCCACTCAGCAACTTATTTTTCTTACTGATTGACTCCACTGTGACAGATACACACACACATTATCTCTCACACACACTCACAAATTGTTATTTTTTAAAAATATATATTTTTATTTAAGTCCACCAAGCCTCCGTACATTTGAGAGAGCTGGAGTGGGATGCTTGTGTAATGTTCGTGCGTAATTGATCACTGGCAGCACTAGCAGCGAGCAGCCAAATAATTAAAACCCCCATAGCGACACAAGGGTTAATTACATGGTATCTGTCCATCACTTTCCTAACCAGCAGCCTCTCTCTGTATCCCCGGGGGAGAGAACATATCTGCTAACATGTTAAAACTAGCAACTGGGAAGCCATTTCTGCCCAGTCACTAGAAAAGCAACTGGGCAGAAATGCCTTTCCCAAAAGGCTGTATACTAATGAGGGGCGGGGGCTGAAGGGGATGGACATAGACCCTGCCATTGTCGGCTAGGTCAACTGTGCCCCCCTCCCCCCCATTTTTTTATGGCCTTTTTTTATGGCTAATTTTAAATTCTTAGTAGATATTTTGCTGCAAGGCGCCATAGGGTGATTTAAAATCGTCCTTATTGTAGTATTATTGACCTTGATTGGCTTTTTATTTATTAATTTTATTGGCCAAATATCACATAATTAACTTTCATGCCACCATGGGTTTTTTGTGGCAAGAACAAGCATCCAGCGGGCAAACCATTCCTATAATTTTTTTCAATCCAGACTCGGATTTGCAGCATTTGGTCTGGATTTCAGCCATCCGCAGGCATTTGATCCAGCTGAAATCCGGACATTGTTAAATTGTGAGAACAGACCGATGCTTTTGCCCGATTCGGGTCATTTGGAATTTAGTGAAGTAACCTGTTAGACTTAATAATGGATTATAGTATTAAAAACACTATCTAGCCCCTCTTGCCCCCCTGAATATTGTAAAATCTTACCTTTATTCCAGTCTGCTGCTGCTGGCTCTGCCCCTGATCTGCCTGCTTGGGGATTGAATCTAAATAGTGAGGAGACACTATAGCTTTAGTAATTCAGCTTATACATTGTAGAAGAAGGATCCAGTATCTGCATTCACTGTGCATTAATGCATGCTGGTAACTCTGTTGGATACAATATTTAACATGTTTTAGTGTTTCACAGTGAATATTAGTTACATTTATTTGCTCTGTTTGGACGCACTATTGTTATCTCTGTATATTTATTTCCTGTCATTAAAGGACCACTATAGTGCCAGGAAAACATACTTGTTTTCCTGGCACTATAGTGCCCTGAGGGTGCCCCCACCCTCAGGGTCCCCCTTCCGCCCGGCTCTGGAAGGGGGAAAGGGGTAAAAACGTACCTTTTTCCAGCGCTGAGCGGGAGCTCTCCTCCTCCGATCCTCCTCTTCTCCTCTAATGCGGCTGCGCGAGGAGGCAAGAGCTGCGCGCGCATTCAGCCGGTCACATAGGAAAGCATTATCAATGCTTTCCTATGGACGCTTGCATGCTCTCACTGTGATTTTCACAGTGAGAAGCACGCAAGCGCCTCTAGCGGCTGTCAATGAGACAGCCGCTAGAGGAATTGGGGGAAGGCTTAACCCATTCATAAACATAGCAGTTTCTCTGAAACTGCTATGTTTATAAAAGAATGGGTTAAGCCTAGCTGGACCTGGCACCCAGACCGCTTCATTAAGCTGAAGTGGTCTGGGTGCCTAGAGTGGTCCTTTAAGAATTATACGAGGAATGTATGTTTTATCTGATTTGTGTATTGGAAAACAGAGACACTGCCTCAATCTTACCCCCCCACCTGAGCAGTATGATGGGTTTTGCAGAGGTAAACTCGAGCTGAATCTTCCTTTAATGTGACCAGAGTTTGTTTTGTGTCTGTATTGTGCAGGAAGGGATAAGGTCATTGTGGTGGTTGATGACCTGGATGATGATAGTCTGGATGTGAAACACATGATCCTACAGGGCCAGCCGAGTATTGGGACACTGGCCCAAGAGCTGATCCTCTTCAGCAAGCAGGAGAAGATACCTAGTGATGGAAGAGCAATGACTCAGAATGTGCTGGAGAAGCTAAAAAAAATTGAGGCGATCATACAAGTAGCAGATAAGAGAATCCGACCATCTGACCAATCACACGGTACAATCCTCTTTGCTATTATCCACGCATAGAATTTAAACCACTGTCCCACTGTTATTTTTCATAGGACTTTTCAATATAGGAACAGAACTGCAGAGATATTAGCACGTGATGTTACTAAGAAAAGGGAAATACCCCTTTTAGTGCAAGTCTGTGTTTGCTGGTTGAAATGCAGGTTGGATGTAAAATGGAAATTAACAGGATGAAGGCAGGCCAGGATTTGCCGTAAGCAGATGAATTCTATTTTGTCATACTATAATTCTATATTTAAAGGGACACTATTGGCATGAAAACAACTTTAGCTTAATGAAGTAGTTTTGCTGTATAGATCATGCACCTACAGTCTCATTGCTGAATTCTCTGCAATTTAGGAGTTAAATAACTTTTGTTTCTGTTTAGGCAGTCCTAGCCACACCTATCCTGGCTTTAACTGTTTAACTGACACAGCCTGTATGAAAACAAAATGGTTTTACTTTAAATCAGATCTTACAGTACAGTGTGTTTACTTTAGACTTTTTTAACCTCTGGTTCAGTTAATTTGACTTTTATCACACACAGGGGGCTTCAGCTGGGTCTAGAAGGCTAATAAGAGAGCAAGAGATTAAAAAAAAATGTTATTCAAACAAACTGTTTAATAAAGGGCTTTTAAACAATAGATCTCTCTTTACAGGAAGTGTGTAGGAAGTCTATGTGAGGATAGGCGTGCGCAGCACGTTTCATTATCGTGTGAACCCAGCTGGGCGGGCCTTGGGCAGCATTTCAGTGAGTCAGCTTGCATCACTGGTGACACCCATAAAAGGTGGGGCATCCCAGAAAGGAGGTGGACTCATCGACAGAAGTGGTGTTTCAAACTGCAATAGATGCACACCAGGCTAAGTGACCACCTCCTGGCTGGGGTCACACACACAGCACATCATACAGATGGTTCTAGAGCCGTACCTCCTGGCTGGGGTCACACACACAGCACATCATACAGATGGTTCTAGAGCCGTACCTCCTGGCTGGGGTCACACACACAGCACATCATACAGATGGTTCTAGAGCCGTACCTCCTGGCTGGGGTCACACACACAGCACATCATACAGATGGTTCTAGAGCCGTCAGTGCAAGCACATCTAATTATGGACGTGGGCAGTGATGGTTGAGGCTGGTTTTCTGGTGTCACCAGATGTGGGAAACTAGGAAACCGACTAGTGATGGTGGGTCAGCACCCCAATACAGGAACTGTCCAGCAGAACAGTACGGTGGAATTATTTCACTATGTTATTTTTTGAATTTTATATAAGATGGATATTTGTTAAAACTCTGTGTGTGGGGCAAGCTTTGTTTTGTGTTGGTAGGGGTGGCTGTAAGTGTTGTAGTTGTCAGTGTGTGTGATGTATGAGGCTGTGAGTGATGTGTGTTTTATGGCTGTTCTGGGGATGAAATCCTGCGTGCGCCTGGGCAAAACTATGACTTCCATAGAATTTCCTGAACCCCTGAACCGATCTGGGTGATTTTTGGATATGTTGGTCAGCCAGATCAGGGCTATCAGGGGATGTAAGATGAGGCTATGTTGTGGGGATATGTTGTGTTTTGAGGTACTTTTTGGGGTTTCATAAAATTGTATGTTTTTCTGTGCTTGGAGATAGTGTCTGTGTCTCTGGCATTGTGTATCTGTGTATGTGCCTGCGAGTGTGTGTGTGCATTTCTGACTGAGAGTGTCTGTGTCTCTGGCATTGTGTATCTGTGTATGTGCCTGAGCATCCTTGGGTATGAATGTGTGTACCTGTGTCTGGGGGCGTATGTGTGTGGGATAACTCAACTTTAGAGTTGAGTGAACCCGAACTGTAAAGTTCGTGTTCGTACCGAACATTACGATTTTTTGACTCCGAACTCAGACATTTCAGTAACAGTTTGGGTTCGAGTTCAGTGTTCGGCCCTACATAACAATGAGAGGGGGACCTGCTGTCCTCCTCCCCGGCCCCCACCCCTGAGCGGTGGGTGGGGGCCCTAAATAAGATTGAGGGGGGGGGACGTACTGTCCTCCCCCACGGGCCCCACCCCTGCGCCGCGGGTGGGGGCCCTACATAACAATGAGGGGGGAACCTATTGTCCTCCCCCCAGCCCCCACCCCTGAGTGGTGGGTGGGAGCCCTAAGACAAATCCCCCCCCTTCAAAGGTGACTAGGGGTCACCCCCCACCCAAATAAAAACTATCCCCTACCTACACCCCTCACCCTAAAAATAGTGAGGGGGGGATAAAATAACTAACCTGTAAATAAAAATAAAACTTACCATTTGATGTCTTCTTTCTTCTAAAATCTTTATTTTTCAGCCCCAAAAAAGGCCAAATAAAAAACCATAATACCCGTCGAACTTAAAATAAAAATTCAGAGCGCTAAAAAAAAGAAAAGAAAAAAAAAACAGACGAAAAAGGAAAAAACCAGACGCTAAAAAAAATAATCCGTCTTCACCCATGGAGGGCTCTGCCAGACTGAGCTCTGCAGGGCGAGGGGAGGCTTATAAAGCCTTTCCCGCCCTGCAATTAGGCTAATTAGTTTAAGCCAATCAGAGTGCTCTTTGCCATTTTACACAGGTGGGAAAGTTCTTTGGAATTTTCCCACGCTGTGTAAAATGACACAGACCACTGTGATTGGATGGATTTCAGGCCCACCAATCAGAGTGTTATGAGTCAAATTACACAGCGTGGGAAAATTCCAAAGAACTTTCCCACCTGTGTAAAATGACAAAGAGCACTCTGATTGGCTTAAACTAATTAGCCTAATTGTAGGGCGGGGAAAGGCTTTATAAGCCTTCCCCCGCCCTGCAGAGCTCAGTCTGGCGGAGCCCTCCATGGGTGAACATGGATTATTTTTTTTAGCGGCTGGTTTTTTTTCATTTTTCGTCATTTTTTTTTTTTTGCTCAAATTTTTCCTTTTATTTTAAATTCGACGGGTGTTATGGTTTTTTTATTTGGCCTTTTTTGGGGCTGAAAAATGAAAATTTTAGAAGAAAGAAGACATCAAATGGTAAGTTTTATTTTTATTTACAGGTTAGTTATTTTATTCCACCCTCACTATTTTTAGATTGAGGGGGGTAGGTAGGGGATAGTTTTTATTTGGCTGGGGGGGGTGGGTGACTAGGGGCTTGGGGACCCCTAGTTACCCTTGAAGGGGGGGGGATTTGTCTTAGGGCCCCCACGCGCCGCCCAGGGGTGGGGGCCGGGGAGGGAAGGACAGTAGGTCCCCCCTCCAATTTGATTTATGGCCCCCACCCACCGTTTAGGGGTGGGGGCCAGGGGGGGGATGACAGTAGGTCCCGACTCATTGTTATTTAGGGCCCCCACCCGCCTGAGCAGTGGGTGGGGGCCAGGGGGGAGGACATTAGGTCCCCCCAATTTTTATTAGGTCCCCCCTTATTCTAATTTAGGGCCCCACTCGCTGCACAGCGGTGGGGGCAAGGGGGGAGGACAATAGATCCCCCCCTTATTCTAATATAGGGCCCCCACCTGCAGCTCAGGGGTGGGGGCCGGGGGAAAGGACAATACTTTATTGGTATTTATGGCCCCCACCGCTCAGGGTTGGGGGCCGGGGGAGAGGACAATAGGTTCCCCCCCCATTATTTTACTTTATGGCACCCACCCGCCGCTCGTGGGTCGGGGCCAGGGGGAGGACAATAGATCCTCCCCCCTTATTCTAATTTAGGACCCCCATCCACCACTCATGGGTGTGGGCCAGGTGGGGCCGGGGGGAGGACCTAATGTCCTCCCCCCTGGCCCCCACCCCTGAGCGGTGGGTGGGGGCCCTAAACAAAAAAAAATAACCTCCCCCTCCCCCGGGTGACTAGGGGTCCACAAACCCCTAGTCACCCCCCTCCCCCCAAAAATTAACCCCTACCTACCCCCCTCACCCTAAAAATAATGAGGGGGGACCATTTAACTAAGTACCGGAAAAAAAACTTACCATTTGATGTTTTCTTTCTTCTAAAATCTTATTTTTTCAGCCCCCCAAAAAGGCCAAATAAAAAGCCATAATAACCGACGCACTGTAGAGCGCTGTGTAATTTGACTCATAACTCTCTAATCCACCAATCAGGGAGTTATGAGTCAAATTACACAGCGTGGGAAAATTCCAAAGAACTTTCCCACGCTGTGTAAAATGACACAGAGCACTCTGATTGGTGGATTTCAAACCAACCAATCAGAGTGCTGTGACTGGTAAATGTAGAGACTTACCTGTCAGTCTCTTCATTTATCTGTCAGAGCCCTCTGATTGGATGGCTTAAACCCACCAATCAGAGTGCTCTGAGCCTAATTGCAGGGCGGGGCAAGGCTTTATA
Source organism: Pelobates cultripes (assembly GCA_933207985.1). NCBI lineage: Eukaryota > Metazoa > Chordata > Amphibia > Anura > Pelobatidae > Pelobates > Pelobates cultripes. Next base: position 150,551,344 of record OW240918.1, read on the forward strand.
AGCCGTCCCCCGCCCTACAGAACTCAGTCTGCGCGGAGCCCTCGCCGGGTGAAGAAGGATTTTTTTATTTTTTTTTTTTTTTTTTTTACATGCGTCGGTTATTATGGCTTTTTATTTGGCCTTTTTGGGGGCTGAAAAAAGAAGATTTTAGAAGAAAGAAAACATCAAATGGTAAGTTTCTTTTTATTTATTTAGTATTTTAGGGCCCCCACCCACCGCTCAGGGGTGGGGGACGGGGGGAAGACATTAGGTCCTCCCCTCTCATTCTAACTTAGGACCCCCACCCACCACTCAGGGGTAGGGGCCAAGGGGGAGGACATTAGGTACCCCATCCTAATTAGTATTTTAGGGCTCCCACCCACCGCTCTCTCTCCTCTCTGCTACAAACCAGCTGTCACCTTTCAGTGCTCTCTTTCTCCTCTCCGCTGCAAACCAGCTGTCACCTTTCAGTACTCGCTCTTTCTCCTCTCTGCTACAAACTAGCTGTCACCTTTCAGTACTCGCTCTCTCTCCTCTCTGCTACAAACTAGCTGTCACCTTTCAGTACTCGCTCTCTCTGTCTTCTCTGCTGCAAACCAGCTGTCACTTTCAGTGCTCTCTCATTCTTCTCTGCTGCAAGCCAACTGTCACCTTTCAGTGCTCTCTCTCTCCTCTCTGCTACAAACCAGCTGTCACCTTTCAGTGCTCTCTCTCTCTCTCCTCTCTGCTACAAACCAGCTGTCACCTTTCAGTGATCTCTCTCTCATTCCTCTCTGCTGCAAACCAGCTGTCACCTTTCAGTGCTCTCTCTCTCTCCTCTCTGCTATAAACCAGCTGTCACCTTTCAGTGCTCTCTCTCTCTCCTCTCTGCTGCAAACCAGCTGTCACCATTCAGTGCTCTCTCTCTCCTCTCTGCTGCAAACCAGCTGTCACCTTTCAGTGCTCTCTCTCTCTCCTCACTGCTACAAACCAGCTGTCACCTTTCAGTGCTCTCTCTCTCTCCTCACTGCTACAAAGCAGCTGTCACCTTTCAGTGCTTTCTCATTCCTCTCTGCTGCAAACCAGCTGTCACCTTTCAGTGCTTTCTCATTCCTCTCTGCTACAAACCAGCTGTCACCTTTCAGTGCTCTCTCATTCCTCTCTGCTGCAAACCAGCTGTCACCTTTCAGTGCTCTCTCATTCCTCTCTGCTGCAAACCAGCTGTCACCTTTCAGTGCTTTCTCATTCCTCTCTGCTACAAACCAGCTGTCACCTTTCAGTGCTCTCTCATTCCTCTCTGCTGCAAACCAGCTGTCACCTTTTTCTGTTACCGGCCTCTGGCAGCCTAACTGCGGTCATCCAGCAAACCTTTTGCCCCAGGCTCCAGCCCGAAACAAAAATGTCAAAAGGAGTAAAAAAAAGAGTGCTGCACTGCCGGCCCCAGGTGCACCGGCCCACCAGGGAATTTTGCGGTATCCTGGTGCGCCAGTTCGGCCCTGCTTGGAGAATTGGTAATATAGGTACCATTTTTAAGGAAAACAAGAGTGAGCAGGCAAAACACGTTTCTTTCATTTCTTATGGGATTCATATTCAACTGTAAATTATAACAGAATGGGACAATCATAACACAAAACATGGCAACAAAGAAAATAATGAAATGACCCCGTTCAAAAAGTCTGCATACCCTCAGTTCCTAATACTGTGTATTGCCCCCATTAGCATCAATGACAGCGTGCAGTCTATTGTAATAGTTGTCTATGAGGCCCCTAATTCTTGCAGGTGGTATAGCTGCCCATTCGTCTTGGTAAAATGCCTCCAGGTTTCTGGTCATCTTGCATGAACCGAACGTTTGAGATCTCCTCAGAGTGGCTCGATGATATTAAGGTCAGGAGACTGTGATGGCCACTCCAGAACCTTCACCTTTTTCTGCTGTAAGCACTGGGGGGTCAGCTTGGCCTTGTGTTTAGGGTCATTGTCATGCTGGAAAGTCCAAGAGCGTCCCATGCGCAGCCTTCGTGCAGAAGAATGCAAAATGTTCCAGAAACCTGGAGGCATTTTGCCAAGACGAATGCATTGGGCCCTGTGGCACAAATTCTGTATTTCGCAGATACTGCTATGACCTCCCACCCTAGAACCAAATTCCATTCAGGAATGGACACAGCACATCATCTGTTTGATAGGCAATGCTAGCGTTGCAATGAATTTGGAGAGGCGTAAAGCTGCACTCCTTCATATAGATATGTAAGCTGATAGAGCTAAGTTCAAGGGAACTGGGACCACAGGCTCAGGGAGTGTTATCTGCAGAACCATTTCCCAAAGAGCTCCATAAGCATGTAAATATTTTTGCCTCAGAAAACCAAAGCTCAAACCACGTTCCTGAAGGATTTTTCGCCCCCTGACCATGAGGGGTGTTTTTTCCATAGGTGGATAACAGCAGGGCCCAGCACTTGTTGCCTTCAGGCCCCAGAGCTATCCAGCCTCAATCCTTCTACCAAAGGTCTCAAGACACATCAGGCCGATCCTGCTTCCAGTCTCAGGGTTTGTGAGGGTTCATTTATTTATGAGGACGAGAGTTATATGGTTTGAAGATTAATCAAAGTTTGACTTTATTGCTTCAAAAAAAGAGGAAGTGGTGCTGCCTATTACGGTTTTTTCTGATTTTCGAGTGGTTGATCTTTGATTATTGATTGCATTATTGATTATTCAGAGGTGGAGTTAAGAAAGAGTGCAAAATATGTTCCTCCTGTCATTAGTAAAATTAAGATTCTTTTCTCATGTAAAATGGAATAATCTACAAATATTTTATTATTTTCTATTTTTTTGTTTTTGTGTCATCGTTCATGTCACTGTTCTAATATGGAATTAAATCTCTTACGTCAAACAGCAAACAATATCTGCTACTAAGTTACTTTGATTTCTGTGCAAGGAATCCAATTTATTGTATTATTGCACTCTGTTTGTCATTTCTAGAACCAACAGGAGAACCCAGCTATCTTAAAGCACAAAAAGTTTGTGATGATATTAAAGGTAAATAAATCAGCATTTCTGAATTACTGTGTAATAGGGGAATGAATGGCTTCTGTCCTTCTTATATTAATAATAACAAAATGAAGGGGGGGAAAAGCTACAATGACCTCTTTATAATATATCACTGTGATTGAATTATACAACTAGATGGATCATTAATGTTGCCACAGGTAATGTAACATTTTCTCTTACATTTTCCCTATTTGAATGCTCTCTTTTAAACATATGCAACATCTGTCGATATTAATGAGTGCTTCAATTCATTATCACAGCATTTAGCCAATTTTGCTACTTAATCATCATATTAAATAATGACAAACTTTTTAAGGGTTAAATTATTTTTGCAGTAAGATGAACATCTCTTGACAGAACTTCACTATTTCCTAGATTCAAATCACAGTGGGGAAATGTTTGTTAAAGGATCACTTTAGGGTCAGGAACACAAACATGTACTCATGCCTCCATAAATATAGCAAAATCGTACTGTATTCAAGCTTGAAGCTGTAACTCTGCATGCTGTTAGACTCAGAAAAACAAGCAGTCTGCTGACATCATCAGAAGGGGTAGCCTGATCCAATCACAATGCTTCCCCATAGGATTGGCAGAGACTGACAAAGATGCAGATCAGGGGCAGAGCCAGCATGATTCAAACACAGCCCTGGCCAATCAGCATCTCCTCATAGAGATGAATTGAATCAATGACTCTCTTTGAGGAAAGTTCAGTGTCCGCATGCAGAGGGAGGAGACACTGAATGTTTGGATGCATTTTAGGCAGCCATGACCCAGGAAGGATCTCTAACAGCCATCTGAGGAGTGGCCAGTGAAGTTATCACTAGGCTGTAATGTAAACACTGCATTTTCTCTGAAAAGACAGTGTTTACAGCAAAAAGCCTGAAGGTAATGACTATACTCACCAGAACAAATTCAATAAGCTGTAGTTGTTCTAGTGACTATAGTGTCCCTTTAAATTTTAACTTTACATTAAATGCTATCACAATCATTTTATACAAGAATCAAACTCACAAAATTAACTTAACCCTCAACCCCCCTTAACCCCCCCCGGGCTCCCTACCCTGCGCGGCGGGTGGGGGCCCTACATAACAATGAGGGGGGACGACCTACTGTCCTTCCCCGCAGCCCCCACCCCTGAGTGAGTGGTGGGTGGGAGCCCTAAGACAAATCCCCCCCCTTCAAAGGTGACTAGGGGTCACCCCCCACCCAAATAAAAACTATCCCCTACCTACACCCCTCACCCTAAAAATAGTGAGGGGGGGGGATAAAATATCTAATCTGTAAATAAAAATAAAACTTACCATTTGATGTCTTTTTTCTTCTAAAATCTTCATTTTTCAGCCCCAAAAAAGGCCAAATAAAAAACCATAATACCCGTCGAAATTAAAATAAAAAATCAGAGCGCTAAAAAAAAAAAAAAAGAAAAAGGAAAAAACCAGACGCTAAAAAAAATAATCCATCTTCACCCATGGAGGGCTCCGCCAGACTGAGCTCTGCAGGGCGGGGAAAGGCTTATAAAGCCTTTCCCCGCCCTGCAATTAGGCTAATTAGTTTAAGCCAATCAGAGTGCTCTTTGCCATTTTACACAGGTGGGAAAGTTCTTTGGAATTTTCCCACGCTGTGTAAAATGACACAGAGCACTGTGATTGGATGGATTTCAGGCCCACCAATCAGAGTGTTATGAGTCAAATTACACAGCGTGGGAAAATTCCAAAGAACTTTCCCACCTGTGTAAAATGACAAAGAGCACTCTGATTGGCTTAAACCAACCAATCAGAGTGTTCTTAGTCTAATTGCAGGGCGGGGGAAGGCTTTATAAGCCTTCCCCCGCCCTGCAGAGCTCAGTCTGGCGGAGCCCTCCATGGGTGAACATGGATTATTTTTTTTAGCGTCTCTTTTTTTTTCATTTTTCGTCTTTTTTTTTTGCGCTCAAATTTTTCCTTTTATTTTAAATTCGACTGGTGTTATGGTTTTTTTATTTGGCCTTTTTTGGGGCTGAAAAATGAAAATTTTAGAAGAAAGAAGACATCAAATGGTAAGTTTTATTTTTATTTACAGGTTAGTTATTTTATTCCACCCTCACTATTTTTAGATTGAGGGGGGTAGGTAGGGGATAGTTTTTATTTGGCTGGGGGGGGTGGGTGACTAGGGGCTTGGGGACCCCTAGTTACCCTTGAAGGGGGGGGGATTTGTCTTAGGGCCCCCACGCGCCGCCCAGGGGTGGGGGCCGGGGAGGGAAGGACAGTAGGTCCCCCCTCCAATTTGATTTATGGCCCCCACCGTTTAGGGGTGGGGGCCAGGGGGGGGGATGACAGTAGGTCCCGACTCATTGTTATTTAGGGCCCCCACCCGCCTGAGCAGTGGGTGGGGTCCAGGGGGGAGGACATTAGGTCCCCCCAATTTTTATTAGGTCCCCCCTTATTCTAATTTAGGGCCCCACTCGCCGCACAGCGGTGGGGGCCAGGGGGGAGGACAATAGATCCCCCCCTTATTCTAATATAGGGCCCCCACCTGCAGCTCGGGGGAAAGGACAATACCTTATTGGTATTTAGGGCCCCCACTGCTCAGGGTTGGGGGCCGGGGGAGAGGACAATAGGTTCCCCCCCCATTATTTTACTTTATGGCACCCACCCGCCGCTCGTGGGTCGGGGCCAGGGGGAGGACAATAGATCCTCCCCCCTTATTCTAATTTAGGACCCCCATCCACCACTCATGGGTGTGGGCCAGGTGGGGCCGGGGGGAGGACCTAATGTCCTCCCCCCTGGCCCCCACCCCTGAGCGGTGGGTGGGGGCCCTAAACAAAAAAAAATAACCTCCCCCTCCCCCGGGTGACTAGGGGTCCACAAACCCCTAGTCACCCCCCTCCCCCCAAAAATTAACCCCTACCTACCCCCCTCACCCTAAAAATAATGAGGGGGGACCATTTAACTAAGTACCGGAAAAAAAAACTTACCATTTGATGTTTTCTTTCTTCTAAAATCTTATTTTTTCAGCCCCCAAAAAAGGCCAAATAAAAAGCCATAATAACCGACGCACTGTAGAGCGCTGTGTAATTTGACTCATAGCTCTCTGATTGGTTACGTAATCCACCAATCAGAGAGTTATGAGTCAAATTACACAGCGTGGGAAAATTCCAAAGAACTTTCCCACGCTGTGTAAAATGACACAGAGCACTCTGATTGGTGGATTTCAAACCAACCAATCAGAGTGCTGTGACAGGTAAATGTAGAGACTTACCTGTCAGTCTCTTCATTTATCTGTCAGAGCCCTCTGATTGGATGGCTTAAACCCACCAATCAGAGTGCTCTGAGCCTAATTGCAGGGCGGGGCAAGGCTTTATAAGCCGTCCCCCGCCCTACAGAACTCAGTCTGCGCGGAGCCCTCGCCGGGTGAAGAAGGATTTTTTTTTATTATTTTTTTTTTTTTTTTACATGCATCGGTTATTATGGCTTTTTATGGCCTTTTTGGGGGCTGAAAAAAGAAGATTTTAGAAGAAAGAAAACATCAAATGGTAAGTTTATTTTTTATTTATTTAGTATTTTAGGGCCCCCACCCACCGCTCAGGGGTGGGGGACGGGGGGAAGACATTAGGTCCTCCCCCCTCATTCTAATTTAGGACCCCCACCCACCACTCAGGGGTAGGGGCCAAGGGGGAGGACATTAGGTACCCCATTCTAATTAGTATTTTAAGGCTGCCACCCACCGCTCATGGTTGGGGGACAGGGCGGAAGACATTAGGTCCTCCCCCCTCATTCTAATTTAGGGCCCCCACCCACCGCTTAATTGAGCTGAAGTGGTCTGGGTGGCTATAGTGTCCCTTTGCTATTTGCCGGCTGGTCACAGATTTTAACCATCTGGTTCGAAATTTCAGGTTTCTGGTAACTTTTGGCCTGCAATAAATTCAGGCACATTTGGAGCCTGTTTTGCAAAATCTGGATATTGTTAAGCAGTGTGAACAATGTCATGATTTTTCAGTCCGAATGGTACGAGGTGCAGCCATTCGATACAAGGGAATTTGAAGTTTATTGAACCTGTCTGTTTCAATGGGAGCAGTTTAAATGTATCTGGTTTAAATATATAGAGAGAGACTGACAGAATAATATCAATCTATTTTCTTATCCTATAGGATCTCAGAATCCCAGGAACCATTCCAGTTCGACAAATCCATTACAAGGGGTAAGAGATAAAATTACCGGCAATTTTAAATCTGTTAACAGAGAAATAATGTGAGATATGTATGTTTTCTTTCTGTATTAAAACATCTGTAAAGGAAATCATTTGAAATAATATCAAATCAAAAAACACCCTTATCTGCATATTTAATTTCAAGGCCTCTTTATTAGTCCTGATACAGACAGTAACAGCGGGTATTTATACATGAATGAAGGTGGTACTTATTGCTGGGACTGACCTTCAGGTGTAATTTAAGGTGCAGTGCATTATTAATGTCACAAATCAATGTTCAATATCATTCCCTATCAAAACCAAGAATATTACGGCACAAAGGGTGGAAGATATTTTGTGAGACGTGCTTAGGATGCATGTACAGATAACAAGTAATGGAAATAGTATGGATATGGAGTGGTGAGTTAAAGTTTATTTAAAAGGTTACTCAAACCAATAATAGTGTAACCATTACCTTCCAAATACCTAATTTTATCCTGGCCAAGTTCCTCCGGCAGCCCAGTCCTCCTAGGTGACACCACTCCTGCTCACTTCAGCAGGAGGAATATCAGGGAGGACGGGGAGGACATACTGCCATTGATCACCAGTCGCCATCATACTATGTGTGTCGGTCACAGGTGTCCAGTATGTACAGAATTTACATTAACCAGCCGATTGTTCCAAACTGCTAATGGTGGAGTGTTTTAGTGAGAAAACTAGTAGAATGCCAACTGCGCCAGAGTGATCCATCGATAAACTTGGCTATTTCCTTGTGAGTCACAGCAGCTGGGCCAACTGAGGTGTGCAAGGGCTCCAGTGATGGTCAGAGGTGCGAGAAGTGACAGCCGCCAGTAGCTTCTTGTTATATACAGACCTAAGGCTGCTGGGATAGATGATGCCAGTGCCTAGTGGCCAAGACTCTGTGCATTATGATAGAGCAGTGTGGCTGCAAGTGATAATGCCAGTGCCCAGTGTCAGCCCAGGAAAGTTTTTGGGAGGCTGTGGCACAGTGGGTGTGTGTCAGTATACGTATGTGTGTTTGTGAGTCAGGATGTATTTTTTTTGAGTCAGTGTGTATTTGGAGTGTGTGTAACTTTAATATGCAAAGGTTTACTATAAAAAACCATATGCACATATATATCTATATGAAGTATTCTAAACATATATAGATATGTATATATATTTTTATGTTTATACAATATTCATAAATAATAATATAATATAAACATATACATACATTAGAGGAAAAACAAAGATAAATACAAGGTTAAATACAAATGTTCAATTTTAAGGTTTGGTGTGTTCCTTTACCGGTCCAGATGGCAGACAAACCCCCAATATTAAGTTTATTTTCTATTTTTCCCTATTAGCGAGGTCTTTCTCCCTCTCTGTCAGGTCCAGGGAGATTCCTCTCCATCTGACATTATCACATGTACAACTATTTCTGTGAATATGCCAACCAATCAAATGCAGCGATCACCCTGTAAAATGCTTATCCTGCCATTAGAGATAAACATTTTACAGGGTGATGTGTAATTATTTCTGCTGCCCTAGGCAAACAAACATCTGCCACCCCCCATGTGCTCTGCCCACCTTGTGACACCACAATGCCCTACCCATATGATCTGTCATATGAGCCACGCCAGTGCTGCACACAGTGTCTTTTCTCTGAAAAGGTAGTGTGTTTACATTAAAAAGCCTACAGGGACAGACTTTAGACACCAGAACCACTACATTGAGATGCAGTGGTTCTGGTGACTATAGTGTCCCTTTAATGTGAGGTAAATTAGAGATTAGGCCCATTAATAATATACTGGATTGCCTACTTACCACCAGATGAGGCCAAAAGGATAATGATGGCCTCTGGCTGCATTCTGGCTCCACTGGTCTGGTGATAAAAAAGGTTCTCTGGAGGCAGTGCTGACAAAAATCAACGAACAGGAAGCAGCTCCATTTTTGGGGCCCTTTACACAGATTACGGTCTGGGCCCCCAGGGTCCGACCGTTAGTATGCCTACAAGACCCATTCATAAATCCACCTACATGGCCCACCCATGAGTTCGCTCACAGGGAGTGGAGTGTATGTGTGTAGGGGATGTGTTATTGTACAGGATGTAATGTGTGTGTGTTCTTATGGAATGTAGTGTATATAGGGATGCAGTGTGTGTTTGGAATGCAGTGTGTCTTTCTGTGTGTGTGTGTGTGTGTGTGTGTGTGTGTATGTGTGTGTGGGATGCATTGTGTGAATCTGTGTTTGTATGTAAAAGTGATGCAAGGTGTGTTTCTGGGTATGTAATGTAATGCAGTGTGTATGTCTGTAAGGGGTGCATTGATAGTGTGTAAGAGATGCATTGTTTCTGTCGGTCTAAGAGAAGCAGTGTGTGCTCGTGTGCCTAAGGGATGCATGGTGTGTTTTTGTATGTAAGGGATGCAGTGTGTGTAATGGATGCATTGTGTACTTCTGTGTATGTGTGCAAGGGCTGCATTGTGTGTGTGTAAGGGATGCATTGTGTGTACGTCTGCGTGTGTAATGGATGCATTGTGTGTTTCTGTGTGAGTAGGGATTGCATTGTATGTTGTATGCATTGTATGTTTCTGTGTATGTATAATGATGTATTGTTTATGTGTGTAGTGTAGTGTAGTTTAGTAGACATGCAAGTAGGGGCAGAATTTACTAATACTAAGTAATCTTTACTTAGTATTAGTAAATTTGTCTGAAAGACCAGTTTAGGTCTTTCATCCTTTTGGTACATAGCTCCCTAATACCGTGGGAATTAGGGAGTTATCTACTAAGCGGCTGCAAGATGTAGCCACAGCTCAAATACGAGATGGAGTTTTATTCATTCGAATGAAATTCCGATCTGAACAAAGTCCCGAATTGTGTCCTAACACAAATGGAGAAACTGTTCTCATTCTGTTACGACGAAATTTGGTAGTTTCGCCGGTGTTTTGTCTAAGTGACAGGACATTCAGGAAAAGTGAAAGGAGGCTTTGCGGGAACACGGAGGAAAGGTGAGAATTGTGGGACAATTTCTCTGACCACCGGAAATGAAGCGCGCTTTGCTCCTCCGCTGGTCAGAGATGGTCATGGCGTAGGAATTATGTTATGTTTTAAAGAAAACTAGAGCAGACAGGAAGAAATGAAGAACAGGTCCTGAGAGAGGGAGAGAAGAGGAATCGATTAAAGAAAGGTAAGTTCGGAATGACAGCGCCGCTTTAATTTGATTGCTGGTTTCACTAACACATTTAATAGTCGTGGACCTGTTCCCCTGGGAGATTTGTATTAAAGGACCACTCTAGGCACCCAGACCACTTCAGCTTAATGAAGTGGTCTGGGTGCCAGGTCCTTCTAGGGTTAACCCATTTTTTCATAATTATAGCAGTTTCAGAGAAACTGCTATAATTATGAATGGGTTAAGCCTTCCCCCAAAGCCTCTAGTGGCTGTCTCATTGACAGCCACTAGAGGCGCTTGCGTGCTTCTCACTGTGAAAATCACAGTGAGAGCACGCCAGCGTCCATAGGAAAGCATTGTAAATGCTTTCCTATGAGACCGGCTGAATGCGCGCGCAGCTCTTGCCGCGCGTGCGCATTCAGCCGGGAGGAGGAACGGAGGAGAGAAGGAGGAGAGCTCTCCGTCCAGCGCTGGAAAAAGGTAAGTTTTTACCCCTTTCCCCCTTCCAGAGCCGGGCGGGAGGGGGTCCCTGAGGGTGGGGGCACCCTCAGGGCACTATAGTGCCAGGAAAACGAGTATGTTTTCCTGGCACTATAGTGGTCCTTTAACTAGGATTAATATGGTAAATTCACACTGCGATAAAATATCACATATCCAAAGGGTTTATAGGAGCTTGAAGAGTAAACAAGGCCATGTAGGTGATGCGTTTGATCACTTACAGTAAGTATAGCTTTGTACATGAGACATGATCAATATTGGGATATGCTGCTAAGTTCAATTCATTTATGTTTATCCCAGTTTGTTAGTGAGAAATACAGAGTTGGGATTTTCTCCAGATCGTCGGAGGAGGAATACTCCTGGCTGCAGAACCTGCTCGGATCTAAGGGGTTCAGGGATCGGGTTCAGGAGGTCAGACCCTGTTATATCTCTAACTCCGGGTACCGTCAGTTCACACAGGACGTGTCTCAATGCACGTTCGGGATCCTGTATCACACCAAGAACAGAGGGAGGATTAATATCACTGATGTGACGGACTCGCTGTATGACAAAGAGCTGGAATATCTGTCTGAGAAACTTGGTAAGACATACATTTGTTCCTGCATCCATTGAGCATTTTTTGCATTACTTCTGATTAAAAAATGATATAATCAAGAAGATACAACCAAATACGTACAGTGCAGAAAAGAAGAGAGTGCCACCATAGTAACACCTAATAAAGAAACAGGTTTCACCCCTAAGGATCTTCAGACACACTATGCCAGGTCTTTTCTACAATAGCCCAGGAGTGCCATTATCTAAATCGACTTTCCAAGTCTGCTGCTTGCAGGGTCCTCTATTCAATTTCTTACTCGATATTGCCTTCTGTCATGGTGTTACAAAGAGATATCTCTGCCGCTTTGGGGCAGTTTTAAATGTTTCATTGTTACGGTACGACATTGCAACTTGGCCACTGTGTAAAATAACCATGTTCATATTGATTTCTCAGGGACATTTATTTATAGTTTTAAAGGGACACTATAGTCACCAGATCAACTTTAGCTTAATGTAGTTGTTCTGGTGAGTATAATCATAACCTTCAGGCATTTTAATGCAAACACTGCCTTTTTAGAGAAAATTGATTCAATGCATCTCTGTCAGGAACGGCACGGGGATCCAATACGCAGAGTGCAAATAGGAGAACATTTACCGGGCCTTAGAATGGCCGGACAGAGAATAGTCAGGGACAAGCCAAGGTCAAGGGAGCCAGAAAACAGGTAAGCAAATAAACAAGCTGAGTCAAAGTAAAGGAGAACGCAGAATAGTCCAAACCAGAGCCAAGTCAAATACCAGTAAACCAAACCAGAGTATGCACTATAGGGAATAATCAAGCTATTCCTTTTTATAGTTGGCTCTTTAAGTGATGGCCACACCCCCAAAACATCCGAATTGGAAGGTTTTGGCGGGCTGTGACGTCATCAACATCATCACGTTGGAGTGCATGCGCCACGTCATAAAAATGGGCGGAGCTACCGCGCCCAGCGTCCGGACGGCAGAGACGAGAGGAGGGAGTGTGAGGAGTGTCTCCATCTGGTGGGAGAAGACCCACAGGCTGGATCCCTGCCTGGGCAGTGGCAGCAGGTACCCTGGCAATCTCTATGAGGAGGTGCTGATTGATCAAAATGGCGTTTGGACCCACCCCCACCCTTGCTTATTTCAGCCATCCCAATGCTTTCCCTGTGGGAAAACATTGGATTGGCTAAAAATAATAAATTCTGATGATGTCACCAAAGAGGTGGATCGGGGGCAGTCTGTTTTAACCCCTTTTAAGGGGGCTAAGGGGGGGGGGGGGGGGGGGGAAACACCTAAATGGTACTTTTAACGTTATAGAATCAGGAAAACATGTTTGTGTTCCAAAACCCATAGTGCTCCTTTAATGCTTTTAAGTATTTCATACAAGTTACATTTTAAAGTTCACTGCTCACTTGGAATATTCACTTCACTCACCTCTCACTTGGAATATTTCTTCTTTTTTTTTGTGTCCGATTAGTATATTATAGTCCATATTGAAAAGGATGGTATTAGTATAGATTGGTTGGAATACAGATAGACAGTCCATATGAATTTGGATAGTGTAAAAGTTTCCGTACCCCAGAACACTGGATTAAAAACAACACTCCATTGATTTTTTTTTATTGCAATTTAGTGGGTATTCCCTCAAAGAAAACATTTAATTATTTTTCCCGCACATTTTCTTCTAGGGTATTTGAAATAACAACTTGCAAAAGTTCAATTGCAAGTTCTCCCCTCATTCCCTGATACAGATATTCAGTCTGTGGCAGAGAATACTCGAATCAGAGACTTCTCATTGAAAAGCCTCTATGCTGGAGCTGTGAGCATTCAATCAGTGCTTTTCTAGAAGAATAGCATATTGAGAAGGTGGAAGACAGGCATGCTCTGTGGAGCTAACGAAAACAGTTGAAAACCTAATTGACAGCCAGGGAGGTGTTTTGTTTTTTCAATTATAAATAAAAGTGGGAATTTCTACTGAAATCAACCCTTATAAAATGGTCACAAACACTTAGTATTCGTAAATTCTTCCCCTACACACACTCCAGACATATAAAGCAGTTCAGCGACTGGGCCAGATTAAGAGCCCAGTGGGACTGGTGCTGAAAATTATGAGGGGCCCAAGTACAGAATCTTATCGACCAAAAACTCTAAAACAGTCCTACCTCCCAAGCGTCATGTATCTGGTGGAGATGTTGCTGAAGGGAAACTCATAGGATGCAGCTACAAGAAAACTCAGTTTCTCTTAAAATATGCTAATCTCTCTCTAATTCATGCTTTCATCTTTCAAGTAAATCCACACCCCCTAACAGCAGTGTCCAGTGAAGCAGTAAGTCAATGGCCACTGACACGGATCATGTAACCAAAACTCCAGAAAGGCACATATATGCCCAAAAAGGAGGCATGTCTGCCAAAGAATTTGAAGGCCAGCCTGGCATGAATGCATGTTAGGCTGCCTGCCAATCATGCAGGCTGGCCAACAGCATCCAGAGCTTGGCATAAATGCGTCTAATGATTTGCTCATTCCACGCTTTTGAAGGACTGTCCCCTAGCACTCCCTGGTCCACTTGTCTCCTTACCTCCTTACTAGCAGCCAGAAGCTCCTGGTATACAGTCTGAGACAGAGATAAGGTGGATGTAGTGGCTGTAGAAGAAAGGGAACATGCCACAGTGTTAGAGAGACCAAAGTCAGCATTACCTTAACTTATTTCATTTCAACTAGTCCACACATGTTTTGTTTCCACTTCTCTTCTCCATACTTAATTAAGAGTATGTTAAGAGTAGTTAGGGTTACCACCTTTCTTGGAAAAAATACATGCCTAACTAATTTGCATTACTACTCATGTAAGCGTGACATCACATGATGTAAATCACAAGTAGTGACATAAGAGAAAATTCTGTAAAATCACCAAAAACTACTAGTTTGATTCTGCTGTATAGATAGATTGCTCCCAGAGTCCCCATGTCGCCCAGTGTCCATGTCCCTATGTTTCCCAGTGTCCCCATGTCACTGGGAGACATGGGGACACTGAGACACTAGGGACACAATGTCACCATGTCTCCCAGTGTTTCAGTGTCCCTAGGGACACTGGCTGGGAGACATGGGGACACTGAGACATGAGGGACACATGGGGACACTGAGACACCAAGGACACTGGCTGGGAGACAAGGGGGACACTGAGACACTTAGGGACATCCCCTAGTGTCTGTGTTTCCAGGTCTCAGTGTCCCCATGTTTCCCTGGAGGCTGTCTCTGCAGGCTGGGAGGCACTGTCCAGGCAGCCTCAAATAAATACAGACATGGTGGCTTTTTTTTTATCAATGGGCCTATTCCATTAGCCTGGGCCTGGAGCTGCAGCTCCATCAGCCCCTATGTTAATCTGGCCCTGTTCAGCAAAATAAAGAGGATATAGAGCAAGCTGACAGCTGAAGGTTTCTCTTGTGTCATCCACAGAAATTCTGTTGGCCATCAATATTTCACAGCAGGATTGTTGTTACACTCCGGACCCCCAGATGTTGATGAATGGAAACTCCTCAAATTCTTTTAATGCAGTACAATTATGAAAGTTGTAGTCCAACATCTTCACTACCTTGTTTGGTAGAGGTTTTTTTTGGAGTATACAGTTGTAATCAAAATTAATCATCCACTGAATATCAGGTTTATTGTCAAAATCAAGCAAAACACATTGAAAAGATAAGCTCAACACAACGAATGCTTCAAGTGGTTTCTCCAAATTCAACTGAAAATGCAACTTATGACTTCTCCAGTTTCAAAATTGAATCCATCACAACAGCACAAATATGCAAAACAGATGTTGTCTCAAGCACACCTGATACAAATAATCAAGGGCTTCATTAGTTTCACCAGGTGTGCTTGAGCTGGAAAACTTAAAATACCATAACTGGCTAGGGGTTTATTGAGTGTCTCATTTGACTGCTTGTTAGAAATATAGCCAATTCAAAAGAATGGTCCACAAACTTAAGATGAGAGATCATTGCCCTTCACCAACAAGGACAGGATACAAAAACATAGCGAAGACACTGAATGTTCCTAGAGACACAGCTGAAAGCATAGTTTGCTAGTTAAAAGTTGAAGGAACAGTTGTTACACTACCTGAATGGGGCACAATAAGGAAGCTATCAATTGCTGCAACCAGATTTCTGAGAAGGCAGGTCGTGAAAAACCCTTGAGTGACTGCAAAATACCTGAAACCACTAAGGTTTCAGTGATCACAGTAAGGTGCTTACTAAATGCAGAAAGTTTCCATGCCAGAACTCCAATACCTACACCACTACTGACCAAAAGCAACAAGAAAAGTTGAACATGCTCAAAAAATCATTCAAATAAGTCACAGAAGTTTCGGGATTCTGTGCTGTGAAGTGATGAAACAAAACTGGAGCTTTTCAGCCCAATTGATCAGCAGTGTGTGTGGAGGCAGAAGAATGCTGAAACGAACACTCTGCCTGCAGTTAAGGATGGTGGTGGCTCTGTGAAGCTATGGGGCTGCTTTGCATTCTCTGGCACTGCAAAACTGCAGCGTGTAGAAGGCAATATGAAATACCAGGAAATCGTAGGAGAATATGTCACGCCGTCTGTGATGAAGCTGAAGCTTAGGCACCATTGAACCTTCCAACAAGACAATGTACTGAATAATCCAATGGAATGACAAGTCAGTAAATGAAACATATGACATACAATCCAACACAATCAGATTCTATATTACTTTGGTTTCCACGGTCATTGCTTTCATTTTAGAACTTTTCCCTAGATTCCCTGTTCTCCATAATGGTGTTCTGGTAGGAGTATTTCCATACAGACATGTCCCCCATTCTTCATGTCAATATTTTTAAGTCTCCAGAATAGGGCTGATGCTGTAGTCTTCTCTAATCAGTCTCACTCCAACCTCTACTGGGTAAAACAGAACCAGTGTTTACCCTTTTTACATTACCTTAAAGTTTAGGGAAGTTATAAAGGTCATAATATGTTTAATTATCCCACCTAAGATGTATAATAGTTTTTATATTTTATTTGTTACACAGGGAAGAAAAAAGTGGTTGTGGTGATTGATGATCTGGAGGACAGTGGATCAGAACAGAAGAACAGGATCCTGGCGAACCAGCCGAGCATTGGAAGACTGGCCCAAAATCTAATCCTCATTGGTAGCAAAGATAAAATGTCAAAAAAGAAGGACATCATATCCCACAGAGATCTGTTTGTCAATTCTATGTAACATATGGGAAATATCAGCTCTTATTATAAATTCACACTATGTAACTGCTGTTTGCTAAATGTACTGTCTTATTAATGTCGTTATTCATACTTTATAAATGCATTAAGTTGGTTGCCTACATTATGCAGTGAGATATTCACACTGAGAGCTCATTAATAATCATTACGTTTTACCTCTCTAAAGTGCACGTCACTAGACTTAAGTTTTAAACAGATTGCAATTTTGGAGCATTGGCAGGACTTTTTTTTTCCCCACTGTTACTGTGATTGACTCCATAGAGAATAAATAATAGGATCCATTAACTATTACGAAGAAACTGGTTTTTGACTGATTTCCAACTTTGTCGCTACAATTTACCAGCTGGTGCTATATTTTAAAATGTAAATCGTGCCTGGTACAAACAAGTTACCACCTAACTCCCCATACATCCAGTAAGAAAATTCATGTGCAGGTGTGTTGCTGGGCTTGAGCCAACCCCCTAAACCGAGACATACTTTGACCTAAGGTACTCTGGAGGGATCCAACAGAAGAGGTTCGAATCTTCTCAAGGCCTTAGGTGAAGCTTGGACATGAGGTCCCCACCAACACTCCTACAAGCCATAATACAATTAACTGGCTAGGGTCTCTGGTGTCTGGAGTCCCCTCCTGCTGTCCTTTCGTTCAGTATCAAACTTTTTTTTATTGTTTTTATATTTTAACTATAAGTAAGAGTTTCCAATAACCTTTCCCTTGGTGCGTGGGATAATACGGAGGATTAACCTAAGAAGCAATGAGCAGCTGTGATTGGCTGAGAGTGTCTGCTGGCTGCTTTTTTATCACAATAAATTATAATAAACTTTATAATATTTACAATCAATTAAATTATAGTAGCAACAATAGCAAATAATACTCACATTAATATTCATTTACAATAAATGGCATAACTCACAATCACAGTGAGACCACTAGAGAGTAAAGTATTTAATAAAATCAAATTAATTTCTTCTTGGCCCAATTTCTATAAAAAATCTCTTCCCCTCCAATCTTAAATAAAAACTTTTAGATGCTAAAAATGATGATACTATTATGTAAGAATTTATAATGTAATGAAACTCTTTGGTGTTCAAAACCATGTTTAATATTACGTATATACTTCTCTATCGTTTGTGGTGGTTCTATCTATATAGAAAGACGACAAGGCAGATTACTAAGTAAATCCCATTATTTGTGCTGCAAGTGATTCATTTTGTGTTTTTGTTTTTTTGTCTTTTTATATTTCCATTTCTTTACACCCCAAGCAATTGCCACAATTAGGTGAATCTTTTAATAATTACTTAATAGGGTCTTGATTTAATATTTTTGGACACACTTTTCAAATTATCACAGAAAACTTTTGAAATTATAATAATGATATTTTTAGAAAGACCATTTAATGTCGAGAAAAACGGTATATAATATGTGTGAGTACAGTAAATAAGTAAGAGGAAAATTACAGCTAAACACAAACACAACAGAAATGTAAAAACAGCCATGGTCCTTAACGGTAAGAAAATATAAAAATGGTACCGGAGCCGGAAGATGACTTGTCCTACTCTTAACCCCATTTTACTTCCTTTTGCAACCCTTTCCAGGAGTTTTTTAGAGCAATTTTTGTGACCAAAAGTTCGGGTCCCATTGACTTCAATGGGGTTCGTGTTCTGGGTCAAGTTCGGGGTCAAGTTTGGGGTCAAGTCCGAGCCCGAACCCAGACTTTCTTTCAAAGTTCAGCCAAACCCGCCGGACCCGAACATCCAGGTGTCCGCTCAACTCTACTCTTAACTGACTAGACTTGGGACTGCAGTACCCACTTCTCTATAGGAATATGTATAGCTATTACTATTCCTTTTTTGGGGGGGAAAGCGAGAGGGGTTGGATCGATGTATTTGTCCATGGTACCCCATATCCCCATCTCCATGCCTGTGATTCTAGCTATCTTTGTATATATTTAGTTGGTTGTTCAGGCTAGATACATTTCAGCCTGATTTAGTTCAGATATATTCCAGTCTGATCTTTGGTGCCATCCAGTGCCTTTATCTAGGTACTGCAGCTTCCTTCCAAGATAGCAGGTAATCAGGTATCCATTTCATTTTTATTTTTGGTGGGTTTACTAGGGGGTTATCTTTATGTTTGTATTCATATTATTTTGTTGATCTGACTTGTTTTCAGTAACTCTGAGGCAGCATTTCTCTCCAGGTATCAATATTTGTTATTGCTTTTTTTTTAACTCTCTAATTATTTTGTTCTGGGTTGTGTTGTATTTGGTGAGAATCCATCTTTGTTGCCTTAGAACATCTAAGCAGGCCTTTATCATCGCTGACATATATTCTGAGAGTTAGTGTTTGCCAAGAGCATCTTTAGAACCACGTAAAGGTTGTGGATAAAGTGGGGGAGGGAGTGAAAGGACAGGACAGGATCTGTGTTTGTTATGAGAACAAAAAAAACTCAAAACATTCTAAATTGCACTAGCATAATTACATTAAACACACTTTCTTTATATCAATTCGTTTTATTGAGATTTTCCAAATTATACAAAACAGACAGTGTAAACAATATACCAACACAAAAGAGAGAGCAGGATGGATGACCTCTACTGATTATATAATTTAAGTTTATTTTGTCAGAAATGTATGTTAAGCAACTTATTTCTTTTTTATTTTTTTCTCTTTTTCTTTTTCATTGTGTTGTCTAGTCAAACTGTAAGGTTTTGTGAATGTAATATGTTCATTCGTCTATGATGCAAGCTATACATTTGGATAAAGAGATGTTAATCATAAATGTATATAAACAAGACACTTGTGAAAATTAATAAAGATTTATAAATATAAAAATAAAATACATATGTTTGGTACCTAACTCATGGCCTGTAATATCTGTCCATGTGCCAAATCCAGCTTGTTGCAGCTTGCAGCTATAGTCTTCTTTTTAGGTTACTTGATTTAGCCAAAACCATAGCATTGTACCTGATGTATATGGGTTTCCTACATGGCTCTATACAATCTAAATACTATATACCAAAAGAGACCATTAATAGGGCTAAAACAGTCTTGTATGATGTTATAGGAATTGTAAAAAAATATCTAATATTTTTAAACTATATTAAAGCCTAATTAAACCTCAAAAAGAAAGAAGAGTAATAATTATTGTGTCATCATTGTTTATATTTGCAGGATTACACTGTGTTTCTGAATATGTTAATCTATATGAATGTGTCTGTATTTATTTGCTGAAGTAACTTAATTAGAGTCTAATATTAATTAGACTCAATTAGAGTCTAATTAGAGTCTAATAAGTGTCTAATATTACTGTGTGAGCCTGGATTGTTATTATTTCACATTAAACACTTCCTTCAGGCTTCCCAAAGCTTGTTCTTTGTCTATCTGTTTCCATTCCTCTGGCAGTTCAGCTGGCTCAGCATCATATTCTTCTGCAAACCTTTCATTGAACTTCACAAAAATATATTTCCAATAATCAGTGGACTCAATGCTGGGGTCAGGCTGGATGGACCAGTTTGGGTAAAATGTACGATATTCCTTGTATGGATGATATTTTTCATTTGTATCTGCATTTTTAAATGTATGATTAGATGTAACACAAGTAGAGCATATATCAGTGGTCAGTCTAGAGCTATAGCTATTTATAATCCTTCCCAATCCTTTAGGTCTGTGAATGGATGCAAAGTGCTCTGTATGATCGGACCCTCCGGCCTCACATGGGACTGTACAGAACGGACACTGCTTCCCACATCCAATCACCTTCTTCAGCAATTCATCCTTTGGCTTCAGTGTGACCTTGGAGAGAATGGATTTCACAGTAAAGCATTTCATTTCTGATTTCATGTGTTTTTCTGTTTCTGAAAGTAAAGTCTGAATGTCACCAGAAAACTGCTCAACATCTGCATTGTTCCCAAATGTTATTATATTCATTTGATTCTTTGAGATCACTAATTCTTGTTTTAAGTCTTCACAAATGTTTTTCAACATGTTATCAATATTGGAACTTTTCAGACAATTTTCACTTCTGAGAACATCTCGGGTTTTTCTAACAATCTCAGACAGGAGATTTGTCTGTAAGGTTTCTAGCTGTGAATTGTTCCTGTATTTATCCGAGATACGTTGAGATATCCAGCTTTGCAAAAAACTCTTGTATGAAATAATGTAGTCCACATATTCCCCAGATTCATCCTTTTCTAACAGATCCTTCAGCACAGCAGCCTGGAAAAAGGATCGACTTTTAAACATCATATTGTCAGAATTGTTTAAAATATCGTCCACTATTTTCTCCCCAAGATGTCGGTCGATGTATTCGGTAAAAGCCGGCTTCAGACAAAGATCACAGAATTCTTTGGCTCTCTGCTGACTTTGGTCTTTCTCTTGGTAAATCCTTTTAAACATTGATAAATACTGAGGTTTTACTTTTTCCAGACCGATATTTGGGTCATTGTCTTGGATAAAATCATCATGTATCTTCTGAAATGCAATAGCTGCTCGACCAGAAATTAGCAGCTTGATTTGTAACTCAAATAAAGAGGAAAAATGAAGCTTTTTAACATTCTCACTCTTCAGTTTATGATCAGTTAAAGTCAGCAATTCCTTGAAGTAAGTGTCGTGATAGTCCCATTTTGTGTTGACTTTCTCTGCAATAGATTGTTCACACGTCGCAATCAGTGATACAGCGAGATCTGTTATTTTATCATAGTATTCCCGGCTGATAAATAGTTTGTTACGTTTCAAAGAGAACCAAGACACATCAATATAACTTTTATGCATTGCAAAAGAACTTTTCCCATATTCCCTTAAATCTTTAATCTGCAATTGTTGCAATCTGTTATTTATATAAGATCCTTTCTGGCTCATGTGATTGAGCAGCTGATTTAGAACAGCTTGACTTATGTTGCATCTCTTTAAAGACTCAATCTGTAAATCTGAGATTGTGGTTCTCCACATGGTATCAAATTCCTCTTCCAATTCTGTGTCACTGAGCTGACGGTTGCTCTCTCTGCAGGTCTTTAGCAGATCAGTAACTTTACTTTCAATAATTTCCTGATATTTATTCTGGATACTCTGAATCTCAAGCTTCCCTTTCTGGATACCGAGAGCCTCAGAACACTTGTTACGTGCATTTCTTTCCAGTTCCTTTCTCAGAAACTGCACACTAATGAAAAAATCTTCTCTGTATCTCTCAATAAGATGCACATTTTCAGATTTATCTTCAAAGTACTTTCTTAGATTTTCTGACATTCTTTTTTCTTCCTCACCCAGGACCCTGTGCAGGTCATCCATGTAATTTGTTAATGTTTCTCCCTGTAATGTATCTGCTGACTGATTCCTAATCTGTGTCTCTGTGTTAATCACCCAGCTGTGCACGGCTTTGGTAAAGTCCCATTCCCATTGAGAGAATTGTATAGACAACTTGTTGTAAGCTTCGGCCACCAGACTGTTTCTGAAACTAAATATAAACTTCTCGTGTTTTACTGCATTCCACAAACTGTTTATCCATATAATAAACTCCTTAATATTATAGGCCTTGTTTGAATTGTTTTGTGGTTTCATGAATTCAAATAAATACGTTTTCAGTTCAGAAACATTTTCACTATATCCACAGTTTACTGGAGCCATGGGTGGGACTCCATGCCACAAGCCGGGAATGTACCAGTTGTTTTTATTGAGATCATAATCCATGACACTATTAAATGTTGTGATTCCACTTTTTTTTTCCATATTTGCAGCGGTTTTTGTTATTTCATCCAATTGTTCCAGAAGTTTCTTTCTGTCTCTCATGTTCTTCTCATGAGCGGACACATCACTCACATTCTGATGAACAAACTGGCAGTTTGGTTTCTTTCCTATTTCTTTCATTCTAAGAAATGCATGGACCACAATCTGCAGAATATCTTTCATTTCGGCCATGTTTTCCATGGCCATGTTAATTATAGTGATATCACTCAGCCCAATCACTAGTGTTGCCAACTCATTGTCATGTTCATAGCTGTCTTCTAGAGAAGCCAATTCAGGAGCTTTCAGACCTTCAGTATCAATCACCATAATAAAGTTACAACCCAGTTCTTCCTGGAAGTCATCTTCTACTTTAATAAGTGTCATGAAAGCCCCTCGTGTACATCGTCCACTAGACACTGGAAACTGCAAACCAAACATTGTGTTCAGAAGGGTGGATTTCCCCGTACTCTGAACTCCCAGCACAGTGATAACTCTCATTGTGCATTGTCCTCCGGTCTTGGTGTCCAGCTCCATCAGGACATCAGTTATCCACCGCAGGGGGATGTTGGAGGCATCTCCATCAATCAGCTCCAATGGGAATCCATCCAGCAGGAGATCAGCAGCTATTCCTGGGAGATTGGTAAACTGTCTCCCATCTTTCTGAATTTGTTTTTCTCTGTACATGGAACATTCAGCTACATATAACTGCCCCATCTCACGCAGGAAATGCTCTATACCCAAAGAGCTGGCAGATATTTTCTGATCTAGCTGTCTTAGTTCTTCAGAATTCTTATTTTCATTGTTACATTTATTGTTATATTCTGTCTGTAAAGCTGACAGATTATCCCGAGCGATTGAATCAAGTTCCATTTTCATCCATTTAAAAAAAAAGAGTTTCTCTAGATGAGTTAATTGAACAAAAGCATCAATAAACAGCATAATACCACTGGGAAGATCACAGGCATATTGCCTTTCCTGTAGTAAAATACGTTGATTTATCAATTCACACTGATATTCTTGTGAATCTTTTCCTCCTTGTTTTTTCATTCTACACATTTCTTTTTCTATTTGAGACACTTGTTTCCACAGATCCCCCTGCAGACTCGTTGTTTCCTTCTTATACAAAGTAACATCTTTTATTTCCTGTGTTATTTTCCCAGCATGCTCTCTGGCTTTACGGCATTCTGCAGAACTTTCATCTACACAGATACCAAGCTCACTGGCCTGTTTCTCCATATTCTGAATTTGTGTTCTTTTAGCAGAACTATGTTCTAAACAAAATTTAATAACTGATTTAATTTTTTCCACCATAACTGTATCATTGTCAGTTATCTTTTTTAGCTTAATATTATTTTTTTCCATTTTTAGCTCAGAAATAAATTTTTGCATATTCTGAAGTTCCTTCTTGTTAAATTCTTTCCCAGGAGAAATTATTAAATAATACTTTGTGTCTTTGTTATTACAGTTTGATAACAGTCTGAATTCTCTCTCCCCGATGCTCTCAGTAAATATAAACACAGCTGATGAGACCCGGGTTAAGAAGATGAACTGTGTCCAGTTAGACTCCAGGTCTCCACGTAGATTGGTCACTGCGATCGGTTCTGGGAAAATGTCTGACCTTTCACTTCCAGAGGGAAAATACCAGGACATTTCCACGAATCCATCAGATACTTTCCTCTCGATATTCCCTCCTTGCATGTTGTCATGTACAAAAAAGTCATTATGCTGCTGAGTTGGGCTTAGAACCTGATTTACAATTTTAGATTTGGATAATTTGCTTCCCCCCATTCTGACAAAAGAGAAGGTCGGCATGGGAATATTCACCACATTATCTTCTATAAACCCTTTACTGGCAGCTAATGATGGAGGTCTCCACCTTTTCACAATGTCTCTCATTGCCCATAGCATGAGGGTGCAGCTTGTACTTCCACCAGCAGGGAGCAGCAGAGGGACAGCAAACTGGCACATGGACATCTTGGTTACAATTTCCTGCCTTAGAAAATCATCTGAACAATGGAGGAGAACACTCAGAACATCCAGGGGGTGAAGAGAAGAGGACTCGGTGTTATTATCCTCCAAACTAAGAGATGTAAACAATTCATCATAATCACTGTTATCTTCTTTAGACTTCAGTTTAGATGGGTTGTAATGGGTGTTCCTGGCGGTCCTGTTAAGAGCCAGCAATTTTCTTATGAAATGCCATGGAACATCTTGGACAGTTTCAGGGTCATTGTCCTTTATATTCGTTTTTTCAATGTTCAGTATATTCTTTAGCGTAAGCTTCAACACTCTGTAATCTTCCATTCCCAGCTCTTCTAGAAATTCCTCAAAAAACATTTTTTTATCTAAAGTAAAAGTAGAAAGGCATTACAATAAGCATCCACTTATTTTCAAATGTGTTTACCTATAATAACATCTAGCAACTGTACTAGGAAGTTTCTAATTTTTTAATTTTCAGTTTTAATAAAAATAGTTTTTCTTGCCTACTATATTAACATTAGAATTCAAGAGTTATGTAAATTCATTACAATATTGCTGCATAATAATATACCTTCTGTATCACAGTCAAACAGTAAATCTCCATGCTATAATATTCCTTCAGATACATCTGTTTCGACCAGGAAACTGTTGAGATCCCTCAGCTAATCCTGGGCCTCCAGTTTATTTTCAAATCCCCCATATACCTATTGGTGGGTAATATACAGATATAAATTTTTTTTATAATTCTTTATTTTTGAATACAAGAATGCAGCGTTGCATATCTGTTGCACATATGTAAGGTATACAGCACGGTTTGAAATAAGTGTGTTGGCTGCTAGTCTTATACATTGACATATATAGTGGCCTATGGCATTACATTTTGTGGAATCGTCTGCTTGAGAGTCTCCTTGGAGCTGGGTTTGAGCCGCACTGTATTCCAGTTTTTAGGGAGCTTCTGTCTTGGTGTGCCCATCTACTTGTTCACTCCACTCTGAACTGCTGTTTTGTTTAGAATGGAGTGAAGGGCAAAAGACAAAAGTAGAGAAGAAAGGGGTGGGGTGGGGTGTGGGAGGGGAAGGAGGCGGGAGGGCTGCTAGGGGCACTGGCACCATGCGGGGGTTCAGGTGTTCCTCTCAGATCCCTGTGTGTGTGTTTACTGGTTATGTGTGTTTTTTTCCAGGAAGTCCTCCCATGGTTGCCACACCTTGATAAAGGATGCATTGGTACTACGCACCTGCGCTGTCAGTTTGTCCATAAGGAAGTTGTCCTTTATTTTATTTATCAATTTGTGAAGGGGAGGATTGTCTGCATTGAGCCATTGTTGGGCTAGAGCCCGTCTGGCCGCTAGTTTCATTTTATTTACTAATTTCTGTCGTCGCGCCGTGAGGCCATCTAGCGGCCTGGCTAAGAGATATATCCACAGGTCCCTATTTACCAGTCTCTCCAGGACATTAGTTTTTCTATTTCTATCCAGTAGCTCTCTATCTTGGGACATGTACACCACATGTGGATGTTGTCCCTCTTGCTCCACATCCCCTCCAGCATATATCTGTGGGATATCTTTGCCCATTCTATGTAGTTTTACAGGGGTGGTATACTACCTCAGGAGAGCTTTGGTCTGAGAGACCTAGCCAGAAAAGTGTCTATTTTGTTGGACTTCTCGTAAAAGAGTCTCTTAGATTGGATTATGTCTCTGCTTACCTCATCTAAAAGGAGGTTTTGCAGCATGTGTCTGATGTTCTCCAGGTCGCCTAATTTGTCTTGTGTGGGGTTTTGTTTATGTTGCATTTCTGTTTTATTTGGGGCCTTTTGTAGTTCTGCGAGTCTTTCTGCTTTTTGTTTTTTATTGTGTGTAGCTATCTTTATCAGCAATCCTCTCAGGACTACCTTATAGGGATGTTTCATCGTTAGAGTTAATCTGGAAGTAGGTTGATAGCTCTGTTTTGAGCCGCTCTAGGATCACTGGATCCCGTAGGAGGGAGTTGTTTAATCTCCATCTCCAGGGTGCATGCGATCCTGGTGCCCTCAGGGTTAGCGCAATGTCTGCGTGGTCTGACCACTATATAAGGTTTATTGCAGATGTCCGGATCCATCACATTCCTAGCTGATTTGTGAGGAACAGGTCTATTCGAGAGTATGTGGAGTGCGCTGCCGAATAGTATGTATAATCTATGGTGCCCGGGTGTTGGGGTCTAGAAGGACTGTGTTTTGCAATAATCTCTTAAGGAGAAGATCTTGTCCCCACCTACCCTGAGATCTAGTTTGTCCCGCCCTGCCGCTGCGGTCAACCGCCGGACACGGCGCTGCATTTAGGTCCCCTCCCAACAGTATTAACCCCCCCCACCCGTCAGTGAGGTTATCAGGGTTTCTAGTGTCATCCAAAATTGGGCATCTAGGGCGTTGGGGCCATATACGTTTATGAGGTGATATGTGGTTGTGTTGATTGTGCCTGTGAGTGCTATGTATCTGCTGTCTGTGTCTCTTTGTATAGGTTGCACCGTAATAGGGCATCGTTTGTGTATGATGACTTCTTCCCCCCCCCCCCACCCTGTGTTTTGCGGAGTGTTTTGCGTAGTATGCTCTTGTGTATACATGGTCTGTAAATTGTATCTTAGAAGTGCTTGTGATGTGGCTCTCCTTTATGCAGGCTATGTCGGCGTTCTGTCTCCGTACTTCTCTAAGTAATAGTGTAGCGTTACTTACCTTAACCGGGGGCCGGTCGCGGTCCTCTCTTCAAGCCGCGCGCGGTCCTGCGGCTGCACGAGCCGCGCGCGGCTCATCCAACTGCTTTGGATGGAAGGCGGGCAGTGAAGGCGGTCACGTGTCCCGCCTGAAACTAAGAGCGCGCCGCGAGTCTCGGGCGCGCTCTTAAAGAGACAGTGGGAGCCTAATTGCCAAAAGGCTCCCATTGGCTCCTGTCATACCACACTCCCTGTACAATTACCTATAGGGGGTGTGGAAGTGACAGGAGCCAATCACTTTCGTTTTAAAGCTATTTAAACTTACCTTTTTCCCTTAGCTCGTTGCCCTATCGTGGTTTCTGTTTCAGTTCCCTTTAGCGCTTGTGGTGTTCAGTTGTGTTTTCTCGTATTGACTTTGGCTTCGTATTCTGACTTCGTTTTCGCTTTATCCTTATCTGTACTGTTTGCCGGCTTGCTGTTTTCCGTGTACCAGACCCCGGCTTGTCCTAGTTTACGCTGTCTCTCTGTGCCCTTGACCTCGGTTTGTTCCTGGCTCTGTCTCCTCTCATATACGTCGAGTCCGGCCATTCTAAGGTCCGGTAGACGTATCTCTCCTCTGTATTTGCCTCTGTTTAGCTGGATCCTGCGTGTAGGGGTATATTCTCGTTACATTACGATAGGGCCATGGACCCCGCAGATTTAGCTCAACAGATGGCGTCCCATGAGGCAAGATTTGTAGAGCAGGATCACCGTATGGATCAAATAGCTCAGGCTCTCCAGACGCTCCTAGCTAGAACCGTTCCAGCAACTACACCTAACCCTCCTACGCCCCTTCTCCCTGAAGTATCTACTTTGCCTAATACTTCGGCCCATTTAACACCTCCTCCTAGGTATGGAGGGGACTCTAAGACTTGCAGAGGGTTTATTAATCAGATTGAATTTCACTTCGAAATGTATCCACGTTCATTTCCCACAGAGAGGTCTAAGGTTGGGTTCTTTATGCACCAACTTACCGATAAGGCACTTGAGTGGGCAAATCCTATTTGGGAAGCTAATGGACCTATGGTACATGATTTCAACAGTTTTCTTACGGCTTTTCGTAGAACTTTTGACACAATGAAAAGGTCAAAGAATGCCGCGAGAGCATTAATGAGAATTAAACAGGGTTCTAGGTCTGTGGCTGATTATGCTATTCAGTTTCGCACTCTTGCTTCGCAGGTAGATTGGACCAACAATGGGTTAACTACTGCCTTTATGGAAGGTTTGTCAGATACGATATTGGATGAGGTAGCAGCTAAGGAGCTTCCTATTGCCTTAGAGGACCTTATCGATTACCTCATTGATATTGATAATAGAATTCGTGACAGGCTCTATACCAAGAACAGGAATAGACGTTTTGTTACACCCATTAACCCCAGAGTTAATATACCAGAGAGTGTTAAAGTGTCTGAGGAGGAACCTATGCAATTAGGGGTTGCCAAACTCTCTGATACTGAGAAATTACATAGGAGAAGGGAGGGACTCTGCCTATACTGTGGTAGGAGAGACCATATGGTAAAGGAATGTCCTTTACTCCCGGAAAACTCTCGCACCTAAGACCTTATAGGGGACTGGCCTTGGGTGTGATATCTAAGTCTCCTAAATTGCCTCCTAACCGCTTGCTTCTCCCGGTTTCTTTATATATGGGAGAGATTTGTATAGTTGACAACATATATGCTCTGGTTGACTCTGGGGCAGCTGAAAATTTTATAGACTCTGGCTTTATAAAGAGAAACAACATTCCCATCAGAGAGAAGGAGATACCCTTGGCCGTTGAGGCCATAGATGGTAGACCATTAAGTTCTCCAGTTGTTACTCATGAGACTGTACCATTACACATGTACACAGGGGTTTTACACTATGAAACCATTCGATTCCAGGTCATCACCTCTCCCTCTTCACAGTTAGTATTAGGGTATCCATGGTTACGTGCTCACAATCCCATTTTTGACTGGGAGACAGGGCAAATAAAATCATGGAGTGAGGCCTGCCACGAGTCTTGTACGTTGGAAGTCACCCCTTTGAATTCTATTGAGGTACCTACCAGTCCTCCTTTGTCTACGGTTATACCCCCTCAGTACTTATCTCTAAAGACTGTTTTCGATAAAAGGGAGGCTGAGAAATTACCGCCTCACAGACCCTATGATTGCGCTATTGACTTGTTGCCTGGCACTATACCTCCAAAGGGCAGGGTGTACCCCTTATCGGTTCAAGAAAACCGTGTCATGGAGGAGTACATCAAGGAATCACTAGAAAAAGGGTTTATTAGGAGATCCTCTTCTCCAGCTGGAGCAGGGTTCTTCTTTGTATCGAAGAAAGAAGGTGATTTAAGACCGTGTATAGATTATAGAGGTCTAAACAAAATCACTATCAAAAATGCATACCCTATACCTTTGATTACAGAATTATTTGACAGGCTGAAACATGCCACTGTGTTCACTAAATTAGACCTTAGGAGTGCATACAATTTGATACGTATAAAGGAAAATCACGAATGGAAGACTGCATTCAACACTAGATCCGGTCATTACGAATATACTGTTATGCCATTTGGGCTTTGCAATGCCCCAGCAGTATTCCAAGAATTTATTAATGATGTCTTGAGAGATTTTATTCACACATTTGTTATCGTATACTTGGACGACATTTTAATATATTCTACAGATATACACACTCATCACAGACATGTTACGACAGTTTTGAAGACCCTTCTTGCTAATGGTCTTTATTGCAAGCTAGAAAAATGTCTGTTTGACCAAACCGAAGTCCAGTTCTTGGGGTATTTGATTTCCGCTAAAGGTTTTCGTATGGATCCCCAGAAGCTAGCTGCTGTAATAGAATGGCCTCTACCGCAAGGTCTGAAAGCTATTCAGCGTTTTCTTGGGTTCTCCAATTATTATAGACGTTTTATCAAAGGTTTCTCGTCCATTGTAGCACCTATTACCCGTATGACTAAAAAGGATGGCAATACTCGTGTTTGGTCTACCGAGGCACTTCAGGCTTTTGAATTTCTTAAAACTACGTTCGCCTCTGCACCTATTTTACAGCATCCTGTCCCCTCACTGCCCTATATTCTTGAAGTTGATGCTTCGGATATTGGGGTAGGTGCTGTCTTATCCCAAAGAGAGTCGCCTGAGAAGCCATTGCATCCATGCGGCTTCTTTTCTAAACAAATGTCCAAAGCAGAGAAAAATTATGATGTGGGTAATCGCGAACTCCTTGCTATTATTTTAGCACTTAAAGAGTGGAGACATTTGTTAGAAGGAACTAAGGATCCTATCCTCATTTTTACGGATCACAAGAACCTATCCTACCTTAGCGAAGCCAAAAGATTGTCTTCCAGGCAGGCTAGGTGGTCACTATTTTTGTCCCGTTTCAATTTTATTATCACCTATAGGCCAGGTGATCGCAACACTAAAGCAGACGCTCTGTCCAGACAGTTCGAAACTACTGACAAACAGGAGATTGATGTTACTCCTGTCATTCCCCCAGACAGGATAATAGCTACTACTATTTTGTCTATTTCCTCGTCCCTCTTGCAGGCCATACAAGCGAAACAAAGCATGGCACCTAGCGAGAGGCCTAATGATAAACTGTTCGTTGATGTTCCTGAGAGACGGGATATTATGTCATTATATCATGATACTAAGACCGCTGGACATCCTGGTATTTCCAAAACGGTGTCAGCTGTTTCTCGGTATTTTTGGTGGGATTCCTTACGAAAGGATGTCACTGACTATATAAGTGCTTGTACTACTTGTGCCTGTATGAAATCCTCCCGTAGAGTTCCTTGTGGGCTGTTGCATCCGTTACCCGTTCCCGAGAGACCTTGGTCTAACCTGTCCATGGATTTTATTGTTGAATTACCCCCTTCAAATGGTAACACAGTGATCCTGATGATAGTGGATCGGTTCTCCAAAATGGCTCACTTCGTGTCTCTTCGCAAGTTGCCCACATCCAAGGAACTGGCTCATATCTTCGCTAGAGAAGTATTTCGATTACATGGGATTCCCGTATCTATTGTATCCGATAGGGGTAGCCAATTTATTTCCAGGTTCTGGAGGGCCTTTTGTTCAGAAATGGGTATTTCTCTCTCATTTTCTTCCGCTTATCATCCCCAGTCTAATGGGGCTGCTGAACGTGCCAACCAGTCTCTGGAGCAATACCTCCGTTGTTTTGTGTCTCACCATCAGGACAATTGGTCTGACCTGCTTCCTTGGGCTGAATTTGCTCGGAATAACGCCACTCATGATTCTTCCGGCAAGAGCCCTTTTTACGTTGTCTATGGCCAGCATCCCGTTGTTCTTCCGGCTGCATTCTCCTCACAGGGCATGCCAGTTCTGGATGAGCATTTGGCTGGTTTGCGTAATACTTGGGAGCAGGTTCAGCGTTCTTTGGTGGACTCTGCTACTCGCCGCTTCATTGGACCTTATCGTATTATACATAAGGTTAATCCTGTTTCTTATGCCTTAGGCCTGCCTAAGAATCTACGTATTCCTAATGTTTTTCACACCTCATTGTTGAAACCTTTCGTACGCAACCGCTATACCCGGCATACTCCTCCTCCCCCTCCTATCTCGGTGGAGGGTCATGAGGAGTTTGAAGTGTCTGCTGTTCTTGACTCTCGTTTCCTTAGGGGTCGACTTCAGTACTTGGTACATTGGAAGGGTTATGGGCCTGAGGAGCACAGTTGGATTTCGGCTGATGCTGTCCATGCTCCCCGTCTTGTGCGCTCTTTCCATTCTCGTTTTCCTGCCAGGCCTGGTCCTACCCGCCCGGGGGGCGTGTCCTCAGGGGGGGGTACTGTAGCGTTACTTACCTTAACCGGGGGCCGGTCGCGGTCCTCTCTTCAAGCCGCGCGCGGTCCTGCGGCTGCACGAGCCGCGCGCGGCTCATCCAACTGCTTTGGATGGAAGGCGGGCAGTGACCGCGTGAGGCGGTCACGTGTCCCGCCTGAAACTAAGAGCGCGCCGCGAGTCTCGGGCGCGCTCTTAAAGAGACAGTGGGAGCCTAATTGCCAAAAGGCTCCCATTGGCTCCTGTCATACCACACTCCCTGTACAATTACCTATAGGGGGTGTGGAAGTGACAGGAGCCAATCACTTTCGTTTTAAAGCTATTTAAACTTACCTTTTTCCCTTAGCTCGTTGCCCTATCGTGGTTTCTGTTTCAGTTCCCTTTAGCGCTTGTGGTGTTCAGTTGTGTTTTCTCGTATTGACTTTGGCTTCGTATTCTGACTTCGTTTTCGCTTTATCCTTATCTGTACTGTTTGCCGGCTTGCTGTTTTCCGTGTACCAGACCCCGGCTTGTCCTAGTTTACGCTGTCTCTCTGTGCCCTTGACCTCGGTTTGTTCCTGGCTCTGTCTCCTCTCATATACGTCGAGTCCGGCCATTCTAAGGTCCGGTAGACGTATCTCTCCTCTGTATTTGCCTCTGTTTAGCTGGATCCTGCGTGTAGGGGTATATTCTCGTTACAAATAGTCTGCGTTTGTTAGGTATGTTGAGGCCGTTTACGTTTAGGGAGGTGAGTTTAAGCTCCATGTGGTGGTTCAGGTAGTGTGTTTTTGTACCTTGTGTTTAGCCTCTCTCCCGTCAGGTGGTGCTGCGTTTCCGCTAGTTTTTGGTTTGCGCCCCGGCAGTCCCCCGGTGGTTGGTGTTGGGTGGAATTCTTATCGGTAAGAGGTTGGATGGGGTGGGAAAAAAGACATATTGGGGTAAGAAAACATACAGTGCTTGCATTGTTATAGAACACAAAAAATGGTGATTTGGTGTATTTGTTTCTGTTTTACAATATATAATTTCAATTTTTTTTTTCAACCTGTCATCTCCTCACCCCCCTCATTTCCTAGTGTCTCCTATACTGTGGGTGTAGTGCCCCCATACTGGACTGGTCCCTTATAACTTTCTAACTATCATTAACATAACAGTTAACAGGTCCATTTTATTACTTGCGTGCTTCAGGTTTTGTTAGTCAAGGACCCATTGCAGCGGACAGTCACTCAGGCTAGGTTGGTCTTGCCCTGTCCTCCATCCATTCTCCGGAAATTAGGCCCAGCGCTCTGGGGCCCCTTGCTGGTAGGATGAGGTTGTCAAGCACGTCAATGCCCAGGTCTCGCAGGAATCCTCAGGTAGGCCCCGTTTGCGCATGTTGTTGCGACTTGACCTATTGGAGCTGTCTTCCAACTCGATCTCCAGGTCGGCTACTCTTGTCAGGAGTGCATTGGTGACAGTGGTGGCATTGTTGTAAGCAGCCACTACATCTTCCAGGCGGCTTTCCAGGGCCTCCGTTCGGATGCTGATGGCTTGTATTTCGGCCTTTACTTCTCTCGCTGACCGCTCAATTTCCCCTGCCAAATAGCACTTGATGTCGGCTAAAGAGTTCAGGATGACATTGCGGGAATTGAGGCCGGTGTAGCTGGTGAGCCTGGGGAGATGTGCCTGTTGGGCTTTCCGCGTGGGCCTAATGGCGGTAAGCATGTCCGCCACCGAGGGGTTGCTTCCTCATAGTTTTTTGAGGGCTTTTCGGCAGGACATCTCGTTGGGCAGCTCCCTATGCTTTGGTGGTTCGCTGGGTACTCTGTGAGGGTATTTAGGTAGGAATTGTGCTATTTGTAGTGGTGGTTGCTGAGCTTCTGGTACGGAGCTCAGGAGCTAAGCTGCCATTACTCTTGGCGGCCAAGCCACACCCCCCAGATATACTTTTTTCCCCAGAAATTAAGGTAACTGGTGGGTTGAATAAGGATGTTGCCTGCGCACATCCATATCGGAGTTAATATGTTCTCTCTATGCTGTGTACAAAATAAAGAGAAGCTGATTATCTTACCATAAATGTGTGTGTGACAGCAATACATGACTAACACCCAAGAACCTGAAAAAAATTGCATGTGGTTTATGTAAGCTTTATAATAAGGTAGAGAAAATCTTCAATCACCACTATGGTATTATTATGCCCCAATTTACGTGCATGGAGTGGGAATGTGTCACGGTGTTGTACCCCAACACGCAAGATTTAGTCCAACAAAAGACAAGATAAAGCAGATAAGTCTTACCGGGCCTTAAAATGGCCAGACTCGACTAAGTACAGAGAAGTGACAGAGTCAGGAACAAGCCGAGGTCAAGGGAACAAAGAGACAGCGAAAACAAGAATTAGCCAAGGTCTGGTACACAGGAGTCAGGAAGCCGGCAAACAACACAAAACAGGGATAAAGAGAAAAACGGAGTCAGATACAAAGCCAAGGTCAAGCACGAAAAAAACACTATTGAACGATACAAGCACTTAAGGGAACTGAATCAGAAACCACGATAGGGCAGGGAGCTAAGGGAAAGGTGAGTATAAATACCCTAGTGTCCAATTTGATTGGCCCCTGTCATATGCACGCCCCCAAAACGTGAGTGTATGGGGAATGTGGAATTACATGGGGCAATGGGAGACTGTTTCACATTTCGGCTCCCACTGTCCCTTTAAGAGTGCGCCTGAGACACGCGGTGCGCTCTTAGAGCCAGGCGGGGCACGTGACAGTGCAGATGCAGGACCGCGCACGGCGGGAACAGAGGACCTCGGCCGGCCCCCTGAGAGGGTAAGTACCGCTACATAATTTTCAGTCTTAGAACAAGCATTTTCAGCTAACCTAGTTTCTTTAATTTTGTACAGACCCCATCTAAGTAAAACTAGAATCCAATTATTTATTAAATTCCTAATAGATCACATACACTGAATTCCTGATAGAATATGTCAGACAGGAATGATCAGCCCCTATCACTGCAAGTGCCAATCCCTTCTGCACACCTTAGTGGAGTACCTTCCACTAAGCACCAAATGCATCCTCCAGCATTCCTGCCCTTTCAAAGGAAGTCATTAAGATGACCTACAGTGACACATCAATTAGTGATATGCTATAATAAAGATACTTGAACAGTTGTTGGCACATCAAGTGTGCTGGGACATTTAATCCAGAAGGTATAATTTGTCATGAAGTGTTTGTAATGGCTCATATTACTCACTTTCTGGGAAGTGTCCTGAAAGGTTGTTAACAGGAGTAGTCCCAGAAGATTGGAAGTTAGCGAATGTTGTGCCCATTCACACAATAGGGAGGAGTCGGGCAACTATAGGCCAGTAAGCCTTACATCAGTAGTGGGGAAAGTGATGGAAACCATGTTAAAGGATAGGATTGATGAACATCTAAAAACACATGGATTTCAAGATCAGAGACAACATGGGTTTACTTCAGGGAGATCATGCCAAACTAATCTTATTGATTTCTTTGATTGGGTAACTAAAATTATAGATCAGGGTGGTGCAGTAGACATTGCTTACCCAGATTTCAGTAAGGCTTTTGACACTGTTGCACATAGAATGCTTATCAATAAACTGCAATCTTTAAGTTTGGATTCAAATATTGTTGAATGGGTAAGGCAGTGGCTGAGTAACAGGCAACAGAGGGTTGTAGTTAATGGAATATATTCGAAGCTTGGACTTGTCACCAGTGGGGTACCTCAGGGATCTGTACTTGGACCCATTCTCTTTAATATTTTTATTAGTGATACTGCAGAAGGTCTTGCTGGTAAGGTATGTCTTTTTGCTGATGATACTAAGATATGCAACAGGGTTGATGTTCCAGGAGGGATAAGCCAAATGGCAAATGATTTAGGTAAACTAGAAAAATGGTCAAGGTTGTGGCAACTGACATTTAATGTGGATAAGTGCA
This sequence comes from Pelobates cultripes, assembly GCA_933207985.1. NCBI lineage: Eukaryota > Metazoa > Chordata > Amphibia > Anura > Pelobatidae > Pelobates > Pelobates cultripes. The sequence goes on from OW240918.1 coordinate 150,587,091, forward strand.
AGATAATGCATCTTGGACGTAAAAACCAAAGGGCAGAGTACAGAATATTTGATTGAGTCCTAACCTCAACATCTGAGGATAGGGATTTAGGGGTGATTATTTCTGATGACTTAAAGGTAGGCAGACAATGTAATAGAGCAGCAGGAAATTCTAGCCGAATGCTTGGTTGTATATTGAGACGTATTAGCAGTATTATTATTATTGTGACAGAACCATCGTTTTTTGAGATTATATTTCGCCTTCCTCCATTCGTCTGTTTGTTCGGTTATTTCTACAACCCCCTTGTTTCCCCATGTTGTTTACCGAACGGCTACCGATTACGCGACCACCGAGAGGCTGGTGTGTGCAGTCAATTGACCACCCAGTATTTGCGGTTAACCGCAGCTTAATTGACAATTACTGGGTGGTCGCAGTTACACATAGCTGCCACACAAGGGCGGTGTTATGGAAGCCTCCCCGGGTAGTCAGCGCTTGTTCTACCCAGCGGCAGGACACCAAAAGTGGACACTTTGTATTCCAAGCCCTGCTGAGCCTACGGGTCTACAGCCCCGTTCGGGAACCGAACAGCGGAGCATTCGGGGCTTTTAGTCTTACAATGTATTCGGTGTAAAAGTACCCAGATAGCCTGATATGGAGCCTGTTCGTGGAATGAAAGACTTTGGCTCCATGGTGATTAAACTGTATTTGTGTGGTCTGAGCGCCATTCGCTTAATAATGTGCGCTCAGACCTTAGCTTCAGACCTGAGCTATCTGGGGATATGTTAAATGTATATATTTATTGTAACCTTTGTAACATGGTGTATTTTAATAGTAATACCTAGTCTAGTAACCCCACATGCATAATGGTGATTTGCCTTTGTTCTGGGAGATAATTGAATTACTTCTCAATTATCTCCAGGGCAGAGGGAAGTAAGCCAGGATGCATTGTGGGAATATATTGTGACTGTATGTCCTAAATTGATACCTGTCCATCCTTGGTTACAGTCTCCCATTTGGTCCCCCAGGGGAGTGTCCACCAGGTGGGAGACCTGCATAAATACGGGCGGGTAGCCCTCAGTAAAGCCAGTTCTTGTTTTACCCTCAATGTGGAGCTTGGTCTCGTTATTGGGGGGGATTTACTATACACAGTTAGAGACTGATTTCTGGGAACGTAAGCCTCTAGGAGATTATATCAGTTTGGTTGTTAGCCGCGATTCGTGGGCTTACTGTTCGTGAGTTTGGAAGACTATCACGGATGCGGTTCGGGAGATTGGCGCATTCCCCTGGCTTCAGTTCGTGAGTTTGAGGTCTACACGAATTGAATCTGCATTGCTAAAGAGGGGAAGCTCAACTAAACGGCGGTTTCACTCCTCTATGCCTGGAGTGTCTTAACAATTATGTTATTATTTACATAGCACCAACAAATTCCGCAGCGCTTTACAGTGGATTGACGAACAGAGATGTAGTTGTAACCAGACAGGTTGGACACACAGGAACAGAGGGGTTGAGGGCCCTCTGTTTGGGGACATTTTGTTTCTATGTTTGGAAAGGCACAGCAGGGAGTCTATCTGGTTAGCTGGGGATGTTGCAATCTAGACCACAGACAGAGTGGCACTAGGGTGGGACTATTGTATTGCATGGAGAAACCTCTGGTGTGGCAATCCACATTTCTCTGTTTAAATACCTGTCATTTGTACAACAAAGCTGCATTCGACTCCCCTCCATGCAGTGTCGGCTAATGTGAAGGGAAACCTATCTATAATCACTGCTTCACAGGACAAAGGGTCTCCACTGCAGAGAGCTATAACTGTTGGAGAGCTATAACCACTGCAAGGCACTATAACCACAGCAGTCTGGCCTAGAATGTAAGAGGTGCCCAGAGACCCCAGTCAAGGTTTGGCAACTGGGTCAAAAGTGCTCCAGCGTGCCCTGCTAGCAGTGAGGAATACAAGAGCTCCGTTGCATAGCTCTTTTACTTTTATTTTTTACATTTCTTTATGTTAAATATTTTATTATTCAGTAATTGTACAAAAATATATCAAACATCTCATATTATTATTTTGTCATTATTTATATATCGCCAACAAATTCCGCAGCGCTTTAAAATGGGTGGACGAACAGACATGTAGTTGTAACCAGACAAGTTGGACACACAGGAACAGAGGGGTTGAGGGCCTGCTCAATGAGCTTACATGCTAGAGGGAGCGGGGTAAAGTGACACAAAAAGGTAAGGATATTATTAGACTAGTGAAAGTTGCAAGATAGGAATCAGTCGGGAGCTATTAACAGTTTAATTGATACACTTTTATGAAGAAGTGGGTTTTTAATGTTTTTTTTGAAGTAGTGGAGACTGGGTGAGCATCTAACAGAGGAGGGAGTTCCACAGGAACGGTGCAGCCCTCGAGAAATCTTGAAGGTGAGCATCAGAGGTGGGAGTACGGACAGAAGACAGACGTAAGTCTTCAGCAGATCGTAAGGGCCTAGACGGGACATACTTGTGTATTAGGGAGGATAGATAAGTGGGAGCGGCATTATGTAGAGATTTGAAAGCAAGAACCAGAATTTTAAATTGAGCCCTATATCTTACAGGAAGCCAATGTAGGGACTGACAGAAGGGTGAGGCGTGGGAGGTGCGGGTGGACAGGAAGATGAGCCTCGCATTCATTATGGTCTGTAACTGCACAAGTTGGGAGCACGTAAGACCACTGAGAAGCGGATTACAGTAGTCAAGGCGAGAAAGTTATAAACTGCAATTTTATAAATATTTAAGATTAGCGCCCCATATAAGTATAAGTGATGCAGCCATTTATCTGACAATCTGTGGAGAAATTTACTTATTTAACTGAAATCTGTGAATAGTTCTGCAGCGGAGCCCTAGTCCCAGCAAGGACTCTTCTCCACTGGTCCCACCAAAATACATTCAGGAACTTGTAAAACAAGGGTGGTCCTTGTTCGGAAGATGAAAGGATTTCGTTCGTATGAAGTCTCCCGAATGGCCAAAGAGGAACCACATGAAATAACAGGGAAAAACACATGAATGGCGATAGTTTTATAACAGGGGGGGTACGGATAGCCATAAAAGAGAAATAAAAGTATCTGGAAAGCGTCCATTCCGCTCCAAGTTTCAAGTTAGTAGCTCTGCCCAGTGGGACTGGTTGCGAGATAGAGCTGCGTGTTAGTGAAAATGAACTGTTAACCTCGATATTATAGTATTAGTATTATAACTGCTTGTTACCAAAGAGGTAAAATGTAATCTCACGGATTCCTTTCACTCCGGCTGAAATTACTGCACTAACAGAGTAATTCACTTAAGGGAGAATTGCAGGGAATTCAAAGTGAATTTCAAATCGAAGGCCAGAGTAGCTGAACTGAATGTGATCTTTTTTCCAGTTCAGATATTTTGACCTTAAATGTGTAATTCACTTTGAATTCCCTGCAATTCTCACTTAAGTGAATAACCCTGAAAGGGACTTAAGAGGAGTAGATGCTGAGGGTGTGATTGGTTTGATTCTGCACCAAAGTACAAATCTAATAGTCTGCGAAAAAATTATTTACCTGAAATCCGTGAATTTTTCCAGGTTAGGAGCTCTGCCAGCTGTTGCGAGATAGAGTTGGGTGTTAGTGAAAATGGACTGTTAACCTCGTTATCTCAGTATTACAACTGTTTGCTCACAAAACGTTATTATTTAATCTCACAGATTCCTTTCACTTTCATTTTGCTGAAATTACTGCACACAATGAGGAGGACACAGTCCTATAGATCAGAGAAGTGAGGCATGGGGGGCAGCCTATAGATCAGGAAAGTGAGGCATGCGGGGCAGCCTATAGATCAGGGAAGTGAGACATGGGGGAGCAGCCTATAGATCAGGGAAGTGAGGCATGGGGAGCAGCCTATAGATCAGGGAAGTGAGACATGGGGAGCAGCCTATAGATCAGGGAAGTGAGGCATGGGGGCAGCCTATAGATCAGGGAAGTGAGGCATGAGATCAGGGAAGTGAGACATGGGGAGCAGCCTATAGATCAGGGAAGTGAGGCATGGGGAGCAGCCTATAGATCAGGGAAGTGAGCATGGGGAGCAGCCTATAGATCAGGGAAGTGAGGCATGGGGAGCAGCCTATAGATCAGGGAAGTGCATGGGAAGATCAGGGAAGGAGGCATGGGGGCAGCCTATAGATCAGGGAAGTGAGGCATGGGGCGGCAGCCCATAGATCAGGGAAGTGAGACATGGGGGAGCAGCCTATAGATCATGGAAGTGAGACATGGGGGAGCAGCCTATAGCACAGGTAAGTGAGGCATGGGGGGCAGCCTAGAGATCAGGGAATTGAGGCATGGGGGGGAGGCAGGCTATAGCTCAGGTAAGTGAGGGATGGGGGGAGCCAGTCTATAAATCAGGTAAGTGAGGGATGGGGGAGACAGCCTACAGGAAAGGTCAGCAAGGAGAAGGAAGGTAAAGTAAGAGAAGGAGCAGAAAGAAGAATGAACAGAAATTAGCAGGAAGGGACATCAAGGAGCAGAAAGGGCAAAACGTGGATAAGGACTCTCGCTTATAGACTAATATATAGTATACAGACGTGTGTTAAATCTCTGAACAATGAGCAGCTAAACATTCATGTGACTCATTACAATATCACCAACAAGATATACAAAAAATGTAAAAGAATGTAGCGCTTATGTAATGAATGAATAATCACCTTTTCATTTAAATTAGGAGGAAATTCCCACCATATCGTCAATTATATCGATACCTATAGGAGACAATAAAATATAGTGTAGATTGTACAAAGCTAAAAAATCTACATATGTGTGGTATACATGCACTCACAAACAGAGAGCTGTGGACCCAGCTCTGGTGTAAATCACGTCTGGGTCCATATAGGCCACCCACCCCTAATCAAGATGTCTACCTTGTCCTGGATAGGAAATAAATAAGCAAAGGATTGCGTAGTACTGTCTGTAATCTTGAAATTAGGGACAGAATTCCCAAGTGGGTACTTACAAACGAGGAGTCTCGATTGACTCTATGTGCAGGCGTTGTGCAGTTCAGGGACTAGACATGTGCAATTTGTTTCAGTCCGAATGTGAATTCAGACGAATTTCAGGCAATTCGGACATTCGGGTGCTTCCGAATGTCCGAATAGATGAATTGCCGAATTGCCGAAGTCCCGAAGTTTAAAAATTACCGAATTTCAGAAGTGTCGAAGTGCCAAAGTTCTGAAGTGCCGAAGTTCCGAAGTGCGAAGTTCCGAAGCACAGAATTGCCTAAGTATTAACATACTTACCCAGTGGAAGAATGAAGAATGTTACACTGTATACAATTTTAAATAGAAAGTACACAAACATAGCCAGGATTCAGCTGTAAGCATTTGCAACACTTACAACAATCACGTAACACACATTCATATAAAATTTAAGTTACTTAGCCAGTCAATGTAATGACAGGAATGAATTAGTAGATAACTCAATAATTCCCATGGTATTAGGGAGCTATCTACCAAAAGGCTGAAAGACCTAAATTGGTCTTTCAGCCAAATTTACTAAGATTATTTAGTATTAGTAAATTATGCCCCTATTCGCCATACCACAAGTAGTGGCATGTCTAGTAAACAGTGAGCAGTTTAAAAAAAACATTAAAAAAAAAATGTCCCCCCCCTCCTGAGCCCCAACCGGGACGTGCGAGTGGGGGCTTCTAACCTGAAGGGGGGACCTACCGCCGTTCAGGGGTGGGGGCCCTAACGTAAAATAAGGGGGAAGAGCTATAAACCCCCGCCCCCGGCCCCCACCCCTGAGCGGTGTGTCGGGGCCCTAAATCAGAATAAGGGGGGGGGGCCTAATGTCCTCTGGGCGGAAGTTGCCGAAGTGTCGAAGTGCCAAAGTCCCGCATTGCCAAAGTCCTGCATTTTGGAATGCCGAACCGAACCAAAAATGTTCCCCATGCACATGCCTATCAGGGACTGCACTCCTGTGTGAAGAATGATAAAATCGGGAACCAGGATGAAGAATATCAAATAAAATAAAATGTATTAACACAATCTATAAAATGAAAGGAAAGAGAGCACCCAGGGGCTCCCTGGCATTTTAGCATTTTCATTTAGATGAAGTTGTTATGGTGACCAGAATGTTCCTTTAATTTGCTTAAAGAAACACCATAGTGTCAGGAATACAAACACTTGACACTGTCAAGAAGGGACCAAGCATGGATGTCATTACAATTATGCCTCCCCCCTTGGGAAAAATTCCTGTTGACGCCCATGAACCTATACCCCTAATGGAAGCTGTAAAATGTAACTTGGATTCGGATCGATGTTAATGTAGAATCCTCTTAATTTATTCTTGTCTTGAGTTGATTGATATATATACGTCTTTTGTATATATAGTCTTGGGCCAAATGCTCGCCACAATAATATATGTCTATATTATTGAAAAGTACTAATACGCAATCTGACTTACGGTTTCTTCAGGTTTATTCTTAGTTACGGATACATAATAAAACAACAAAGGATGTTACAGGATAATGGATGTTCAACAGCAGATGGTAATTGCTGGACTTCTTTACATCCTTACATCTTTACATCGAGAGAGAAAGCCAGAGAGAGCCCAGAGCCAAGAGCCAAGAGCCAAGTGAGAGAGCGACCTTGTATCCCTCTGTTACTATATAGATGTGCTCATACTAACGTCAGCGTTTAACTCTAGCCATATAAGGACAAAAACCCCAAATCCACATTCCAGAGCTCTCAGACAAAGAAAGCCTTGTGACTTATACCATCTGTTACTTATGTCAATCCACATATCATATATAATCAATAGAAACATAGTATATGCAATATTCTACAGAAGCAAATTAGGGATAACAACACTTGAGAAGGAGTTGGGAATTGTTATAGACACAAACTATGCAACAGTGTGCAGTGTTAGTCACCAATGGCTAAGGCCCGTAAGGTATTGTCATGCATGAAAAGGGCATTCATTCTCGAGACAAGAATATCATTTTGTCTCTTTATAAATCACTAGTAAGACCACATATTTAATATGCTGTGCAATTTTAGGCACCTGTTCTAAAGAAGGATATTATGGCATTAGAAAAAGTGGAGAGGCGGACTACAAAATTAATAAAAGGAATGGAACATATCAGCTATGAAGAAAGGTTAACAAATGTAAACCTCTTTAGTTTAGAAAAACGTCGCCTCAGAGGGGATATGATAACATTATACAAATATATTCGGGGACAATACAAACCATTGTGTGGAAATCTATTCACAAACCGGACTTTACATAGGACACGAGGTCATGCGTTTAGACTGGAAGAAAGAAGATTTCGTCTAAGGCAAAGGAAAGGTGTTTTTACTGTAAGAACAATAAGGATGTGGAATTCTCTGCCTGAAGAAGTGGTTTTATCAGAGTCCATACAGATGTTCAAACAGCTACTAGATGCATACTTGCAAAAACAGAATATTCAAGGATATAATTTTTCAATGTAGGGTAATAACTGCTTGATCCAAGGATAAATCTGACTGCCATTCTGGGGTCAAGAAGGAATTTTCTTCCTAGCTTGTTGCAAAATTGTGCTTCAAACTGGGTTTTTTTGCCTTCTTTTGGATCAACAGCAAAAAACAAATGTGAGGAAGGCTGAACTTGGTGGACGCAAGTCTCTTTTCAGCTATGTAACAATGTAACTATATAACTTAAATCAGAATTGGTTCCTTGAGATTTTTTACTTGTCTTGTTCCAGTTTATATAGCAGTTGGGCATATTAGTGTAGTATTTTCTTTTGGACGTATGCAGAAACTAGCACTGTAAAACTGAGTAATTTGATTTTGGATCATTATGATTATTCTAATCGCTTTTTATGTATGTATACCTGGATTGTGCATTTTTTGTTTCCACCACTAGCTCTCTGTTTTGCGCATACATTTTTGGTCCACATTCATACATACACCTCTCACTTTTTGCAAGTCACACACTTTTCAGCATTCCACATTTTTGGCACTTGGTATTAGTTTGGTGTCACATCCACATTTTTTACACCTTGTTTTCTTATATTTGTGTTTGTTTCACTTGTCCAATCTTTTTATTAGCTATTCTTTCCTTATTGTCCGTTCCACACACACACACACACACGCACCCACACACCTTCCCTGAGTTCAATTTGCCAGTCTTACATCACACAAACTTATTATTATTATTATGTTATTATTTACATAGCACCATCAAATTCCTCAGCGCTTTACAGTGGGTGGACGAACAGAGATGTAGTTGTAACCAGACAGGTTGGACACACAGGAACAGAGGGGTTGAGGGCACTGCTCAATGAGCTTACATGCTAGAGGGAGTGGGGTAAAATGACACAAAAAGGTAAGGACAGTATTAGACTAATGACAGTTGCAGAAGAGGAATCAGTCGGGAGCTATTAACAGTTTATGTGATACACTTTTATGAAGAAGTGGGTTTTTAATGTTTTTTTTGAAAGAGTGGAGACTGGGTGAGCATCTAACGGAGGAGGGAAGCGAGTTCCACAGGAACGGTGCAGCCCTTGAGAAATCTTAAAGGCGATCATCAGAGGTGGGAGTACGGACAGAAGATAAATGTAAGTCTTCAGCAGAGCATAAGGGCCTAGACGGGACATACTTGTGTGTTAAGGAGGATAGATAGGTGGGAGCAGCATTATGTAGAGATTTGAAAGCAAGAACCAGAATTTTAAATTGAGCTCTATATTTTATAGGAAGTCAATGTAGGGACCGACAGAAGGGTGAGGCATGGGAGGTGCGGGCGGACAGGAAGATGAGCCTCACTGCCACATTCATTATGGACTGTAACGGTGCAAGTTGGGAGCATGTAAGACCACTGAGAAGCGGATTACAGTAGTCAAGGCGAGAAAGGTATAAACTGCAATTTTATAAATATTTAAGATTAGCGCCCCATATACGTATACAGTTGCAAGAAAAAGTATGTGAACCATTTGGAATGATATGAATTTCTGCACAAATTGGTCATAAAATGTGATCTGATCATAATCTAAGTCACATATCAGACAATCACAGTCTGCTTAAACTAATAACACACAAAGAATGAAATGTTGCCATGTTTTTATTGAACACACCATGTAAACATTCACAGTGCAGGTGGAAAAAGTATGTGAACCCCTAGACTAGTGACATCTCCAAGAGCTAATTGGAGTGAGATGTCAGCCAACTGGAGTCCAATCAATGAGATGAGATTGGAGGTGTTGGTTACAGCTGCCCTGCCCTATAAAAAACACACACCAGTTCTGGGTTTGCTTTTCACAAGAAGGATTGCCTGATGTGAATGATGCCTTGCACAAAAGAGCTCTCAGGAGACCTACGATTAAGAATTGTTGACTTGCATAAAGCTGGAAAGGGTTATAAAAGTATCTTCAAAAGCCTTGCTGTTCATCAGTCCACGGTAAGACAAATTGTCTATAAATGGAGAAAGTTCAGCACCGCTGCTACTCTCCCTAGGAGTGGCCGTCCTGTAAAGATGACTGCAAGAGCACAGCGCAGAATGCTCAATGAGGCGAAGAAGAATCCTAGAGTGTCAGCTAAAGACTTACAAAAGTCACTGGCAAATGCTAACATTCCTGTTAGTGAATCTACAATACGTAAAACAGTTTGCACAAGAGCACCTGGATGTTCCACAGCAGTACTGGCAAAATATTCTGTGGACAGATGAAACCAAAGTTGAGTTGTTTGGAAGAAACACACAACACTATGTGTGGCGAAAAAGAGGCACAGCACCCCAACATCAAAACCTCGTCCCAACTGTGAAGTATGGTGGTGGGGGCATCATGGTTTGAGACTGCTTTGCTGCGTCAGGGCCTGGACGCATTGCTATCATCGAAGGAAAAATTAATTCCCAAGTTTATCAAGACATTTTGCAGGAGAACTTAAGGCCATCTGTCTACCAGCTGAAGCTCAACAGAAGATGGGTGTTGCAACAGGACAATGACCCAAAGCATAGAAGTAAATCAACAACATAATGGCTTAAACAGAAGAAAATACGCCTTCTAAAGAGGCCCAGTCAGAGTCCTAACCTCAACCCAATTGAGATGCTGTGGCATGACCTCAAGAAAGCGATTCACACCAGACATCCCAAGAATATTGCTGAACTGAAACAGTTCTGTAAAGAGGAATGGTCAAGAATTGCTCCTGACCGTTGTGCACGTCTGATCTGCAACTACAGGAAACGTTTGGTTGAAGTTATTGCTGCCAAAGGAGGTTCAACCAGTTTTTAAATCCAAGGGTTAACATACTTTTTCCACCTGCACTGTGAATGTTTACATGGTGTGTTCAATAAAAACATGGCAACATTTCATTCTTTGTGTAAGCAGACTGTGATTGTCTATTGTTGTGACTTAGATGATGATCAGATCACATTTTATGACCAATTTGTGCAGAAATCCATATCATTCCAAAGGGTTCACATACTTATTCTTGCAACTGTATATATATATGTATATAATGTGGTTTATGTTAAGAAATAATCCCTGCAGTGCATGTCACTGCACCCTAACATGTCACTTTAAAAGTGAGTGCTGGTTTTTATACTTTGTATCAGGAGAGACATACAGTTACACAGAGAGACAGAGAGAAAGTGAAAGTAAAGCAGAGAGAAACAGACATGTTTCTGAATTCTTAGTAAACAAGCTGCTGAGCAGGAAGTCAGAGGACGACGATAATAAATGTTTTTTCTCCAAGTCCAAAAGTTCAGCTCATCATGATGGAACCTGCCGGTAAGTGGGTACAAAGTACATAGGTGAAATCAAAGTACGTCGAAAATAAAGGACAGATATAAAATGCATTCTTTCTAACTTTGTATCTCTACCAGCAGATTACTGTGAGTTTTATTGTAACAATTTGATCACATTGATCAAAAAGGGCTGCTAAAAAGTTTTTTAAAAATGATATATATGTATAATATTTTATAAAATAATTAAAGCATTTTATAATATATTATACATATATAATGCATATATATGATTTCATTATAAGTGTACTTAAAATACACTTATAATGAAATTATATATATGCATTATATATGTATAATATATTAGAATTAGTAAAAAGCAGATATGGTGAAAAAGTGCTATGGAAAGCTATTGGTGAAAGGGGGGAGTCCCTTTTATAGGTCTATAGCCCCTCCCACAACGTCAGGCCATGACTTCCAATATATATATACACACAAACACTTTTATTTCCTATGTATGTATAATATATTATAATTAAAGCATTTTATAATATATTATACATATTTAAGTGCAGTGTGATACATTAAGACAAACCTTTACTTTCTCAAGAAGCTTTAGCTCCCTGGTCTTCTTTCTTAAGGAAATACTGCACTATCATTGTTTTCTCCTTTTTCTCTTTTTGAGACACTAGATACTGTGTAACGGATAAAGATTCCATAGACGTATGTACATATATATGTTACACAGTTACATAGGCTGAAAAGAGACATGTGTCCATCAAGTTCAGCCTTCCTCACATTTGTTTTTTGCTGTTGATCCAAAAGAAGGCAAAAAAAAAAAGTTTGACGCACTTCAAATTTTGCAACAAACTAAGAAAAGAATTCCCTCTTGACCCCAGAATGGCAGTGAGATTTATCCTTGGATCAAGCAGTTATTACCCTACATTGAAAGATTATATCCTTGAATATTCTGTTCTTGCAAGTATGCATCTAGTAGCCGTTTGAACATCTGTATGGACTCTGATAAAACCACTTCTTCAGGCAGAGAATTCCACATCCTGATTGTTCTTACAGTAAAAAAACCTTTCCTTTGCCCTAGACTAAATCTTCTTTCTTCCAGTCTAAACGCATGGCCCCGTGTCCCATGTGAAGTCCGGTTTAGGAATAGATTTCTACACAATGGTTTGTGTTGACCCCGTAAGTATGCAAGAAAATACTTACTGGCCTTAGCCACTCCTGGCTGACATTGCACATTGTTGCACGGTTTGTCTATAACAATTCCCAAGTCCTAATTCGCTTCCATTAAGGGTATACGTTGCTTACGCCGAAGTGCATAACTTTGCATTTTTCTACATTAAATTTCATCTGCCATTTGAGTGCCCAGTCCCCCAGTCTATTCAAATCTCTCTGCAGCAAAGTAACATCTTGCTCACATTGTATTACTTTATAGAGTTGTATCATCTGCAAACACTGAAACATTACTTTCAATGCTTTTTTTTCAAGATCATTTATAAACATGTTAAATAGAAGGGGTCCCAGAACAGAACCCTGAGGGATACCACTTGCAAACTCTGTCCAGCTTGAAAATGTGCCATTAATGACAACTCTTTGTACTCTATTTTTAAGCCAATGTTCTACCCAAGAACAAGAGTTTTCATCTAGATCGATTTCTTTGAGTTTGAACACTAAGCTATTGTTTGGAACCAGGCCCGGACTGACCATCAGGCATACCGGCAAATGCCCAGTGGGCCGTGGTGGCCATCGGCCTAGGCCAACAGGGGAGGTCACAGGATCTCCCCTGCCGCTCCATGCAGGGCCGGCACTCGGATAGTGCCGCTGTTTTCCATGACGGACCGGTGGGGAGATCAAAGAACTCCTTCACCGGCTCACTTCCATAGACATGCGGCTGGGGAGGGAGAGGAGGACTCGGTGGAACTCTATCTTGCAGCTCTGCTGGGGTTCATCTCGCGTGATCCGGAGCGTTGCCATGGCAACACCCCGAGCACGCGAGAGTGACCTCTAGCCCACAGGCTAGAGTTTACTTACCACTAGTACCACCAGGGATGGCGTTAGAGTGCCGCCCCCCCATCCAAGGTACCATCATGCCGCTCCTCCCCTCCCAGGCTAAAGGTAAGAAGTGAGTGGGGGATATAATGCCTTCTTATTTTGTTTGTTTTTACCCCCTCCCAAAACACAATCCCTTCTAACATTCACAAACAGCACCCTCACACACTGGACCCCTCACGCACCCACTGCAGCCTTCACACATACACACAGATCCCCCCAAACACACTGCACCACACAATACTTCCAAACATATATACACGTGATAAAACACGTATCGTCTCCATACAACTCTAATGCTGAAGAGATTTGAGCCTGTCCTTCTATGAGGCTCTAATCCATGTGAGTTTGATTATTGATATATTATTATAAGATTTTTTCTACTCACGGATTTACACTATATTGTGTTGTATTTCTTTGTTTTATTTGCATGTACATACATACATCTGAGATTTAACCCTAATTAAGGGTAAGTGTGAATATTCAGCGCTCCACTCACTTGACTAGTACGGTCTGGATTCCTATCCAGTCTATACTGGACTCACTGTGTTTTATTTCTATATCTTAGTGGGGGATAGAGAGCACCCACTAAAGTGTGTAGCTGCTTTTGTACCACGTTATTATTCTTATAAGCGCACTAAACACAGTAATCATTATTGTTTGCATTTCATATATACACGTGATACTCAAAAAATTAGAATATTGTGCAAAAGTTAATTTATTTCAGTAATGCAACGTAAAGGGGAAACTAATATATGAGATAGACGCATTACATGCAGAGCAAGATAGTTCAAGCCGTGATTTGTCATAAGTGCGATGATTATAGCTTACAGCTCATGAGTTTTAAACCTCTCACCTAATATTCATACAGATTACACTATGTTGTGTTTTGTTTGTATTTCTATATAGGAAAACTGAAATACCTTTTTCTCAAGTATACTGTATATTTAAGAAAACCTTTATCAAGTGTACTCTGTATTTAGGTAATATTCCTTTCCTTGTGTGTGCTTTCACCTTATACCTTTGGATTACACCTTGCTCGTTACCGTGTATGGATTCTATATGTACTGACGTTACACCTTGCGCGTTACCATGTATGGATTCTATATGTACTGACGTTACACCTTGCGCGTTACAGTGTAGGGATTCTATATGTACTGACGTTACACCTTGCGCGTTACCGTGTAGGGATTCTATATGTACTGACGTTACACCTTGCGCGTTACCGTGTAGGGATTCTATATGTACTTGGATTACACCTTGCGCGTTACCGTGTAGGGATTCTATGTGTGCTGACGTTACACCTTGCGCGTTACCGTGTATGGATTATGCTGGCAAACATCACATGAAGTTGTTTCGTTTGCTATTTAAGCCATTATTCAGGTGTCATGTGTGAGATGTTTTTGTAATATATTTTTTTCTAATAAAACATTATTTATTTCTACAGGATGGTTTGAGTGGGCTTTTTCTGGGGTTATCTGGAGTTTGGGAGCTTCCATTGCAAGCTACTGGGTAATATATTTAATATATTTACAACTTGCTGTAACTGTTTTTATTCTATCTTGTGTCATTTGTCTATTTACTGCTTAAGGGGTGTTTTGGGTTTGAGGTGCTACTCATTCTTTTTTTGATCAAATTATTGGAAAAACTTTACAAATATATATGTAGAAACAAATTAAAAACAATAATAAATAAATAAATAAATATATACACACACACACACACACAATATGCAGTGCTGGGTTCACACCGTACACAGTGCTGGGGTCAAAAAAAAATAAAGTAAAATACTCCAAGGGAACAGCCAAATACCATAGAATAATTCACGAATCTCCCACCACTTCCCCAGTAACTGGACGACACTCAGCACTGGGGTATAACTTATTTTAATTGTCACATACATAGCTTTTATGCCATCTCACCCGCAAGGGGTTTCACACCCAAAATCACCAGAGGTTTCTATCCCAGGATCGTTTGTGTCTTAGAAATAATTGACTGAGTACACTCCTCTAATTCAATTAATTCTCAGACACAAAAATCCACAAAATATCCTGTACCCCAAAAGTCCCTCAACCATACATGGGAATCCCGCACGTTCCCCGATACCCCTGATCTGAGTGACCGACATATCCAAGAATCACTCAGATTGGTTCAGTATAACGGGAATGGCACCGTGTGTAAGTTTTGACCGGCCAGACACGAGGCGCTAGCTGGCAATAGTTCCAGAGAAATGGTGTCTTGGCCGGTCTCTGTTTGTGGGGTGTAGGTGGTCGGAACATGGGCAGGCAGCGGTCAAAATGTTTACCGGTGTTAGTGCGAGGGCCTAGCTGAAAATAGTTCCAGGCACTCAACGATCAAGTACCGCTGTCCTCGTTTTGGAGACGAGATGGCCGCCATGTGTTAGTGTGGCGAAAGCCACTTCACCACCGGGGGAAAAAAAAAAATGGAAGTAATAATTTTGCCCATACCCAAAAAAAGTTCCATAGAATCACAGTTAAGTGCCGCTGGAGGACCGACTGGGAACCGCAAGGTTTTCATGACGAAAATAGTTCCAGGGCATTCGCGGCTAAGTCCCTCTGAAGTCTATTCGCGGATAAGTCCCTCTGAAGTCTATTCACGGTTTTGGTCCATGCGAACATGATGTCCTTCAACTGTTCGAAGAACCATTGTTTAAAGTCCCAATAGCCACAAATATGGTCTCTCAACCACAATAAATTAAAGGGGCCATAGTCACTTTCGCCACAGTTCGGTTATACGTACAGCGGTCACCCAGGGAAAACACTCATTAATTGTTTCCCTTGCGGTTTTCGTACTTAAGTGGCAGGTGTTAGCGTTCTAATGAGGCACAGGAGTGGTCCTCGTTCGGGAGATGAATGGACTCAATTCGTATGTAGTCTCCTGAACAGCCAAAACAGAAACACACAAAATAACACATCAATCTGGTACAAAATAACAGGGGAAAAGACACGGACAGCCCATATACAGCACAGCTTGTCTCTGGTAGATGTCCATTCCGCTACAGTAAGCACCTGTATATAGGCACTTGACCACTAGGGGCACCTGTTTTGAGCACTTATAATGTGCTTTTTTTTTTTTTTTTTAGATAAAATAGGCTGGTAAGGGGAGATAAGTACCAGGAGCCTTGGCCAGTGCCCTCTGTATCAAGCCATCCTTAATAGCAGAGCTGCAGGAACAGTTTTAGTGGGTGTTACACAGTGCTGTCCCAAATCCTCCACTGTCTGTGTGTGTCTGGACAGGGAGGGAAGGGATCACTTCCCATCTGCCCACTAACAGCCTCTCACACAGGAAATGCCTTGTAGGAGGAGCAGGGGAAGCTCTGAGTGATGCACACTGTATAACAGCTCCGGCAGCTCTAATATCATCATTCTCACTGGGCTACAGAAGACTCAATGACAAGTCTTTGCAAGGAAGGTGCACTGGGCAATTGCTGTCTCTTGAGTTGAGCTCCACTGAGCTAAACAAACCAGGAAGAACAGAATGGGTTATTATATAGGAGTATATTATAATACTATATAAAACTATAACACTAATACTGTTGTATCCAGATAAATATGCAAAAGAACTCAAATGAACCCCTTCACTACAAAGCAATACTCGATTGAAAAAAAAATTGAAAATATGATTACTTCTTTATTTACACAATAAAAGGATAATTGAACATACAATAAACACAGAAAAAAAAACACAAAAAGGCTAGAATCTATATTATATATTATACATCAAATACTCAATAGTGACCCACATAGATGAAGGACAAAACTTAAAGGAACACTATAGAGTCAGGAACACAAACACCTGAGCCTATAGTGTTTAATCCACCATTTAGTTGGCTTGCCTCCCCATGGCCCCCTTAGAAAAGGTGAATAATCACCTTATTTCCAGCGACACACAGGTCTGCCCCCGATCCGTCTCCTTGGTGAAATCATCATAATTGGCTATTTATTTTTTGCCAATCCAATGCTTTCCCATGGTTATTATTGGTTCTGACACCTAGAGGAGTGTGTACTTAGGTTTGCCAAGATTTAACCGAATTGACAGAGTTGGTAAGATTTACCTGTATACAGTGCACCTCCCTATGCAAACTGTTGTGGGAAAAAAAATGAGTAACATTTAGCTGTAAAATAGTTTGCCTAACTAGCACATAAACTTGCAAAATGTGAAGGGGTTTTTTTTTTTTTTTGTAAAATGGAAATTATAGCAAATATAAAAATGTGAAAAACATATTAAAAAAAGAAACTGTTAGCAATCATAAGTATTGTTATGAACATAGAGGGTTTTCATTAGACAGTCTCATACAAAAACAGGGGAAAGAAGAAAACGCAACATGATGGCGTGATAGAAAAAAAGCAATTAATGTGTGAAAACTGTGCATTGTTTGTTTTTTTTGGTTTTTTTTAATCTTCATCCTTCGCTGTACTTACATCAAATCAGTGTCTGTCAAGACTAGTAATGGGTGTTTGAACCTCCCCAAGGAGTCCTGGTTCTGCCCTGTAGAAGCTTTGAGCATGTTCATGTAAGCTCATTTTAATTTCTTTCTTATTTAGCCCTTTGGAGGAGCCACACACAACGCTTGGATTATCACACGGTCTGAGAATGATGACTGTCAATGGCTGGTCAACCTACTGAGATTGGAAGACTTTAAAGACCACGTGACCGATGTTAAGCACTGCTTGTACGATCAAGATCAACAAAAACTCATTCAAGATGCTTCCTCAATATCCCATGTTATTTTATACAAATCAAGAGAACTCGATGATGACAACAAACATCTAGACCTAGTGGAACTGGCAAAAGAATTTTACGATCAGGGTAAAACACCATGCTTCACATCCATCCATACGTACATACCATGTTAAAGGACCACTACAGTGCCATGAAAACATACTCGTTTTCCTGGCACTATAGTGCCCTGAGGGTGCCCCCACCCTCAGGGATCCCCTCCCGTCGGGCTCTAGGGGTTGGAAGGGGTTAAATTTACCTCTTTCTCCAAGCGCCGGGTGGGGCACTCTCCTCCTCCTCGGCTGAATGCGCAATGCTTTCCTATGGACGCTGACGTCTTCTCACTGTGAGAAGCACGGAAGCTCCTCTAGCAGCTGTCAATGAGACAGCCACTAGAGGCTGGATTAACCCTAATATAAACATAGCAGTTTCTCTGAACATCTCTGAAACTGCTATGTTTATATATAAAAAAAAAAAAAAAAGAGGGGGTTAAACCTGGCACCCACACCACTTCATTAAGCTGAAGTGGTCTGGGTGCCTATAGTGGTCCTTTAAAGCCCAGAAGCTGAAGGAGCGCTATAAAGCCATCATACATTTGTTTGCTTTGTTAAATGTATTTTTCTATGGTTTGTAGATAAGAAGAACTGCATCATTGTGTTTGGTGACCTGGATGAAAAAGAATGTGAGAAGGATAAATTTTCTAAAACAGCAACTCCTGATTTCTGCAACAAGTTAATATTATACACAAAAAGTGATATTAAACTCTTCAAGGAGAAAGTACCTTTATTCCAAAAGGCAAAGGAAAAGCTGAGAGACATGGAAAAGATCATGAAGACAAGCCAAGGTATTTAATAGACTTGTCAAATACGCCTACACATTTTATTTCTGTAGCATGCTGAGGATTTAAGAACCACAGGTTCCATAAAGATAATGCATTTATTAATACAGGTACTTTCAGAATCCTGTTATTTTGGTAAAGATTTATATAGTGTCTAGATTATAAACTAAAAGTTAAAAGAAGACTATAGGTTAAGGAGCAAAAATGTGTATTCCTGAACCTATAGTGTTAAAAACACAATTTAGCCCCCTTTCTCCCTGGAAATACAGTAAAGGCTCACCCTTATTCCAGCGCTGGGCATGTCCATCCAGAGTTGATGATCCCATAGGATGAGATTGTCAATTCTGATCATCTTAGCCAAGGGGGTGTAGTGGGGCGGAGCCAAATGACACCATGGGCAATTAGCATCTTCTTATAGAGATGCATTGAATCAATCACTTTATAGTGGAAAAATTCAGCGTCTCCCTGCACGTTGTGCAGCACTGACCCAGGAAGGTGTCCAAAAAGAGCAATGTACACACTGCCTCTTCTCTGAAAAGGCAATGTTTACATGCAAATGCATGTAGCGGCAGACTATACACACCAGAACAACTACATTAAGCTATAGTTATTCAGGTGAGCATAGTGTCTCTTTAAGTAAAATTTCAAAAGAACTGATATTTGTTAACCCTGGGCTCCACACCTGGTATATGGCTAATAAATATAGACATATTTACATACTGGTTGGAGCCACACAATCACACAAACGTTTGACAGAATTCCTTAATCATGAGTGCAGTATATGCTCCTAGTGGCCAAAATATATATATACACATAAACATGTAGCCACACCCAATTTAATTGACCAGTATTTATTTATTTAAATATTCATACATAGGGCTCTTATCAGGAGCACTTTAACTTTTTTTTGTAAAAATAACATTAGTAGTTACACTTCAAAACAAAAGTAAAAAAGAACAACCCCCTGAGCTTACAGTCTAGAAGGGAATTGTACATCGAGTCAAAAGGGAAATATCAGAACTGTAGCCAGGGTTGTTCCAATTTAAACAGTACTTTATGGCATAAAGTAATAAAGTATAGAATTGACATTGCTAAAAAGCCAGGAGGGACCTTGGTCAGAGACCTACAGAGAAGGGGAAGTGTCGTGGAAAATAGGAATGTTTGTTGTAGGAGAGACAACCTAGTTTGATCACCATATCTCATAGGATCTCCCACCTATTAATCCCTAATCCCCAGCAGTGCGACCCCAACCCAGGCTTCATCCTGTCCCCCCAGGTACAATATAAACTGGAGTGAGTGAAACATCAAAAAGGTTTACTCTCAGAACATATGGAATTGTTCCAATTCACACAACACCTCCGTACAATCCACCACTTTCGGGTAAAAACTGAGGAACATGACATTGTTTAGTTTTGAAATATGTATACATTGTATGTTCTGCTATACCAGGTCACTGAAGCACCACCCTTATGTATATCCCATGCTAGTACAGTATTATCATGTTTATTTCTGCTCTGTACAATATGAAAAACAATCGACCACTGCAGACAATGATAAATGCAACACAATAGTAATATCGTCCTATTATAATAACCATAACATGTAATCATAAGGGTGAAGGTAACGGTGTTGGAGGTGAGAGACATCAAAGCCGTTAAATCATAAGTTAGAGTTGAATTTTAATACTTTGTTATTAGAATATGTGATGTTGTCAATTCTTCATGATTGTGTGTCTGTCTATGACTGCCATTTAATCACTGAATCATGTTTGTCATCCTTTCTTCTTACAGAATCACCAGGTTACGTTTTATCATATATCATGGTAAGATATTATACAGTTATTCTTCTTTGATACATGTTCCCTGTTTTGGGGGCTTCTTTCTTGATTTTAGAGTAGTCTGCAAAAATGCATTAATGTTTGTCTGGAATATAGGCTCTTAGTCTAATGCAGCAGCTATCGGGGCATGTACAGAGTGCAGATTCTCTCAAATAAATCAATAACACGACAGCCCAGGAATTCTCCACCACACACCAGTCATTACTGCTTTAATACCGCGTCTCTGGGTCTCTGCCAAATAAGAATAAAGAATAACAAACATTTATTGGCCCAGTCCATGTTTTCAATGCGATAGACCCAATAACGGCTCACATTCTTAAACAAGTCCATCTTAGTTCAGGGCCAGAACTTGTGAATTGCATTATTGGCCAAGAATCTTATTGCAATCCTGGTACACTCCTGTCCTATTATAATCCCACACAAGGGTCACCCTGTAAACAGGACCAGCATAAGTTTACCATCTTAGAGGCACGAACACATCCTTCATGATTTAGGCCCAGTATAGGCTGACTGTGTTCCAGCTCTGTACACATTTATCATAATATAAGCCCAGTATAAGCTGATTATGTTCCAGCTCTGTATACGTCTATCATATTATAGGCCCAGTATACGCTGATTATGTTCCAGTACTGTATACGTCTATCATATTATAGGCCCAGTATACGCTGATTATGTTCCAGCTCTGTATACGTCTATCATATTATAGGCCCAGTATACGCTGATTATGTTCCAGTTCTGTATACGTCTATCATATTATAGGCCCAGTATACGCTGATTATGTTCCAGTACTGTATACCTCTGTCATGTTATATATTTTGTTAGAAATTGTCTCTTTTTCCTTCATGATCAGGAAAACTATAAACAAGAGTTTTATGTAATGACAAACTAAATTATTGTTTTTCAGCAAATCCTCAGTTTTGCAGGAAATTATATTTTATTGAGTCGTTATCAGTCAGTGACGGCTAAACTCAAGAAGGTTTATAGAGAATTAAAGGGACAGTCCAGGCTCGAACTGAACCATTCGTTTTATTCTATTGTACAGATAACGTATAATAAATAATCCTGAATAAAAACGGATAATACAAGTGCTCACATTGCTGCATTTGCAATACATTCTTAGACTTTACATATTCTGCAGTTATCACTGTCCATCAACCAATCAAAATGCTGCAGTAGCTATTTAATGGGACTTTTCAAAATGACGACTTTATTCCAAAGTGGAACTCTTACCACTGAGATTTTTGAACAACGCAATAGGGAAAAGGTTAGCTGTGGATTGTGCGTTTCATTGTTATAAATTCTCACTATTTTTTTTATTGCTTGCCTGGTAAATTAAATTAACCAACCATTCATGCATATGGCATTACAATGTGCTCATGCATGGCAGCTCTGGGTAGATACCTGGCTGTGTATGCCCACAGTCTGATGGGTCAACAAACAAACAAATAAATGCCATGACGATAATAAAGATTTTTTTAAATATATATATTTAAATACACACACACACACACACACACACACACACACACACTCTCTCTCTCTGCAGTACTTCTCACAACAGCAAATACACCAATAGCGCTTACTGGGTGAAGGAATAGTCACTATCGTAGAAGTTGAGCTTTAAATTCCTGTACAGCAGAGCTTTATAGGCAGAGCAGGGGATACTGGAGGTTGTTCAATGATCAACTCTGGGGTTGAATTCTAGAGTTCAATTATCAGCTTTTAATAATAAAAACTGTTAACTTAACTACACCTTCGAGAAACCTTTCCTGTACTTCCTGATGATATGAGCAACTGTCTTATTGGAGAAACTCTGCAATTTGGAAGGGCCAGAAAGATGAGCTGTGATGTCAAGTACGACAGAGGAATTTTAGAATGGAAGAGGTCCGACAGAATCATATCTCCCAAGTGTCCCTACTTAGGAGGGACAGTCCTTATTTTGGGCCCAAATCCCTCTTTTGTATCCAATTGTTCCTCTTTTCTAGGAGCTCCATATTGTTGTTGTGTCTGAGTGTATAACGGAGCCCCACAGCAATAATACTCCCAGTAATGTGTCTGAGTCTATACCAGAGCTCCACAGTAATAATACTCCCAGTAATGTGTCTGAGTGTATAACAGAGCTCCACAGCAATAATACTCCCAGTAATGTGTCTGAGTGTATAACAGAGCTCCACAGCAATAATACTCCCAGTAATGTGTCTGAGTGTATAACAGAGCTCCACAGCAATAATACTCCCAGTAATGTGTCTGAGTGTATAACAGAGCTCCACAGCAATAATACTCCCAGTAATGTGTCTGAGTGTATAACAGAGCTCCACAGCAATAATACTCCCAGTAATGTGTCTGAGTGTATAACAGAGCTCCACAGCAATAATACTCCCAGTAATGTGTCTGAGTGTATAACAGAGCTCCACAGCAATAATACTCCCAGTAATGTGAGTGTATAACAGAGCTCCACAGCAATAATACTCCCAGTAATGTGTCTGAGTGTATAACAGAGCTCCACAGCAATAATACTCCCAGTAATGTGTCTGAGTGTGTAACAGAGCTCCACAGCAATAATACTCCCAGTAATGTGTCTGAGTGTGTAACAGAGCCCCACAGCAATAATACTCCCAGTAATGTGTCTGAGTGTGTAACAGAGCTCCACAGCAATAATACTCCCAATAATGTGTCTGAGTGTATAACAGAGCTCCACAGCAATAATACTCCCAGTAATGTGTCTGAGTGTATAACAGCTGTGTCATTAAACTGCAATAAATGTGTTTAGAAATCAGTCTGTGTGTATAAGATACATTGTTCTTGTTCTAAATCACATTTTAGTTGTATACATTGTTATTAGTAAGTCACTTAAATATCTCAGAGCCACCCCCCACTCACACCCCTAAAATTAGAGTATATCTTAGTCCATTTTATAATATTGTCAGGTATGCAGACTGGGAGGAGTTAGCATGCAGACTGCAGGATGCTTGAGGTGGCAAAAAGACTAGGGGCCTCCTTAACCCCTTAAGGACACATGGCATGTGTGACATGTCATGATTCCCTTTTATTCCAGAAGTTTGGTCCTTAAGGGGTTAAACCAGCCCTATATCAGTATCATAGATCCAATCCGAAACCCTAATTTACTCTATAAATCACATTGTAACATTAAATCTTTTTATCGAAATCAAACTATTATATAAATCTATATTTATAAACTCCACATCTGCTGTATTAACCCCTAGCCCCTAGCCACGCTGTTTAACCCTTCACCCACTCAGCAATGCAGGGACTCCAAATATGGTGCATTAAAGTGCCACTGTCACAGCTCATATCGCTGGATGTCTTATTTCTCTCTCAGTATTCTAGGGACTCAGGATAACAAGTCGGTACACGTACAATTCTCAAATGATAGCAAATGCATTTCACACACTGACAAACACGTTATACACTGCAGATTACATGCCTGTATGAACAAAATAAACCTCCATGTATTTTCATGATTTATTTTCTCCTTTGAGTTATTGTTGAAATGTGGGCATTGAATACTGTTTGGTTGCTACACCTTTACCGAAGCTGTTTCCAATCTTACGTAGGATTCACCGAAACACACGGTTGGGATCTTCTCCAGATCGTCGGAGGAGGAATACTCCTGGCTGCAGACCCAGCTCAGATCTAATGGGTTCAGGGATTGCGTTCAGGAGGTCAGACCCTGTTACATCTCTAACTCCAGGTACCGGGAGTTCACACAGGACGTGTCTCAATGCACGTTTGGTATCCTGTATCACACGAAGAACAGAGGAAGGATTAATATCACCGATGTGACGGACTCTCTGTACGACAAAGAGCTGGAATATCTGTCTGAGAAACTAGGTAAGAGATTATTTATTGTAAAGCGCCGTGGAATAAGCTGGCGCTGTATAAATACCAATATTAATAATCAAATAACAATCCATATATAAATGTCTTATTGTCATACAAATGTCTTATTGTTATAAAGAGTGTGACGGAACGCCTGGCACCCCGACTGGGTGCCTCCACCAAATCGCTGCTTCCTAGTAATCCTTAAGTACCATAAGTACCGTAGTCCCCACTGCCAGTGTTACAGCTTGGTTGGGGTCTCGCTGTCCTCCACCGACTCTGGACCCAAGATAAGGATCCAGCTTCTAGTGGGTAGACCTCTCCTAAGCCAGAGAGTAGACTAGGGTGCTTTTACAAGAGCAAGTGATTATAATGCTGTAGAGTATAGTGATATAGCAATCCCCAGAGTAGATACGGTGTCCCCTCCACACATGAGATGAGGCTCTATATTGAGGGTGAAGAGGAACTGTTTAATGGCAGCCACAACTGGCCTTATATGCAGGTTCCCATGCAATGGGTTTTTATTAACATATTCCAGGAGCATTCCCCACTGGACCTGAGAGGGGACAAAGTACACACGGTTATGACATTGACTCTCAGGTCCAGGACACTCCTACACTCCCCTGTGCCTGAGAAATAATTACTTGAGTACACAAAACATATAATTAAATTATATCTCAGTACAAGAAACATGCAATACACCCCAATAGTACCCTTACAACACATGGAAACCCCACAAAAGTCATATCTCCTGATAGCCCGATCTGGGGCTACCAACATGTCCAAAAATCACCCAGATCGGTTCAGGGGTTCGGGATTACCATGGAAGTCATACTTTTGACCGCCTGCCCGCATTGTCCCATGCCCAAAACAGTTCGAATCAGGGCTAACGGTCGGTCTCTCTGTCTGGAGTACAAAAGTACATAACTCAGATGAACAGAGCCTTTTAACAGTCCTGAACCAGGGGCCATAGTCCTGAGGTAGGAGGCTGGCCATCAGGCTCCTCCAAGAACCCGTGGCGAGGTTACTTTTGTGACAGTTCCCTTGTGCCCGGACTGAGTACACCCGTCCAAACAACTTCTTTGCGCCACCAAACCACACATGTCAGCCCGTTAACGAAGACTCAGTCAGCTAACACCTCTCCCCCAAGAACAGCAGATACACACACACAGCTTGAGGGTAGAACAGGGACTAATGTTTATTAGACACACCCAGGTATTTGTATACAAGTAAACTCATTAGTAAACACACAAAGGTTTGGAACAGCAACCAATCAAACTGGACCTAAACAAACAGCCAATCACACTAAGCCCATTAATAACCAATAGGACACACCATCACAGAAGGAGGATTAATATCACCAATGTGACAGACTCTCTGTACGAAAAAGAGCTGAAATATCTGTCTGAGAAATTAGGTAAGAGTTTTTTTTATTATAAAACACTGCGGAATAAAATGGCGCTATATAAATACCAATAATAATCAAATAACAATCCATAGAACATGTTAATGTCTTATTGTCATACAATTCTTAGAGCTGAAATATTTGTCTGAGAAACTAGTTTAATAATCTTCCACCGTTACCCTTTTCTCCACGCAGGAAAGGAGAGGGTTATTGTGCTGGTGGATGATGTTGAGCAAGACACTTCTGGGGTGAGGAGACGGATTTTGGAGAATCAGCGCAGTATTGGGAACCTTAGCGAGGAATTATTTGTCTTCACCAACGAGGAAAAAGTCATTTGTGAGAAACTGCAAGTGCTGGAAGCATGGATTAAATATGGTGAGATTACACACTGGCAGATAGGTTTAGTCTTGTATTGAGTTATCAAGTCACCATTATATTTATTTGTAGCATTACTGAAGAAAAATGGTAGGACGGTATCCCAGCTATGAGTCCCCTTGGCAACCACGCCAAACGCAAAACTAAATCTTTTTACATAAATTCTCTTTATCTCATTAAACGAAATCCTGTTTCTTGTCTCACCATATGTTTTCAGATAAACAAACCACAGAGGAGGCCATAGAAATACCTGCTACGGTGTAAACTCAGAACAGAACAGAACCACAATCGTCGAGAAAACTGGAGAAAACATGGGCCAGGACTCTTTATAGGATTATATGGAGTCCCTTGTGCATAGTCTTAAATTAGAGGGGCAAAGGTTTAAAAATAATATCAGGAATTATTACTTTACTGAGAGGGTAGTGCATGCATGGAATAGCCTTCCAGCTGAAGTGGTAGAGGTTAACACAGTGAGGGAGTTTAAGCATGCGTGGGATAGGCATAAGGCTATCCTAACTATAAGATAAGACTAGGGAGTAATGAAAGTATTTAGAAAATTGGGCAGACTAGATGGGCTGAAAAGGTTATTATTTGCTGTCACATTCTATCATCCCATTCAGTGTTAAGCAATTTTTAATGTTTTAATGCTAAACTAGAGTCCCCAGAAGCCCATCCTCTATGTGCTGGGGTAAATGAGGAAGCATTAGCCAGAGTAGAAATTGGCAGCTGTGATTGGCTGAGAGTGTCAGGTGACTGCTTTTAGCCTATCACAGCAGTCATCGCTGGTATGAATCGGTATGGCTATAAGGAAGTGTGTAATCTCTGCCTAAGCCATACCTCCAGTGTGGGCAGTGCTATGGGTGGCCAGAGGCACTCATTCAGCCTTAAAGGACCACTCTAGGCACCCAGACCACTTCAGCTTAATGAAGTGGTCTGGGTGCCAGGTCCAGCTAGGGTTAACCCATTTTGTTTTATAAACATAGCAGTTTCAGAGAAACTGCTATGTTTACAAATGGGTTAATCCTTCCCCCAAAGCCTCTAGTGGCTGTCTCATTGACAGCTGCTAGAGGCGCTTGCGTGATTCTCACTGTGAAAATCACAGTGAGAGCACGCAAGCGTCCATAGGAAAGCATTGAAAATGCTTTCCTATGAGACTGGCTGAATGCGCTCTTGCCGCGCATGCGCATTCAGCCGAATGGGCGGAGAGGAGGATCGGAGGAGGAGAGCTCCCCGCCCGGCGCTGGAGAAAGGTAAGTTCCCCCTTCCTCTCCCCAGAGAGTGTTTCCCTGGCACTATAGTGGTCCTTTAAACTGCTCGAAAATGATTTAACACTGAATGGAGGGATAGTACCAGGGGACTCCAGGCACTATAACCACTTCAATGAGATGAAATGGCTTTTGCTCAGTCAGACCTGACTCAGATTGAAGAAAATATTTCATTTTTTCATCACAAAGCCTAGGAACACCTCTAGTGGCAGTCACTCAGACAGCACAATCTGCAGCACTGACACCGAGCGTTCCTCATAGAGATTGGATTCAATGCAACGCTATGGGGGAATGCTGATTGGAGCAGAATGAACAATAGCCTCCCAGTGCTTTCTTATGGGAAAGCAATGGATTGGCTGAGATCATCAAATTTGATAATCTTAGCCAAGGAGGTAGAGTGGAGGGCAGGGCCAGCCGCAAGGAAACGCACGCATGAGGTGTTTGTCTGCTCTCATACAGGAGGCTGCAGACAGATATTTATGCTTAATGAAGCAGAAAGATACAAATTACCATCACCAGTTCCCCTCAGTAAGTACTAAAGTAAAAACCTTGTTAAACAGAAGTAAGACCATCCTGGACTTATTTACTCACACAATATGTTTAGTCGTCACTTTGTTTACTAAGGCAACAGTTTGTTAGGATATGATATATAAACATTTATAATATCTGTGTTATCATGTATGCAATAAAACATATCTAATAGAAATACCTAATAATATCAATTATGCCAAATAAAAAGAACTATTACTATTACTTCTGTATTGAATTATTAAAGAAATTGGAATGTTTGTTTGGTTTTTTTTAAATGTATTTATTTATTAAAATTTGGTATAAATACTCCCAATGAAAACATGCATTGTGTGGATGCCAACAGGAACGCCTTCACTTGGCGGAGCAGATAGATGCACTCTAGCAGAACGTGCCTGGTACTTCCGTTAGCTGTGTTGTGTGTTTATAATAAATAATTTTTAATTATACGTTAATGAATGAAAATAAGCTACTAGCTAAAATTGGAATTTGTTCGCTAAGCAGTAATTTATGGTGACTGACAGGCTAAATTTACACCTTCCAAGTGTCCTATATAGAAGGGACAGCCCATATTTTGGGCCCAATTCACTCTGTCCCACTTTTCCATGTTCCTCTTTTCTAACAGCTCCGTATTGTTGGTGTGTCTGAGTGTATAACAGAGGTCCACCGCAATAATACTCCCGTTGGTGTGTCTGAGTGTATAACAGAGCTCCACCGCAATAATACTCCCAGTAATGTGTATGCTTGTATAACAGGGTCCACAGCAATAATACTCCCACTAATGTGTATGTGTGTATAACGGAGCTCCACAGCAATAATACTCCCAGTAATGTGTCTGAGTGTACAACAGAGCTCCACAGCAATAATACTCCCAGTAATGTGTCTGAGCGTACAACAGAGCTCCACAGCAATAATACTCCCAGTAATGTGTCTGAGCGTATAACAGAGCTCCACAGCAATAATACTCCCAGTAATGTGTCTGAGTGTATAAGAGAGCTCCACAACAATAATACTCCCAGTAATGTGTATGTGTGTATAACGGAGCGCCACAGCAATAATACTCCCAGTAACATGTCTGAGTGTATAACAGAGCTCCACAGCAACAATACTCCCAGTAATGTGTCTGAGTGTATAACAGAGCTCCACAGCAATAATACTCCCAGTAATGTGTATGCTTGTATAACAGAGCTCCACAGCAATAATACTCCCAGTAATGTGTCTGAGTGTATAACAGAGCCCCACAGCAATAATACTCCCAGTAATGTGTCTGAGTGTATAACAGAGCTCCACAGCAATAATACTCCCAGTAATGTGTCTGAGTGTATAACAGAGCTCCACAGCAATAATACTCCCAGTAATGTGTCTGAGTGTATAACAGAGCTCCACAGCAATAATACTCCCAGTAATGTGTATGCGTGTATAACAGAGCTCCACAGTAATAATACACCCAGTAATGTGTCTGAGTGCATAACAGAGCTCCACAGCAATAATACTCCCGTACTGGCCCTGAATGTATAACAGAGCTCCACAGCAATAATACTCCCAGTAATGTGTCTGAGTGTATAACAGAGCTCCACAGCAATAATACTCCCAGTAATGTGTCTGAGTGTATAACAGAGCTCCACAGCAATAATACTCCCAGTAATGTGTCTGAGTGTATAACAGAGCTCCACAGCAATAATACTCCCAGTAATGTGTCTGAGTGTATAACAGAGCTCCACAGCAATAATACTCCCAGTAATGTGTCTGAGTGTATAACAGAGCTCCACAGCAATAATACTCCCAGTAATGTGTCTGAGTGTATAACAGAGCTCCACAGCAATAATACTCCCAGTAATGTGTCTGAGTGTATAACAGAGCTCCACAGCAATAATACTCCCAGTAATGTGTCTGAGTGTATAACAGAGCTCCACAGCAGTAATACTCCCAGTAATGTGTCTGAGTGTATAACAGAGCTCCACAGCAATAATACTCCCAGTAATGTGCCTGAGTGTTTAACAGAGCTCCACAGCAATAATCCTCCCAGTAATGTGCCTGAGTGTTTAACAGAGCTCCACAGCCGTAATCCTCCCAGTAATGTGCCTGAGTGTATAACAGAGCTCCACAGCAATAATACTCCCAGTAATGTGCCTGAGTGTATAACAGAGCTCCACAGCAATAATACTCCCAGTAATGTGTCTGAGTGTATAACAGAGCTCCACAGCAATAATACTCCCAGTAATGTGTCTGAGTGTATAACAGAGCTCCACAGCAATAATACTCCCAGTAATGTGTCTGAGTGTATAACAGAGCTCCACAGCAGTAATACTCCCAGTAATGTGTCTGTAAACTACAATGTGTTTAGAAATCCGTCTGTGTAAATAAATTACATTGTTCCTGTTCTAAATTACATTTTATTTGTATACATTATTAGTAAGTCACTTAAAATTTCTCAAAGACAGCCCTGTCCCTGGCCACACCCCACTCACACCCAGAATAGTCCCGCCCCCGATCACACCCCTATGATAATATACTCCTGCTAAAAAGGGATTTGTCCGGCTTTTGGTGACTTCTTGCAAGAAAACACAAAATGTTACTAATTTCTGAGTCATCGTTTCTTCAGGACAACAGCGGTAATCAGTGACACGTACACTGAGAATAAGAAAATCACCAATGATTACTTTTTACCCACGCAAAAAACGGTTCAGGGTGATTCAAAATGGAAAAAAAGAGACTGCACTCAGACCCTGGAAGTTATACGTACTGTGAAGCAAACAGTGGCATAGCAACATTACATTCTAGTCATTTCTAGAATATACACAAATCGCCCAAAGGCTTCAAAAACTAAGATAAGACTTGATATACAAAGTAGTGGTCCTTGAATGAAGAATGATACTATAGAGAAGACAAAATGCGAAGTGCAGTAACAAAAAACTCAGACGAGACACTCGGACCATCGACAGTAAGCTCTCACCAGGACTGGTACAGAGCTGGAGTGATGTAATGATGCAATGCACGGGCTCCAATAAAAACTGGGATTAATGAAATAATAAAACTGCGTAATACGAAATAATCACAGTCAAACGAGGCCAGAACCTAAGCGGTGCCTTTGTAGGTACAAAGTAGGACTAGTTAAACCTTTCAAGATTGGGCTATAAGGTAAAACAAGGGAGTTAAAAGAAATAATGGAATAGCGGAGAACAAGCCTCATCTTATCCTGATAGATAAACAGTGTCAGTGAAATGCAGTTTAACATGTTTATCTATTAAGATGGCCATTCTGATAAACTGGTGGCCAAACAATGTTTGGAATTGAGTGACCATTTACCCACTTTGAAATTTGTAGTTATTGATTGTGTCCCACCATTGTGAAGACAAGGAGCTCAGTTCAAATTATGAACATGGTGATGAAAGGTGGCAAGTATATATATATAGAATATATTATCGTATGTTGTTGCATTGGTTTGGAAACAAAGATGTCCTTGAGCCTGTCCAGGTCTCCAAGTACATATGAAAAGGATAGAAACAAAATGTGTCCGTGCTGCTTGCAAAAGAACCAAAAGTGGAGGGATGTATATTTAGGTATGTCTCCTTATACACCTATAGTAATTAATAAAGGTAACTCGAAGAATAAAAACACCCCAAAAGTGATCACATTTCAAATACTTAACACAGCATGGTGGGCACAGTGTGATGGACACAGTGCGATGGGCACAGTGCGATGGCCACAGTGCGATGGCCACAGTACGATGGTCACAGTACGATGGACATCATATTGTGATACATATTTGATGTGGGATCACTTTTCTTTTGGGGTGTTTTATCCTTTTACTAAACTCCAAGTACACATGTTCACCCAACTTTTAGAACTTTGTACCCCTTTTCAGGTCACAACATTTTGTTAAATCTCCCCCATCGTCTTTTAGCAATATAGCTATTTAAATTCCATCAGATTGCAGTCAGGAAGTATCCTTATTTTCCCAACTATATATTTCTATATACGGAGGATAGGCCACCAGTTCCAACACGTTTTTCTGGAAACACATCTTTATACGTATTGATGGACAGCACATGAAAAGGGCTGCCCTGGTTTATGTAGACTTTATATAAAATAGATTTCTCCATGAATTATTCAATTCATTTACATCCTGCAACATTCAACCTCTACATACTACACGATAGCACATTTCACAAAGATATAATCTTTATTTATGAAATATTGAATCCAAAGATATAAGACAAAACTGGGAATACTTTGTTTATGGGCAAGCCTGAGGTTGACACCTGTTGATGTGATCAATGGAGATTCCCGAATGAGATATTCCATCCATCTCAGTGCTGGACACTAATGTAACGCTAAGACGAAGCACTAGATGCTGAAAAAGGTTGCAGCGGCTGTGAGGTACAGCTTCACGAACATATATCTACACTCCACTGCAGCCCCCCACTCGCTGCTCTCTGAGCGGAGATATCACCTTCAGGGGTCTTTGCAAAATGTGCTGTAAGTCCTGGAACTACGAAGCTACAGGGACCTCAAAAGTGGGAGATGCTTTCTTTTAATTGTTTAATAATTACATTTCTCATACTCTTTTATTTATTTTGAAGTTCTAATTTTTAAATTGTATTTTTTTTTTTACAAACAACACACACACACACACACGGTATACAATACAAAAGAGAAAAATATATATTTATAGTACACATCATCTAATATTTATCAAAAATTTACAGTTGTATATAATAGTAGAAAAATGATAACTTTAAGAAAAAATATTACATTGGATATAAAAATGTATGCTTATACATTTAATAATAAATATTAAACATATAATACTCTCGTTTTTGTTTCCCTTTTACATTCTCCTTCTCTCTTCTTTTTATTTTTCCATACTCATCATGCATTATTTCTATTAGATTTTTTTTTAACCCCTTAAGGACACATGACATGTGTGACAGGTCATGATTCCCTTTTATTCCAGAAGTTTGGTCCTTAAGGGGTTAAAGGAGCTCAGCTCCAGGCTGAGTGACCTGGTGACACTATCAGTTCAGATCTATATGCAATAATAGTTCTCAGAGGAAACACGCCTTATACCAGAATTTAAAAACTTCTATAATGTGATGGGATTCCAGCATGGTCAAAATTTAGTAGGCCAAAATCTCCATGTGGCATATGTGTATGTTGTGTCAGTTGGTTAGCTACATGTAGCTAGGATACTGTCATCAGTGTACTGAGCATGTGCAAGAATGCAGGAACTGAAATTGCACTTATTTCCTTTGTCTTGGATGAGCCATGTGGTTTGACTAGATGTACAAGTCTATATTCTGCTCATTGATTGGTTAAAGGTGTATGTGGGTGTAGCTATTAATGGGAGGAGTTATAGTGCTATATAAGGAATGTACACTATGTGTTGGTCTCTCAGAATATTGGAACAGGAGTTCATCTGAGACCCGATCGGTAATGTGAATAAAGGCCTGTTACTTCCTGAAGACCTGTGTCCAATATTTCTGTGTTTGGCTTCTGCATGCTTACACTGCAACATCTCTGGTGCAATTGGCCCGGGAACCTCATTGCATGGAAGCTAGCGCAGAGATTTGAGACGGTAAACTTTTACCAAACCTTCTACGCTACAATCCTGGACTTCTACTGCGTGGACCTCCTTTCGTCTCGGCGCCACTGGCCTTTTGTCCAGGAGATCATCGGCTTCTGCGCAGTGAGTCCCGGATTGTTCCATCTATGAGTGAACCCAGGTCCAGGAATTAACAGGTAAGATTGATACCGTTAGAGCGGTAGACCCACAAGGGGTTTTATATTTGGAACCGGTTATTGGAATCTGCCCTGTCCTTATGGATGGAAGAAGTGAAAAGCGCAACACTTATCTGGAAATTAGACGCTCTGTAGTCAGCCCGTTTAATATAGGTGGTTTGGGTCAGACTGAGTTCTGGTGTAAATAGCTCATGTCGGACACCGGTGTCCTGTCTTGACTAGCGTATCTAGGGTGTAAATTTTGTTCGCTAGGTCGGGGGGACCGGGAGACTAGCATACTCTGTTGTATATTATAGTTTGCTAGATTTCACCCTATCTTAACTAAGTGTGCTCTGTTGTAAATCCAGCCACTAGCTTATTGATAGTTTAATAGACTAGCTGGGTACTGTATAAATTCTGCCCTCTAGTTCGCTATACGTGGTGTCTGGGCAGCGAAGAACTTATCGAATCTCTGGTGTATAAATAGATCGAAAGCTCTCGAGGTGCTGGCCAGTTAGAATAGTTGGGATTATTGTAAATGTTGTTAAATATATTGTAGTTGGTGAATTAGTTAACTTGTATGTCCTACTAGAAAGTTAGAGCTCTGCTGTCTAGTGGGAGTGTAAATTGTGTGTATAACTGTAAAATAGCGCACGGTACCATAACTACTGACATGTACCATAACCACTGACATTGTGTAAAAATTACTAACAATTGCTGTTTTATGTTATATGTATAATACCATAACTGTTACTAACTGATCTGTGACTTTAAAACTGTATTATAACCACTTACTAACTGTACCATAACCACTGACTGTAAAGATGAGGTTACTAGAATGTGATATAGTTGGTTAGTCAAGAGTTGATTTATAGTACGGATAATTATAGAGATGAATTTGTTGAAATGTTATGTGATCGGTTAGTTTATATGGATTAATAGCGTGGATAGTTGTATGGTTTGAATAATAGTTACATTGATAAGTGTATAGTCTTTGGTGGTTTTTTTTTTATTTAATTTCGTGTGTGCGACGTCGTGATATTGTTGAGCATGTGAGGATCCTGTGTGTGTGTTTGGGCCTAGTGACTGCGCAATGTGTTGCTGGTGATAAGGAGATTGGTGTGACTGTTGTAACTGTGTGTATATTTGTACAGCTTTTTGAATCAGACGTTCTGTTGAAATGATCTTCTGATTCACTAGGCTGTTAGTCT